>SJYV01049607.1:168135-186168 GCA_006410875.1 Neotragus pygmaeus
ACATCATCTTTTAAGGTTTGAAATAGCTCAGCTGGGATTCCATCACCTCCACTAGCTTTGTTCATAGTGATGCTTCCTAAGGCCCACTTAACTTCGTGCTACAGGATGTCTGGCTCTAGATGAATGATCACACCATCATGGTTATCTGGGTCATTAAGATCTCTTTTGCATAGTTCTTCTGTGTATTCTTTCCACCTCTTCTTAATATCTTCTGCTTCTGTTAGGTCCATACCATTTCTGTCCTTTATTGTGCCCATCTTTGCATGAAATGTTATCTTCAGTTCAGTTCAGTCTCTCAGTCGTGTCCAACTCTTTGTGACCCCATGAATTGCAGCACGCCAGGCCTCCCTATTCATCACCATCTCTCGGAGTTCACTCAGATTCATGTCCATTGAGTCCGTGATGCCATCCAGCCATCTTGGTATCTCTAATTTTCTTGAAGAGATCTCTAGTCTTTACCATTCTATTGTTTTCTTCTATTTCTTTGCATTAATCACTTAAGGCTTTCTTATCTCTCCTTGCTATTCTTTGGAACTCTGCATTTGGATGGGTATAGCTTTACTTTTCTCCTTTGCCTTTAGCTTCTCTTCTTTTCTCAGCTCTTTGTAAGCCCTCCTCAGACAACCATTTTCCCTTTTTGCATTTCTTTTTCTTGGGGATGATTTTGATCACCATCTCCTGTACAATGATACCAACTGTCTGTAGTTCTTCAGGCACTCTGTCTGTGCCTGAATGAATCTATTTGTCACTTCCACTGTATAATCATAAGGGATTTGATTGAGATCATACCTGAATGACCTCATGGTTTTCCATACTTCCTTCAATTTAAGTCTAAATTTTGCAGTAAGGAGTTCAAGTTTTGAGCCACAGTCAGCTCCCAGTCTTGTTTTTGCTGACTGTATAGAGCTTATCCATCTTCAGCTGCAAAGAATATAATCAATCTGATTTCAATATTGACCATCTAGTGATGTCCATGTGTAGACATTAAACCCTATTTAATTTTGATGGNCAGCTCCCAGTCTTGTTTTTGCTGACTGTATAGAGCTTATCCATCTTCAGCTGCAAAGAATATAATCAATCTGATTTCAATATTGACCATCTAGTGATGTCCATGTGTAGACATTAAACCCTATTTAATTTTGATGGTTTTTATAAAAAAAGCTTTTCAAAATATTGATTGCTATGCCAGTGAAGATTTGGTGTTTTACATGCATTATTTAATTAAATCATCATAACAGGAAGCGGATACTATTGTTATCCTAACTAAGGAGCAAACTGAAGTTTAGAGAACTGAAGGATCTTCATCAGGTTTGCACAGCTAGGAGCCAGGATTCAAATCCAGTTGTCTGGCTTCAAAGCTGTGTTGCTCCAGTATCATATGGACACTGTTAGGGCTGGAATGAAAGTGTCAGGTATTAGAATAAAGGAAAACAAGACTTCACAGGATGATAGGGGCCAGGTTGGAGCATTAAATGTCAGGTCTTCAATAATGGGGAGACAGACTTTGAAATGAATTCATAAAAGAACTTGCATGTATCTTCATTGGGGAGATGAGGACCACTCATGTCATGAGTCAGAGGTTTGACCCAAGCAGGAAGTTTCTTCCAACTTGGAGAGTCTGTGACTTTGAACCCTTTGGCAGAACCATGCTCTGAAGCAAGTAAATACGTCCATCTTTATTGCTGACACCCCATGGAAATGATACCAGGAGACTCTCAATCTAACAATCCCCTGACACAGTTCTAGACTTTGAATGTTGAAGACTGTGTTCATAATGGGTGAGGGAATGGGCTATCAGTGAGTCTGGGTCTTTCTTTTTTTAAACTTCAGTCTCTGCTATGTGTCAGCTTTAGGGGCTGACCTAAACGGTGGGGCCTTCTGTGGTAGAAAGGGTGTAGACTTTGGGACTGGCTAGACTAGGGATGGAATAGTAATTCAGCTATGCAGCGCTAACCCTCGGCAATGTACCTAACCACAGTGAGCGTTAGTTTTCTCATCTATAAGTGGGGACATGCCTATCTTATCAGAAAGCTCCTACCTTATGTTCCAAAAGTCAAGACTTAGTCTGTCGGATGAGCCTACCACCTGATCCTGTCAGCATCTTCATTAATGATCAGCATCTTCATTAATGATCAGCATCTTCATTAATGATCAGCATCAGCAGCATGTTTTCACCCTGGTTAGAACTCCTGCATGGGGTTAGATTGTGACGCTTAGATACCTCTTTCCTAGGAGAAGCAATGTGGGGAAAGTTTGTTCAATTTGCAGTAGGAAGATCTATGTCAAGTCCAAGCTCGAATAGTACATGACTCTGACCCTGGACAATAGGTTTAAAATCAGCTTCCCAGGATTGTTGTAAATGTTGGTTGAGGGAAAAGCTATGAAAATATTATAAACCCATAACCTCTTAGACAGAATGGTAAAACTCCATTATGCCATAGCTTTGAAAGAATTCAACTGACATTTCATAATCCTTGATCTACTACACGAGTAGTCCTTTGCTCAAGTGTTTCTCAGCAGAAAGCCTCCATCTTTGAGGCTCACTTTTCTCCTTTCTCTGGTGTTCAGCCTCCAGGACTGTATGCCCTTCTCTCATTGGCATTGAAGGTGGTATGATTCTGGCCTGATCCCTGCGTGGACTATGGTGTCTTGACCTGTCGACTGAGTCCTAGGGCCCACTGCTGCCAGGGAGACCCAGCTGGAGCTAATTTGCTGGGTTGAGTCACTGTGTCTGGTTGGGACAAGTTGGGCGTATTTTTTCAATCTCAAAGTGTCTGTCTGGGACCTTCTCCTGCTTACCACTTCACTGAGTGCCTCAGCGTAGGTGGTGGTTAAGCAGTTGCTCCCTTCTTTTGAGGAGCTTCGATTTCCAGAGTGGAGGTTGTCATAATGTGCTTGGTAACAGCCGTGAGTTCTTCAGGACTCCCTATCATTTAGGGCTAAATTGTTTGGTGACATGATAATACAGAATCCAACATGAAGGGAGGTCAGGGATGGTTAGCCGAGTGAAAGAAGGTTTATTACTGCTTATCCAGGGGATGTTCATAAAAACGTTCATTAGTGCTACTCAGGAGAAAGAAAATAGTGTCAGCAGAGTAGACCAACCTGGCAACTTCCATGGGAAAACAGGGACAACCAAAGAGAGCCTTGCCTCAGGATAAAGTGGGATTCCAGAGGCTTAGCTGGGCTCACACAGCTGGCCAGGGCTGACACTGCAGCACAAGGATTGAGAATGCAGGGGTTGTTAGTTCAGGACTTGCTTTTGCATTCTACATTGTGTCATTTATTTCTCTTTTAGTTTCCTTAATTTCCATCTTGAATTCTGTCAGCTGCTTGCAGAGCATTTGCCATCAGGCAACAAATAAATTTGTCTTTGGGGAGCTGCTTAGGGAATCAGACCCTGGCTTCAGGTCATCAGTGAATCTGGGTTCTAGTCCTTTCTCTTCCCTTTTTTTATGGCTGTGTGGTGGCTTCTCTTGCTGCGGGACATGGGCTCTAGAGCAGGAGGGCTTCAGTAGTTGGGGTGTGCAAACCCATGTCCCCTGCATTGGAGGCAGATTCTTAACCACTGGGCCACCAGGGAAGTCTCTGGGTTCCAGTCTTAACCTTCAAGCTGTCCCACTCCTTGCCACGCAAGGTCTGGTCCGTGGGTGGGCAGCATTACTTGGGAGCTGACTAGTAATGCAGAATCTTGGGCCCACCTGCATTTGTGAATCATCGTCTATGTCTTAACATCCCCAGCTACCTCATCTGCACATAAAAGTTTGGTCGAAGTGATATGGCTAGAGAAGGCAGGGCTTTGTCTATTTTCTTTCTTTCTTTTTTTAATATTTAGCCTCAACCCTTAGTTACGGCCCTTGAGATATTGTGTTGTGGTGTGTGGGTTCTCTAGTTGTGGTGCACAGGTGTGTATGGGCTTAGTAGCCCCAAGGCATGTGGGTTAATAGTTCCTTGACCAGGGAACCAAGAACTTCCAGATGTTCAAGGTGGATTTAGAAAAGGCAGAGGAACCACAGATCAAATTGCTAACATCCACTGGATTGTAGAAAAAGCAAGAGAATTTCAGAAAAACATCTATTTCTGCTTCATCCACTACACCAAACCCTTTGACTGTGTGGATCACAAAAAACTGGAAAATTCTTAAAATAGATTGGAAAACCAGACCACCTGACCTGCCTCCTGAGAAATATGTGTGCAAGTCAAGAAGCAATGGTTAGAGCCAGATATGGAACAATGGACTGGTTCCAAATTGGGAATGAAGTACACCAAGGCTGTGTATTGTCATCCTGCTTATTTAACTTATATACAGAGTACATCATGAGAAATGCTGGGCTGGATGAAGCACAAGCTGGAATCAAGGTTGCTGGGAGAAATATCAATAACCTTGGATATGCAGATGATACCACCCTTATGGCAGAAAGCAAAGAGGAACTGAAGAGCCTCTTGATGAAAGTGAAAGAGGAGAGTGAAAATGCTGGTTTAAAACTCAACATTCAGAAAATTAAGATTATGGCATCTGGTCCCATCACTTTATGGCAAATAGACAGGGAAACAATGACAGACTTTATTTTCTTGGTCTCCAAAATCACTGCAGATGGTGACTGCAGACATGAAATTAAAAGATACTTGCTGCTTGGAAGAAAAGCTATGACCAACCTAGACAGCATATTAAAAAGGCAAACACATTACTTTGCCAACAAAGGTCCTTCTAGTTAAAGATATGGTTTTTCCAGTGGTCACGTATGGATGTGAGAGTTGGACTATAAAGAAAACTGAGTGCTGAAGAATTGATGCTTTTGAACTGTGGTGTTGGAGAAGACTATTGAGAGTCCCTTGGACTGCAAGGAGAACCAACCTGTCCATCCTAAAGGAGATCGGTCCTTAATATTCATTGAAAGGACTGATGTTGAGACTGAAACTCCAATACTTTGGCCACCTGATCTGAAGAACTGACTCATTTGAAAAGACCCTGATATTGGGAAAGATTAAGGGCAGGAGGAGAAGGGGAAGACAGAGGATGAGATGGTTGGATGGCATCACTGACTCAATGGACATGAGTTTGAGCAAGCTCCGGGAGTTGGTGATGGACAGGGAGGCCTGGCATGCTGCAACCCTTGGGGTTGCAAAGAGCCAGACACGAATGAGCAACTGAACTGAACCAACCAGGGATTGAACCCTCATTCTCTGCACTGGAAGGAAGATTCTTAACCACTGGGCTACCAGGGATGTTCCTCTATCTTCTTATTTATTATTTTGTATCCACAGGACCTATCTAAAGTTTAGCACACAGTGGCTGCAAAATCCATGAATCTTTCTCTGACTTTGAGCATGTCCAAATTGCTAGGGACTTTGTAAACTTCGAGGGACTTAATTGTAAAGTGGTGTAAAGAGAAGGGTGGTGAATGGAGTTGGTGTCAACCTTTAATGTTTGAAAAACAGACATGAACATTTGAATGACTGATGATGGCAGTGGTGGTTTTATTTTTTTTTTTACTTTAATTTTTAATTAGAGGATAATTACTTTACAATATTGTGATGGTTTCTGCCATACATCAACATGAATTGGTTTTAATATGGCTATCTTTGACCTAATAAGTCAAAAGCTCTGAAGATGGGTCATTGGATTTCTATGTTTTAAATTTTCCTGTTAGGTTCAGTAATTTTTATTACAGTATCATATATAAAAACAATCTTTGAATGTCCCTTAAGAGGAAATAAATAAATAGAATGTAATACAATTCAAAAATCTAAATGAATGGAGCTACACATGTAAACATTAATAAGTCTAAAGAATTTTTTTGAGAAAAGAAAGTTGCAGAGGAGGTGTAAAGTATGGTACTATTTAAAGTTTAAAAAAATGGGTGTGTATGAAATGGAAACATACTTATGTAGTAGAAGTGTCAAGTTCTAGATGGGAAAAAGAAACACCAAGTTCAGGGCATTAGTTAACTTTGAGAGGGAAGAAGGGGATTAAATGGGAGCTTCATGTTTTATTTTTTAAAAAATAAAGAGTAAAGAAAAAAAGGTTGCAGTAGCAAACATGGAAAAAAAGATTTTTTTTTTGAAAAGGTATTCTCATCATTATTACTCATTATCATCATTATTCATGTTACTATTCCCTATAATTTTTCTGAATGCTTAAAATATTTCACTGTAAAACAACTAAAACAAAATCCTGCTGATAATTGTGATGCAGACAGTTGGCCTTCTTTCTAAGGGGATTTTGAATATATATATATTTTTCACTTGGCTGCCTCAGTGGTTGTTGCAGACAGGATCTTTGCTGGTGAGTGTCGGATCTTTGTTTCCGCATCAGAATCTTCTTAGCTGCAGCCTGCGAACTCTTAGCTGCTGTATTGTTGTTGTTTAGTTGCTAAGCCATGTCTGCCTCTTTTGTGACCTCATGGACTGTAACCCTCCAGGCTCCTCTGTCCATGGGATTTCCCAGGCAGGAATACTGGACTGGATTGCCATTTCCTTCTCTGGGGGATCTTCCCGACCCAGGGATCGAACCTGCATCTCCTGCATTGGCAGACGGATTCTTCACCACTGAGCCATCTGGGAAGCCCCCATCTTGTTGTTCAGTCACTCAGTCATGTACTCTCTGTGACCCCATGGGCTGCAGCACGGCAGGGAAGCCCTCCTGCTTACTCTCAGTTGTAGCACGTGGGGTCTAGTTCCCTCACCAGGGAGTGAACCGGGCCTTCTGCTTTGGGAGGGTGGAGTCTTATCCACTGGACCACCAGGGAAGTCCCTCTCAGGGAATTCTTGCCTTAGATATGTCTAAGGACCTTCCAGTTTTAAATATGTCTGTGCACAGAGAACCCTTACCCAACCACCCTCTCTTGCTGTCTTGCATGACACGTGCCTATTAGGACGTACTCGAGGTCTGTGGCTTCTCTGCATTCTGTCCTGATGAGATGCAGCTTTTCTCATGTTTGTGCTGTTCGTGAAACCCACCCATCTAACGCTGCTTTAAGGACCTAGCCCAGAAGGCCTCTTCTCTGTTGTCTACTTCTGTTCTGTCTGGAAGGGAGCAGTTCTGACCTTCAACTATGCTAATCTTAGAGCTCTAACCTCAGGATCACCTCCTGCCCCCACCTTCCCTAAGCTGCATTCATTTTCATAACACCTTCACTGACCTTCAGTTCCATGGTAGGACTCAGTTGCCCTGTGAATCTTAGAAATTTTCATCACCTCCCCCCAAGTATCACCATTTGCAGCCAGCTCTCTTATTACTGTACCTGCTTTCCGAACTTCCTCAAATGTCCCTGAAGTTTAATCGGTAACGATGACACTTGTTGGTCTGTGACTCAGGGAACGTTAAGAAGGTAGAAGTGGCTCTAACAGCTGGTGTCAACGAAACTTTTAAATTATTTCAGAATTATTTTTAATATACTCTACAGCATGAGTTCTAAACCAAGGATAGGGACTTCCCTGGTGCCCCAGTGGTTAAGCCTCTGCGCTTCCATGAGGAGCTCGGTTTCAGTTCCCGGCGTGGCGCTAACATCCCACATAACCTGTGGCCAAAATATTCTTTAAAAAATTATAATAAACCAAGGGTGAGGAACTTCCCTGGTGCTCCAGTGGTTGAGACGTTGCCTTCCAATGCAGGGGATGAGGGTTCAGTGCCTGGTTGGGGAGCTAGGATCCCACATGTCTCATGGTCAAGAAACCAAAATATAGGACAGAGACAAGACTGTAAATTCCATAAAGACTAAAAAAAATGGTCCACATACAAATAAATAAATAAATAAACCAAGGGTAATCTTCCCTTTACTCCCCAACAGGGCCATTTGACAGTGTCTAGAGACATTTTTGGTTTTCACAACTAGGGGAGTGCTACTGGGCTGGTGAAGGTAGAGGCCAGGGATGCTGCTAAACACCCCAACACGCAGAACAACTGTACCCCCCATAACAAGGAATTTGCCATCTAAAATGGCAGTAGTGCTGAGGTTGAGAAACTTAGCTCTATAGACCCTCATGTCATGAATATCCCTCTATCATTGAGGCAGTGGGGCTGTGGAACAGGGCGTGCAGGACTCCCTGTGAGACTATGCATAGACCATTCCTGTATCATCATCCTGGCAGGGTGGGGGCTAGGGAGGTGATGCTGTTGGAGATGGAAGATGGGAAGAAATGAAGTAGATGAAGGAAAAACTAGAGAGGACCAAAGTCCAGGCACTTAGGAGAATAGAGGAAAGCTTATTCGGGTGCCTTTGAACTTGGCACTTGGCTATGAATAACACTTTCATGCTACCGAAATAACAGGATAGCTTGCTTATTTTCAGATATTCCCAATGTAAAAGATGGTAGATAGTTGCAATCATGGCCTCGAGTGAGTCATGCCATCCTGCTTACACCTGCCTGCAGTGTGATTTTTGCCATTCTTCTGTTCAAGAGGTGGTGTCTCTTTTCACCCCATGAATCTGGGCTGGCCTTGTCACTTTCCTTGACCTGAAGAATTTGGAGGGAGTGATGTTGTGTGACCTCTGGGGCCACTCAGCTTTGGCTTTCTCCCTCCAGGAACATTTCTGCTGTGATGCAAGAACTCCACTCCTGATAAAGCCTCTTTGAGGAAAGGCCCAGGCATCCAGTGTCCCAGCCCAGCTCAGCCCCTGCCAAAATTCCAGCTCATTCCGTCTCTGTTAGTGAACACAGATGAATCAGTGTATCCACCCAGCCAACCCATAGCATAGTGAGAAACAATAAATCATGGCTATTTTAAGCCACTTCTCTTTGGGGTGGTTTGTTACATAGCAATAGATAATTGGACATTGTGTATGAGTGACTTCATTTGGATGTTGTTGAAGTTGTGGATAATATTTTGGTGTTAGAACGCATGCGAATGTGCTTAGTCACTTCAGTCGTGTCCAACTCTGTGCGACCCTATGGACTATAGCCCACCAGGCTGCTCTGTCCATGGAATTCTCCTGGCAAGAATACTGGAGTGGGTTGCCATGCTTTCCTCCAGGGGATCTTCCTGACCCAGGGATTGAACCACGCCTCTCACGTCTCTACATTGGCAGGCAGACTCTTTAACACGGGCACCACCTGGGAAGCCCTTGTGTTAGAATATTTGTGTAAATCAGATCATGGTTAAAAGAGTTCTTCCTCCTTTGTACTTGCAGCACTTCTCGGAGCTTCTGGATGAGTTTTCCCAGAACGTCTTGGGCCAGCTCCTGAATGACCCTTTCCTCTCAGAGAAGAGCGTGTCGATGGAGGTGGAGCCATCCCCGACGTCCCCGGCACCCCTCATCCAGGCCGAGCACAGCTACTCCCTATGTGAGGAACCTCGGGCCCAGTCGCCATTCACCCACATCACCACCAGCGACAGCTTCAATGACGGTAAACCCAGAGCGGGGGAAGCAGCTGGGACCTTGGCATCTTTGACCCTGACCTCCTTGAGGGTGCGGAGTGTGTGTTACAGTATCATCAGCACCCCCTTCAGCCACATACCTGCTGTGTGTGGCCTGTGCTTGGTCCTGGGGAAATGCAAAGAGGCACAGAATGTAGCTGTAACTGAGACTGTGTGCTCTGGGAATTTGCTAGAACTGAATGCTACTAATTGTTCTCTTTGACCCTGTGGACTGGGCAGCAAAGCTTCCTTTTGCACATCAGCCTGCCCTTTCTGGTTGATAATTCCAGTACATCCACCATTTCAAGAGGTCATGCCATGTTTATTTGTTTTTTCTGAGAAAGAATTTTTACTACCACTCTTCTCCATAAACACTTCTTGGGTATCCTTTTGACCCATTTCCGACATGTTTCCTTAACCCCGTGTGTAGGAGATCTTGGTGAGCATTACTAGACTTTCTCGTTGGTTACCCTTTCATGCCCATTATCAAGGCTATTAGCTTGGTAAGTGTTGAGAATTTAGTTTTCCTGGTCTTAGAGATGTTCACATGTTTTGACCATTACTCCACAGGCCTTTAATTAGTATAGACTCTATGAAACTTTTAAAACTGAATTTTCCATGTTTGTTTTCCTAGAAGTATAACCAGCTGTTTTAGTATCTTGAGTAAGTTTTGAAAACTCTATCCTCATGCAAGGAGATCTAACCAGTCCATTCTGAAGGAGATGAGTCCTGAGATTTCTTTGGAAGGAATGATGCTAAAGCTGAAACTCCAGTACTTTGGCCACTTCATGCGAAGAGTTGACTCATTGGAAAAGACTCTGATGCTGGGAGGGATTGGGGGCAGGAGGAGAAGGGGATGACCGAGGATGAGATGGCTGGATGGCATCACTGACTTGATGGACATGAGTCTGAGTGAACTCTGGGAGTTGGTGATGGACAGGGAGGCCTGGCGTGCTGCGACTCATGGGGTTGCAAAGAGTCGGACGCGACTGCGCGACTGAACCGAACTGAATACTAGTTTGGCATGTGCTCTATTCTCCCAAGCGGATGGTCCCTAACTTGATGTCCTCTGGCTTGACCTAGATGTCCCTTCTGCTCCTATATGACTGTATACATGACAGCATGGAGTGACTGCCCACAGGACAGGACGCCTCCTGCTTCCTTGGGTTAAAGGCACATGCCTGTGTCCACTTCACAAATAGGCCACTAGCTTTGGGGGAATCCCGTCTCCAGCTGGGGTTCTTAGATCTGTCACATGCTTGGATGTGCAAGCTCAGTTGTGTCTGGCTCTTTCGACCCTCAGGCTGTAGCCAGCCAGCCTCCTCTGTCCATGAAATTTTCCCAGCAAGACTACTGGACTAGGTCACCATTTCCTTCTCCAGGGGATCTTCCCGAGCCAGGAATTGAACCCATGACTGCTGTACCTACTGCATTAGCAGGCATATTCTTTACCATTGATCCACCTGGGAATCCCTCTTAGATCTAGTGTGCTGTGTGTGGGAAACCCAGGTTTCCCATATTGCAGATGGATTCTTTTACTGACTGAGCCACCAGGGAAGCCCAAGGATACTGGAGTGGGTAGCTTATCCCTTCTCCAACCCAGGAATCAAGCCAGGGTCTCCTGCATTGCAGGTGGATTCTCTACCAGTTGAGCTGCCAGGGGGAGCTCTTTAGATCTACTGCTGCGCTGCTGCCGCTGCCAAGTCGCTTCAGTCGTGTCCGACTCTGTGTGACCCCATAGACGGCAGCCCACTAGGCTTCTCTGTCGCTGGGATTCTCCAGGCAGGAATACTGGAGTGGGTTGCCATTTCCTTCTCCAATGCATGAAAGAGAAAATTGAAAGGGAAGTCGCTCTGACCTCTAAAAGAACCAACTCTGGGATCAGTAAAACGTCGTATCTTGGGATAGAGAATGCTGCAGGTTTTTTCTTTCTCAGGCTTGTTCTTCTTTTGATTAGAGGTCTACCCACAAACAGCCCAGGAACTTGGCCTTCTGTCCTCAGTGAAGGGAGGGTCTCAAATCTGTGGGTGACTTCTTTCCTGACTGGACCCTTTGGAGCCCTAAGTGTATTCTCAGATTTCTCCTGACAAGAGGTTAGGTGCATGATGACCTAATCCTTCTCTGTGGTTTGTCTACTTTCCCTGCTTCAACAAGGGAACAGTGTGAGGGGAAGTCCCCTGGGAGGCAAGGGAGGAAATACAGCTGAAATAATTCGAGGCTGTGGAGTTGTTCTGAGGGTAACATGAGATGATGAGTTTAAAGAACCTGGGACAGTGCCCACCACATAGCATTTCAGTGAACCAGTGTTTCTTCCTTCTCTCCTCACCTCCTCTTTCTTCCTCTGTTGTTGCAGAGTTGTTATTGTTCGTTTTCCTGATCCCCTTCTTTTCCTCCTGCTTCTCCTCCTTTCAGTCTTTCTTCTCCCCTCCTCTGCTCTCCATTTTTTTTTCCCCTTTCAGTTTCTTATTAAACCATTTCCAGGAATGACCTCTGTTCAAATTCAGGGATATGGTCTCTGTTATAACTATATACCCTTCGTTTTATTATAACGTGGAGGACAACTATAGGGAGTCAGCCTTTTTCTGCATTTTAGCTTAGATAAACTCTGGCAGTCCCTGCCTTAATTGCTTTTATTTTTAAGTGGACTCTAGCACTAGATGGGAGTTTGGACTAAATGACCTTTAAGATTTCTCCCGGTGCTAAGGTTCTGTGTGGGTGTGGTGTCTGTTTAACATTTGTAACTGCCTTTGCATATGGTTTTCCCATAGTCTCTCTCTCTCTTTTTAATATTCTTTTTGATATGGACTATTTTAAAAGTCTTTATTGAAATTGTTACAATAATGTCTCTGTTTTATGTTTTGGTGTTTTTGGCTGTGAGGCATGTGGGATCCTAGTTCTGCAATCAGGGATCGAACCCACATTCCCTACATTGGAAGGTGAAGTCTTAAACACTGGACTGCCAGGGAAGACACTACCCATATTCTCTTTACTGGTTTGCCTCTGTTATTCCTATAGTTCCTTTGATCCCTCTATTTCAAGCCCGACTTCCCTTTGTGGAAGTCGTTTCTAATACTTCTTGTATAGTTATCTACTGCTGTGTAACAGATCTCCCAAAATTTGTGGTTTAAACTAGTAATAATCATTTATTACCTCTCATGATTTCTGTGGATCAAGAATTCAGGACTTGCTCACATAGGTGGTTCTGGCTGTTGACTGAAAAAAACACACAACTTAAAAGCTGAGAATTATGTTTTATTTGGTGGACTTTCTGAGGACTGAAGCCTGGGATGCAGCTTCTCAGATAGCTGTGAGGTTCTGTAAGGGAGAAGCCAGGTTATATAGGAGTTTTTGCAACAAAAACCAGATAGTCAGAACATCCAAAGATTACTGTTAATTAAACAAAAACCAGATATCCCAAGTTAGTAAATTTAGCATTTTTCTCTGTTTTGGAAAGAGGTAAGAGTCTGGACTCATTGAAATCATTCCTCTGATATGAACCTTAATTATCTAAGGCCAGTAACTTGTTCTTTCCCATCCTGAGTTCCTTCATGGCTCACTGTGTCCTCAGATGGTAGAAAGTACTGGAGCCCTGTAGGGATTCTTTTATAAAGCCATTCATTTCATTACAGAGGGCTTCACCCTCATGACCTAATTATCTCCCCAAGGCCCCACCTCCTATGACCATTACTTTGGGCATTAGAATTTCAGCATGTGAATTCTGGGAGGACACAAACATTCAAAGCGTAGCAGAAGGCAAGTTGACATTTTACCTAGAATAGACAGGGAAGGCCTTTCTTTGAAGGTAGCATTTGAGCAAAGATCAGCAGATGAAGAAAAGAACTAGGTATATGTGTAAGAGGCTTCCAGGCAGAGGGAGTGGCCCTGTGTCAGGGGTGTGATAACAACACAGCAAACTTCTGTTGTATTCAGTTATCATCTGTGGAGCTAGTCATCCATGCAGCAACCTTGGTTCTAGAATATGCAGACTAGAGCTGGCATAAACAATCTGGGCAACTTTCCCCTTCAAATCCATGTTTGCTGAGCACTTACCATGTGTTCTAGATACTTGTGAGACAATGATAGTAAAATGGTGTGTACTGAGTCACTTCAGCCATGTCCTTCTCTTTGCAACCCTATGGAGCCCGCCAGGCTCTTCTGTCCATGGGATTCTGCAGGCAAGAATTCTGAAGTGGGTTGCCATTTCCTACTCCAGGGGATCTTCCCCATCCAGGGATCAAACTCACGTCTCTTTGTTTCTCCTGCATTGGCAGGTGAATTCTTTACCACTAACACCACCTGGGAAACCCAGTAAAACTTAGATTCTTACCTCAAAGTAGCTCATAGGGAAGATACCATGTACCCCAATACTTGATCAGACTGAATATGAGCAGTGTCCTGAGAGGAAACTGTAGTATCTCGGAGGAGAGAGAGCATGCCCAGTGATGATCACAAGAAAAGTTGCAGGAACGAGGCAGAATTTCATGTGAGCCCTTAAGTGTTGAGTAGAGTTGAAACGGTGGTGATGGTTGGAGGGAAGCAGATAGTGGACACAGGACTGGGATACTGATTCTTCTAAAACAAGACCCTGAGTGAAATGATTGCCAATAAAGCAGGCTTCCAAAAGTTCAGGATCCCTTCCTCTTCCTGATAACACTTTTTAAATTTTTTTTAGCTTTTTAATGCTAATCAGTATACATGTAGCATAAAGAAACCACCTATACTTATAGCTTAGCATGGGGAGAAATGATCAATCTTTTTCAGGAATCTTTCTTATTAGACAAAAGCACACAACATTCAGCTTCCCCATCTGGCCCCTCCTATTTAGAGGTGCTATAGTGCCATACACAAGGAAATGTTTCCTGCCATGTCAGTCAACAAAAGGTGCTGTGGTCGTCAGCCGGACTATGCCCCCTAAGGAGGTTCAGGATGGAAAAAAGCATGATATGGCCCCTAAATAGTTAAGGTGCATATCAGAGGAATGATTTCAATCAGCCCAAACTCTTGCATCTTCTCATATAAAGAAAAGTGCTGAATTCATTTACTTCAGGTGTCTGGGTTTCTTTAATTCACAGTAATCTTTTGATGTTCCGACTACCTGGTTTTTGTTGCAAAAAATTCCTGTACATCCTGACTTATCCCTCACCTCTTTGGAGCAGTCCCTCAGAACTGTCTGAGAGGCTGTCTTCTGGACCTAAGTCCTCAGAAATCTGCCGAATAAAACAGATTTCTCAACTTTTAGGCTGTGCTTTTTTTTTTTTTTTTTGACCACACTGTAATAGGCTGTGCTGGTAATTTGCTGAGAATAGGTACAGTGGGTCAGATATATTTTGCAAAGAGTTTCTGATCCACAGTTCATCTTAAGTATCAGTTTTTCTCTGAGTAAAGGCTTCCTATGCTAGCAAAAACCCTTTTGTATGCAGGGAATAATGAGCGTGAATAGTAACCGTTTGGAGTATGTGAAATTGGAGGTAGGCAGTGTGCGTGAAGGAACTGGGGAACTTGCTGAGGAAAGCATTGTGCAGGTCTTGGCTTCAATTGTTTTTCCGAGTTTTGTGTGGATAGGCAAATGTTTGAGAACAGAACGATTTGATTCATTTGAATCCCAGTTGGCATCTGCCTTAGGGAGGATTAATTCACAAAGATCCCTCTGGAGTCTGTGTTCTGTTAAGCAGATTGCTTTCCTGATCCAGGAGGATGATATTTCTTTAGGAGATGCATAAATAGGCATCAATTTAAACATGACTGTTTGCATTAAATTTAATATTCTTCATCATCTGCACTGTCTAAACAGCCTAAAGCCCAGAACTAGGAATCCTTGTTTCTAGTGATGGTTAGTATTTCATTGTACCTCGCAAAGTCAATGATTCCAATCTTCTTGTCCAGTTTTAAAGATTAAAAGGAATTCTTCTGTAATTGCTTCTGAGCCTGAAACAAAGTGATAAGCTAAACAGTTCAAATGAGACTTTCAGTTTATTAGGATTTTTCTTTCTTCCTCCCTTCTCTCTTTCTCTCTCCTACCATCATCCTTCTTTCTTTCTCCCTTCTTTGTGTTCTCCCTACTAACTCTTTCTTTTCCCTCTTCCTCCCTCCTTGAACCCTGAGCAACTATATTGGGCAAATGTAGGTTTATCCTACATTTTGGTGTTTGTCTATCATGTTCTTCAGATGGACAGTGGACCCACCCCTAAAATTGTATGCAGAATTTGGGGCTGACAACGTTTGTCAGTTTTTCTGCTGGGGACATTTATAACTTTTTTTTTTTAGATCCTCAACAGAGCCTGTGACCAAAAAAAGGTTGAGAAACACTAGTCTAAGATTACATAGGAGTCTTCTGTCTTCGGGGCTGAATTTGACTGTAGACTCCTCTGAAACAGTTGAACTAAAGAACTTCACATGGTTCTGCAACCACAGGAGCCAGTCCTAGGAATGTGGGCTCGGCCTTTTAAACCGCCAGAGAGACATCCTGCTTTCAGCTTGTCCGTTTCTGCCCAGGATTAAGGCTGCTAAGCAGGGTTTTCTGTTCTTTTTTTAAGTGAAGACTGTATTAAGAGANAGGAATGTGGGCTCGGCCTTTTAAACCGCCAGAGAGACATCCTGCTTTCAGCTTGTCCGTTTCTGCCCAGGATTAAGGCTGCTAAGCAGGGTTTTCTGTTCTTTTTTTAAGTGAAGACTGTATTAAGAGATAAGCAGAAGTACCCAAGTAGATTGAGGAATGAAAAGCTTATATTTAAATGACCAAGTCTTGCTCCTTACCAGCTGGAGGGTGTCTTCACGAGTTACTCTATTTTGCTCATGTTCCTTTGTAATTGGGGTGCTAGGTACTTTTTTTACTTCTGTTTGTTAATTTCTGTCTTCTTCCTAATGAGGAAACCTAGTGCTGGATGAAGGCTGTTCAGAGAGAACTAGACATGGCCCCTGTCCTCCAAGATGGAATAAGAAACAAGTTAGAAAATATACAAAATGTCAACAGACTCAGAGTAGAATATACTCATCCAGAAGTGATCTGTTGGCACCAGGCACAAGTCAAGGTGGCTTTATTTTGGGTGGAATAAAGAACTGTAACTGTGAATCTTCCAGTTCTACAGACAGTGGGACCAGAACATGAAAAATAATCATCTTCCTTCTGGCTGGCCTGGTTAGGCTGCTAGAGTCAGCAGGGCAAGGAGTGACCAGGTGCCCTGGCTTAGTATGGATATCCTAAATTTATGGTGTTGTTTCACAGGTGTCTGTGAAAACAATAGTCTGGGATCTAAAGATGAACAGATGCCTGATGAAAGGCAGAGACTCAGCAGTTGATGAGAAACAGGGCCTTAGTAAAGTGGAGTGGTGTTTTTGCAGAGACTTGAAGAAGGAAAATGATGGCTAATGATGCCAGAGCGGGGAAGGTATGCTTGATATAGCAGTCCAGGGAGAAATGGAAACGTGTATGCCATGCAAGACAAAGAAAAAATGGATTTTGAAAGGAATCGATGAAACCCAGAGCAGGACTACATCGGGTATGCTGAGTAAAGGGTAGAGATGAGTCATGGGTGACTTAGGTTTTCTGTTTGCAGTGGTGAAGACATCTTGATGTTGAAATGTTCCAAGGCCTTGGGACCTGGGAAAGAAAGTCCCAGAGAGATGACAAAGAGCTTTGTTTTCATCACATTTGATTAGAGCTGCTGACAGGAGCATGGGTCTATGCTGTCTTAGAGGGCGTAGATTCTAGGGTTAAAAAAATTCAGACATATCTGTCATTTACCTATGGGAAATAGCTGGGTCCGCTGACAAGGATGAGCTACAGAAAGAACCTGATGCGTTTGGGGTGGACAAGTAGAGGAACAGTCTGGTTTTCAGAGTCTGAAACCTGGACTAGTGGTGTACGTTCTTTCATCATCCATTTGAGATTACTTTTTATTTTCTTTTTCTAACTAGTATGGAAAATACCTCCTCAACTTTTTAAAAGATAAATAATGACTTCTTTGTTTGCTTGGTCATTGAAATGTTAGAATAGTATAAGAAAGCAATATTTATAGCTCAGTTCAATCATTCAGCTGTGTCCGACCTTTGCAACTTCATGGATGGCAGCATGCCAGGCTTCCCTGTCTATCACCAACTCCTGGAGCTTGCTTAGACTCAACATCCATTGAGTTGGTGATGCCATCCAACTATCTCATCCTCTGTCATCCCCTTCTGCTCCTGCCTTCAGTTTTTTACCAGCATCAGGGTCTGTTCCAATGAGTCAGTTCTTCCCATCAGGTGGCCAAAGTATTGGAGCTTCAGCTTCAGCATCAGTCCTTGCAATGAATATTCAGGACTGATTTCCTTTAAGATGGACTGGTAGGATCTCCATATAGTCCAAGGGACTCTCAAGAGTCTTCTCCAACACAATTTGTAAGTATCAGTTCTTCAGCACTCAGCCTTCTTTATGGTCCAACTCTCACATCCATGTATGACTACTGGAAAAACCGTAGCCTTGACTAGACAGACCTTTTTTCAGTAAGGGGATGTCAGTAATGGGGATGACAGTAATGGCTCTGCTTTTTAATATGCTGTCTAAATTGGTCATAGGTTTTTTTCCAAGCAGCAGGTGTCTTAATTTCATGGCTGGAGTCACCATCTGGAGTGATTTTGGAGCCCAAGAAAATAAAATCTGTCACTATTTCCACTGTTTCCCCATCTGTTTGCCATGAAGT
>SJYV01049607.1:186549-258102 GCA_006410875.1 Neotragus pygmaeus
ACCAACTCCTGGAGCTTGCTTAGACTCAACATCCATTGAGTTGGTGATGCCATCCAACTATCTCATCCTCTGTCATCCCCTTCTGCTCCTGCCTTCAGTTTTTTACCAGCATCAGGGTCTGTTCCAATGAGTCAGTTCTTCCCATCAGGTGGCCAAAGTATTGGAGCTTCAGCTTCAGCATCAGTCCTTGCAATGAATATTCAGGACTGATTTCCTTTAAGATGGACTGGTAGGATCTCCATATAGTCCAAGGGACTCTCAAGAGTCTTCTCCAACACAATTTGTAAGTATCAGTTCTTCAGCACTCAGCCTTCTTTATGGTCCAACTCTCACATCCATGTATGACTACTGGAAAAACCGTAGCCTTGACTAGACAGACCTTTTTTCAGTAAGGGGATGTCAGTAATGGGGATGACAGTAATGGCTCTGCTTTTTAATATGCTGTCTAAATTGGTCATAGGTTTTTTTCCAAGCAGCAGGTGTCTTAATTTCATGGCTGGAGTCACCATCTGGAGTGATTTTGGAGCCCAAGAAAATAAAATCTGTCACTATTTCCACTGTTTCCCCATCTGTTTGCCATGAAGTGATGGGACCAGATGCCATCATCTTAGTTTTCTGAATGTTGAGTTCTAAGCCAGCGTTTTCACTCTCCTCTTTCACTTTTATCAAGAGGCTCTTTAGTTCCTCTTTGCTTTCTGCCATTAGGGTAGTATCATCTGCATATCTGAAGTTATTGATATTTTTCCTGGCAATCTTGATTATAGCTTGTGCTTCATCTGGTCTAGCATTTTGCATGATGTACTCTGCATATAAGTTAAATAAGCAGAGTGACAACATATAGCCTGGATGTACTCCTTTCCCAATTTGGAACCAGCCTGTTGTTCCATGTCTAACTGTTGCTTCTTGACCTGCATACAGATTTCTCAGGAGACTGGTCTGGTATTTCTATCTCTTTAAGAATTTTCCACAGTTTGTTGTGATCCAGAGTCAAAGGCTTTGGTGTGTCAGTAAAGCAGAAATATAATCTTTTCTGGAACTCTCTTGCTTTTTCTATGGTCCAATGGATGTTGGCAATTTGACCTCCAGTTCCTCTACTTTTTCTAAATCCAGCTTGAACATCTGGAAGTTCTCGGTTCACATTACTGTTGTAGCCTCACCTGGAGAATTTTGAGCTTTACTTTGCTAGCATGTGAAATGAGTGCAATTGTGTGGTAGTTTCAACATTCTTTGACATTGCCTTGCTATCTAGCATTACACTCGGGAAAGACTTTGATACTGGGAAAGATTGAGGGCAAGAGGAAAAGGGGTAGACAGAAGATGAGATGGTTGGATGGCATCACTGACTCAATGGACATGAGTTTGAGCAAAATCCAGGAGATGGTGAAGGACAGGAAAGCCTGGTGTACCGTAGTCCATGGGGTCACAAAGAGTCGGACATGACTGAGCAACTGAAGAACAACAAAGCATTAAACTTACTCTGTTTACAAGTAAGAGTCAATTTTGGTGAAGAAAAGTGTACACAAGAGAGTTTTTTTTTGCATGTGTACACTAAGTAAATCTTTTGAAATCAGTCATTTGCTCCACAGATATTTGTTAATGCATATTCTAAACAGAGTTTCCTATGGGAGGACCTAAGATACCAAATGCAGACCACAGATAGAACTTAGCAGTTCATCTCTGGGATCAATTTGCTTGAATTAGAATCTGGGTTCTGCCACTTCCTAATGGTATGATTTTGAGCAAGTGGCTCAACTCTTGTCTTTCTTTCCTGATCTTTAAAATGGAAATAATATTCATAATACTCAACCTTGTACTATTGTTGTAGGGATTAAGTTAATATATATTATACATTTATAACAGTGCCTGGCAATTAGTAAGCACTAAATAAATATTAGCTCTTGTGATTATTGCTTTGCTCTTGTTATTATTGCTTTATGCCAGTTGCCACATAATTCAGTGCCTAATTTACCAACTGACCACACAATATTAACAACCAGAATAAGTGAAGGAGGTTGTAAACACAGGCACAGAAAGAACACGAAATCAGGAAGGTAAACATGAAGAACGGGGCCTGGCACACAGCTCGCAAAACATTTGAGCTGTTACTGGCTGGTCTTAAATTGGAATACTTCACCTTAGCAACAGTGGATTAGGAGTCTATATAAATGAAGGTGAGAAGTATAGAAAGAACTGATGCACTTTTTTTAGTGGCTAATTATGGGCTCAAAATAATGTTAATTGAAGACTACTCACTTTTGGCAGAGATGTTTCATCATTGATCTCTTGCAAAGCAATATCCCACGGGCTGTGGGACTGGTTGGCCTGGGTGTGCGACCCTGGTTGGCCATATACCAGCTAGGGGCCGTATGCCAGCTGGAGGCTGTATATCAGCTGGGTAACGTAGGTTGAGGGGTTTAATCTCTTAGTGTCCTTGTCTATAAAATGAGAATGATCATAGTGCATGCCTTCCAGGGTCACTCTCAGGGTTAAATTGATTGTTATATATCTAAAGCACTTAGAACAATGTTTAGTATGTAGTAAACACTCATAGTTAAGTGTTCGCTGTTTTCACTGTTTTCAACACTTCCCCATACAACTCACACTGGAGGTGACTTCATTGTCCAGGCACTCAGGGTGGGACCTTGGGCAGGCAGGCGTCTACCTTCTGTCTGAACGGTGAGCTGCAGCTTAGTATGACTCTTTGATACATTCACCTGCTTTCCTCCCCTCTCCTGGCCTCCAGAACCCAGCCTTGGCGTTTTCCCTTAAGAGATGTTTACGCCAAAAATCGGTCAAGATTTGCCAATTCTGTTGAAGAAATTCACAGGGCAAATGGTGAAGTATGAAATACTGAAGGATTTAGACAAGGCATACTTACTTAATTCACAAAAATTTCCTTTTTACTTTAGACATATAAATAGCTAATGGGTGCATATGTGTATATCATATAAGTGGTATTGCCCTATGTAATTTCTCTTTTTAAGAGAACAGACATACGATATAGATATATGTATATCTGTGTATGTGTATATATGATACATATGTATTATTTATAAATATATATAATGACACACATATATATAACTCATATATATCACATAAAGATACTTTCTACTCCCAATTTAATCTCTCCTTTCCCCGCCCCAGGAATCAGTTTCTAGTCAGTGCAGTTATTTATGGAAGTGATTGAGGACCTGCATTTTGGTGTTGCATCTATGCTGACTTGAGTTTGTGGGCTTTTTAGCTGCAGCCTTGGTAATCTCAGCATCTAGCCCCAGTGCTCACAGCTGCTCCATTTCATCCTTGGATGTGAAGGACTGGTCATCATGAGACAGCGGCTTGTTTTTGTTTTCTTGCTGACGGCTCAGTGGTGATGCCCAGGAAATCTGCCAGTTGAGTTTGACCTTTGATAGCAAGCTGTTTAAATAAAATCAGAAGGTATGTCTGTTGTGCTTCTTACTCTCCACAGTGCACTACTGGCTTTTGTGGGTCATGTTTTCCTTCTTTTTTCCTTTTTTTTTCTGGCTGTGCTGCATGGCATGTGGGATCTTAGTTCCCTCACCAGGGATAGAACCAATGCCCCATGCAGTGGACAGGGTCTTAGCCACTGGATGCCAGGAAAGACCCAGGTGATGTTTTCCTCCTGAAAGGAAACTTAAAACGTGTATAAATATAGCTTAGGGAAAAAACATTTTTTTAATCAAGATCTGAGCTTCAGAAGTTTTACAAATTGGAGCATGTATAGAGTATGTACTGACTCTTATTTTTGTAGTTTTATCAATAACTCAGCCATCTAAATTCTAAGCTATGGTGCTCTGCCGATCTTTTGCTAGTGAAATAAGGCTGTGAAAGTAAGGTCATATGGAAAAAGTGTAACGCGTATTCTACTGATTCCCTTTCACTTTATCTTCTGTCATACCTCAGAGGTTATATTTGTCATTTTGTTTTCTCAGATTTATTTCCATNTGGAGCATGTATAGAGTATGTACTGACTCTTATTTTTGTAGTTTTATCAATAACTCAGCCATCTAAATTCTAAGCTATGGTGCTCTGCCGATCTTTTGCTAGTGAAATAAGGCTGTGAAAGTAAGGTCATATGGAAAAAGTGTAACGCGTATTCTACTGATTCCCTTTCACTTTATCTTCTGTCATACCTCAGAGGTTATATTTGTCATTTTGTTTTCTCAGATTTATTTCCATTGGCAGACAGAGTACAAGCTAACACCTAGTAGTTCAGAATGAAAGCTCCCTTTTTCTAATTTCAACTGCTGCTGGAATGTTGTTCTCAGCAACTTCTTACTGGCTGACCTTCTTCACCTGAAGTCATTTATTTTATGATTTAACTGGTAGATCGAATCAATCTACAAATATTTATTGATATGGTTTACAGTTGGTGGGTTAGAGGAATTATTATGGGAATGTGGTTCAGCTATTGTGTTGCCATAGGTTCTGATGTGATGGATTTAATTTCTTGTATATATTGATACTTTCAGCTGTGTTATATCAGCCAGCTATATTCCTGAGAAACAAACCACTCCTAAACTCATTAGCTTTTTAAAAAAATTTTTTATTGGAATATGGTTGTTTTACAGTGTTATGTTAGTTTCTACTGTACGACAATTGAATCAGCTATAGGTATACACATATCTCTTCTTTTTTGGGGTTTCCTTCCCATTTAGGTCACCACAGAGCACTGTAAACAATCCCCTGTGCTACACAGTTGTTCTCATTAGTGATTTACTTTATATATTGGTGATTCAGATGGTAAAGAATCCACCTGCAATGCAGGAGACCTGGGTTCGATCCCTGGGTCAGGAAGATTCCCTGGAAGAGGGCATGGCAGCCCACACCAGTATTCTTGCCTGGAGAATCCCCATGGACAGGGAAGCCTGGCGGGTTGCAAGTCCATGGGGTCACAAAGAGTTGGACAGGACTGAGTGGCTAAATACACAGCACACACATCAATAGTGTATACATGTCAATGTCCCAGGTCATGGCACTCCTCTTTCTCTTTGGTATCCATACATTTGTTCTCTCCATCTATATCTCTATCTAAACTCATTAGCTTTGACAACAGTCACTTATTATTGTAGTTCACACATTTGTGCCTTGACTGGAGGTGGGCTCATTTCTGTGGGGTTAGGGGCAGTGACTTGTTTGACTGGTTTCAGCTAGATTCACTCACATGTGTAAGGCTGAGAGTTGGCTGATCTTGGCCAAGCTTATCTGGGGACAATTCTGTTTTATGTGTCTGTCCTCCTGAGATTGGTAGATTGTCCTAGCACATCCTTCTCACTGTGATGGCAAAGGCACAAACGTGTGAGTTCAGTTGTGCATTTCAAGACCGTACTTGCGTTAGGAAGCGCATATCCTTCTAACCAGAGCAAGTCAGGTGGTCAATCCCAGGATGGGAATTAGTCCCCAGTGGGAGGATAAAGGCACAAATGAAGAACTGTGGAGCCAATTACGTGATTTATAACATATGTTAAGGTGCTCATTGACTCTGTCTTGAGGGACTCTGAATGGGCCCCTTGACCCACTAAGGCTTCTAGTAATTACTATTTTGAGGTCTAAGGTAGAGCAGGCAGAAGCAGCCCATTTCCATGTGCAGTCATCCTGGGATGATAATATTCCCTGTATAGGAAATTTAGAAATAGTATGAAATTGGGGGGGGAAAATTACTCATGTTCTGAGTTATTCTCCAGAGATCATTCTGTCACTTTCCTTATTAATAGTGCACACATTTGTATCTTTTTTCTTAATACTCTATCATAAATCTTTGCCTTATTATTAAAAAGGCTTTAACACGTAACATTTCTGGCTGCATAATATTTCCATTGTATGAGTACACCCTAGTTCATTAACCTTGCCCTTCCTTTTTACTGTTTTGGTTACTTTCAGTGTCTTGTGATTATAAATAATGCTGCAGTGATCATATCTGTGCAGAAATGTTTGTCTGTGTTTACTTGTTTCTTCCATGGATCGAGAAACCTGAGTTTTGCCACTTGTTTGCTGTGTGGTCTAGACATGCCTGTTAGTTTCCTCATCGTAAGATCACATATTGAGCTTGATGGCCTTAAACTTCTTTCTAATTCAGAAAATATCTTTCAAGGGAGAGTAATAAATTGCTGGTTTGAACTGAAAGCAGGCAGGCAATTCCAGTTGTTTGTCACCAAAAAGCTCAGGAGAGGAGTGGAAGAGTCTTTGGGCTTCTCTCCTGGAAGAGTTCAGGGGAAGGTTTTGATTCATAGTTCTCATGTCGTTTGTCCTTCAGCCTCCATCTCTGATATAACAAAGATCATATTTACATAAATTTTTTTAAAACCAGGAGTGTAGGGCACTGAGCATTAAGATTATAAACGCTTGACCTACTTAATGGATGTGTGCTTTGAGAATGGCTTAACTTATTGGAAGGACTGACTTCATTATCCGGAGAAGGCGATGGTCCCCCACTCCAGCACTTCTGCCTGGAAAATCCCATGGATGGCGGAGCCTGGGGGGCTGCAGTCCATGGGGTCACTAAGAGTTGGACATGACTGAGTGACTTCACTTTCACTTTTCACTTTCATTCATTGGAGAAGGAAATGGCAACCCACTCCAGTGTTCTTGCCTGGAGAATCCCAGGGACAGGGGAGCCTGGTGGGCTTCTGTCTGTGGGGTCACACAGAGTCGGACATGACTGAAGCGACTTAGCAGCAGCAGCAGCAGCAGACTTCATTACCTGTCTTCATTTTGACTGTAATTTTATGTTTAAATAATTTTATTTGTTTATAGTTGGCTGTACTAGGTCTTCATTTCTGCACGGGCTTTTCTCTAGTTCTGGGTAACTAGCTGGAGTAACTCTCCAGTTGGGGTGTGGAGGCTTCTCATTGTGGTGGTTTCTCTCATTGTGGAGCATGAGGCTTAAGTAGCTGTGGCTCCCCGGCTCTAGAGCACAGGCTCAATAGTTGTGGCACATGGGCTTAGTTGCTCTGCAGCATGTGCCATCTTCCCTGATCAGGGATCAAACCCGTGTTTCCTGCACTGGCAAGTGGTTTCTTTACCACTGAGCCACCAGGGAAGGTGCGCTTGTAATTTTGTATCTGCTTTTTGTATTTGTTTGCCTTTTCTTTTGTGCCTTGTGATGTACCTGTCATCACAGTGATCATAACGGCACAACCATGGGGTCTGGCCTTATCTCACCATTTCCTGATAATTACATGTGCCCTTTTTCTCAGTGATGCCTCCTTACTGTTCATTTTCATATATACTGAGGCTGGATTTCATCTTCCAGCCTCTGCTGGAGATCAGTATTGCTCACTGTGGACAGGCTGTAAGTGCTGACAGGTGGAGGTATGAACACATCACTCCTGAGTGGAAAAACGTGTGATCTATGTGCTGTCTCTCTAGCCACTCCCCACATCGGTCCTGAGCATGTCTTCCCTGCAGCTGACAGAGACTTCTCATTCCTAACTCCTCCTGGGAGTGGTGGTAGAAACTTTATTTGGGACTCCCTTGGTGGTACAGTGGATCGGAATCTGCCTGCCAATGCAGGGGACACAGGTTCGATCCCTGGCCTGGGAAGATGCTGTGGAGCAACTAAGTCCATGTGCCACAGCTACTGAGCCTGCGGGCCCTGGAGTCTGTGCTCCTCAGCAAGAGAAGCCACCGCAATGAGAAGCTTTTGCACCACAACTGGAGCGTAGCTCCTGCACACTGCAGCTTGAGAAAGCCCACACGCGGCAATGAAAACCCAGTGCAGCCAAAAGTTAAAAAAAAAACAACAAAAAAACAACTTGGTTTGGCTCCTCCTCCAGTTGCCCTCCTGCCCGAAGCTGAGCTGGGGCGCCCATCTGGCCAGCAAGACTCTGCATCCAGTACAGCGTAGTCTCCATCCTCTGACCGCCTTCCAGAGGCCTGGTTCCTGCCCCTCCCGCTTGGCCAGGACATGGTCCCCAATCCCCTGGGAATGATGGGACTCCCCCTCCACCCCAGAGCGCTGAGCGGCTCCAGAGAACCAGCTCTAAAAGTGAAACATCTTCAAATGACTGAAACCTTGTCCATCTTTATTTTACCCCAGGAAATATCAATACATTGGGGCTGGAATATTTAATCGAGTCAGTTATAAATTGGATTTGGGGGAAAATCATTTTCCTTGACGCAGGTGAATCTAACCTTCCCCTGAAGGAAGTTGCTTATGAAGTACAACCTTCATCACTGCAAGCTGCAGTTTTTGGCTTCTGTACCCACTCTTCCATTGCCCCTTGATGGCTGAGTGATGTGATGTTCATGTACTTTTTCATAAGAAAACTTGAACCTGATTCTTGAGTGTGAAATAACTCGTAATGTGAATGACTTTGCTGCCCTCTACAATAACAGTTCACGAAGGTGTGAATGTCTATTTTAATAAAGCAAGGGAGCATATCTTGGCTTTATTTCAATCTCGTCTTGGTAAACTGGCATTGGGTGAGGAATGCTGACTCTGGGAACCTCTGGCTTGTTTTCTCTTGTTCCGCACCTGCTTGCAGCCGCCTTGCTCTCCCCTGCCCTTCCCTTCCCCCTTCTTTTCCACGACTGCGCCGAGGTACCTGCTCTCAAGTAACTTGGTGAGAAGTGCAGGGTACCGTGCAGGCTCCTGGGAGAATGTTGCTGAGTGATGGAGGTGCTTCTGTCCAATTAGTGCTGTTCCTTTGTTGCAATCCCCAGGCGTGTGATCATCATGAAAGCCAGAGGCCAAGACCAGACTCGGCAAGAGGCCGCCCTTCCCTCTGGATTTCATGCATTTCAGCAACATGTTTTACAAACTCTGAAGTTTCTGAGAGGGCTAAGTAAAGTTCTGGAAGTCTAGGTCAGGTGTAAGGCTTCAGTGCAGTTATAGGAGCAGACTGGGACCAGCATGGGGAGTGAGAAGAAAAAAAGAAACAGATAAGCACCCACTGGGGAGAAGAGCAGAGGCCTTCTAAGCATTGTCTCTGGTCCTGTCTCCTGAGACCCTGGTTGCAGTTATTCACTCTCCCCTGCTTGTTTTTATTTTTTAACTGTAGAATTGGCCAAAAAGTTTGTTGGGGTTTTTCTGCAAGCTGTTATGGAAAAACCCAACAAACATTATGGCCAAGCCAATATATATATATATATATATATATATATGTATGTATGTATATATATAGTTGCTTTACAATGTTATGTTAGTTTCTGCTGTACAGCAAAGTGAATCAGTCAACGTATACATTTGCCTCCTCTTCCTTGGCTTTCCTTTCCATTTAGGTCGGCACAGAGCATTGAGTGGAGTTCCCTGTGCTATACAGTAGATTCTCATTAGTTATCTATTTTATACATAGTAGTGTATGTGTGCCAATCCCAATCTCCTGATCCATCCCCTCCTTCCTTCATATTTTTAGATGTACTTATTTATTTATAAATAGATAATAGATTCATTTGGTTTGAAAACCAAAAAGTATAAAACGCTGCACACTGGAATTGTCCATCCTGTCCTATGCCCCATCCACCCAGGCTCTTCCCACTGTGCCCAGGGAGCTTAGTTTTCTTCTTTCATATGCATGCTTCCAGACTTGCCTCCGGCATCCTTACACTCAAGTGAATGAAAGCACCGATTCTTGTTCTGCCATTCGTTTGTTCATCCATTGATCTCCTCTCTCATGTTCGCATTTTATTTTTTAATTCTACTCTCAGTAATTTTTTTTATCAATTATCAATTTATCATAGTTGTGGTTGTGCAGGGTCTTTGCTGCTGCTGTTCGGGCTCTCTCTAGTGCGGAGCACGGGGCTGCTCTCTAGCTGTGCGGGCTTCTCACTGTGGTGTCTTCTCTCGTGGAGCACAGGCTCTAGGCACACGGGCTTCAGGGATCGCAGCACATGGGCTCAGCAGTAGCGGTTCTCGGGCTCTAGAGCACAGGCTCAGTAGTTGTGGCTCAGGGGCCTAGTTCCCCCAAGGCACGTGGGATCTTCCCAGACCAGGGATCAAACCCATGTCCCCTGCATCAGCAGGTGGATTATTATCCCCTGTAGCACCAGAGAACTCCCTCAATAATTCTTTGTTGGAGGTTTTTTTGAGGAGAAAGGCCAGTGGTCACTTGTTTTACTTACACCTGATGCCCTGAGCAGATTTCACAGTGTGCTTGTCTTTTTCCCACAGATGAAGTGGAGAGTGAGAAATGGTACCTGTCTCCAGACTTTCCACCAACAACCATCAAGACAGAACCCATCACGGACGAGCCACCCTCGGGACTCGTCCCCTCTGTCACACTGACCATCACCGCAATCTCCACCCCGTTTGAAAAGGAGGAAACCCCTCTGGAAATGAACGCTGGGGTAAAGTCACTTTTCTTCCATAAAAACAGATTGGATCGAGAGATAACAGATCCTCATTCTCCAAATGGCAACCCACTCCAGTGTTCTTGCCTGGAGAATCCCTGGGATGACGGAGCCCAGTGGGCTGCCGTCTGTGGGGTTGCAGAGTCGGACACGACTGAAGCGACTTAGCAGAAGCAGCAGCAGCATTCTCCAAAAAGGCATTTAATCTTTTTGGAGCCAGTGGTTGTATATGTTTAAGGATATGTAACTGTATATATATAGTTGCTTTACAATGTTATGTTAGTTTCTGCTGTACAGCAAAGTGAATCAGTCAACGTATACATGTGCCTCCTCTTCCTTGGCTTTCCTTTCCATTTAGGTCGGCACAGAGCATTGAGTGGAGTTCCCTGTGCTATACAGTAGATTCTCATTAGTTATCTATTTTATACATAGTAGTGTATGTGTGCCAATATATATATATATATATATATATATATATATGTATGTAAAGGTATATTTATGTCTATATCCAGAGCGTGTTGATTTGGTGTCAACATTGGTTATATCACTTCCTTTAAAGGCATTGTCCAGAAAAACTGGTAGTAAGTCTCATTTCGGTTTTTCTGCAAATGCTATTACAAAATTGAAAAAGTTCAGGGATATCCATGTTGGAAAAAAATTCTCCCTGGAATTGATTTTTAAGCCAGTTGAAAGGGAGTGGTTTCAGCGATGGTGCTATTCATAGCTTTCTGGGCTGTGGCAGCAAGGAATGCTTGTTCCTGTGTCATGCTTTATTTTCCTACTGCTGTGCGAGTTGCCCTGACTTAATTCAGGGATTTCCCAGCTACCAGCTCTTGTATTACCCGTGGAAAACGTAAGAAACTGGGAGTTGCTCAGTTCCGTGCCTATAGCAAGTAGGATTTAGTTTTACTCCACCTTCTCTTTAGGTATTTCGATGTCTGGAGACGGACCAGGGGAATACCTGTACATCTTCTTCTGGATATTTGTCCTAACTTTCCTTGTGCTCAAAGCCACAGGTTATGTTACAGTGACTCCACTGGCATTCTCTAAGCCATTTCTTCTCCGAGCAAGGTAGAGGAATCAGGGAAAGGTAGCACAGCAGTGGTGGCGCCACCAAGGCTTGGCTGCATCCTCGTTCCTTGTGCCGTTTACCTCCCGTCCATCGGGAAGATGAGGGCCGATGAAGATGAGGTGAACAGAGCACCTGTATGCTGCCCTCTAGAATTCCTTTCTCAACAGCTACCTGAGTCTGTGTATAGGATGAGGCTTCTGGAGTCTGTATTAGTCTCCTTGCTCTGTGATGTTTTAGTTTGAATTTTAAGCAAGTCACTAAGAAAGATCAGTAGTGGCCTTTCTCCCATGTGTGGGCCTGATACCTGTCCTCCTTTTCCTACCCAGTGTTTCGTGGTTACGTTGTTATCGGTTGTCAGGAACCTGGAGAGAATGCACGCAGTTGGCTTCACACAGTTCCTCCTGCCGGAGGCCCGTGACCCTTTAGGAATGTGCCAGACTAGTTTTGGGGTAAAATGCCTGTACAGTACCATAAACACAATAGAACGAAGCACTGATAAGTGAACCCTGGCTTCTTCATTTGAGAATTCTGAGGGCTCCCTCACCTGTACTGCCAGATTTGGCAATGGGGGAGGGTTAAGGACTAAAATACCTCCTGGTCCAAGAAGCAGCCTGCGCTCAGCCAGGCCTCACCAGCCCTAGCACAGGCCTGGGAGGGAGACAGGATGACAAATAGCTGTTATTGGCTTTTAAAAACTGTGTTTGAATTTCTTTCTTTAGGTTGATTCCTCATGCCAGACCATTATTCCTAAGATTAAGCTGGAGCCTCATGAAGTGGATCAGTTCCTAAACTTCTCTCCGAAGGAAGGTCTGTCTCCTCTTCCCTTTGGGCTAACAGGTGTGGGTGCGTCACCTCAGGGAAGGTGGGGACTTTTGATTGTACTGAAAGCAGAGTTTGTTTTATGAAATAGCTGTTCTTGACTCTAAATACAAACTTTAAAGCTAAATTTTATTTTCCCATATATGTGTATGCTTAATTGTCAATTTGTTAAATCTTCAACTTTTACTCCAAGCCAGGGTGACCTTTCAACGTGTTTATAGACTCCTGTGACTTGGGAGCTGACAAGGGAACACGGGAACCCCTGCCCTCAAGCCATCCTATGAGTAAAAGCCAGCTCCCTGCCCTGGCGTGATGATCAGTACAGGCCTAATGCGGCTGAACTGGACTGAACTGAACGGACATTTACAAAGCCAGCTTGCCGGCTTAAAACAAACTCTAATTTTAAACCCCGTGTGAAGTGGATTCACAGTTTATCTATCTGGCAATTCAGTATTTTTAAATATTGATTTTCGGGTGGCTCAGCTATGGGGCCGCACAGAGTCAGACACAACTGAAGTGACTTAGCAGCAGCAGCAGCAGCAGCTGGTAGAGAATCTGCCTGCAATATAGGAAATGAAGGTTCAATCTCTGAGTCAGGAAGACCCTCTGGAAAAGGGAATGACAACTCACTCCAGTATTCTTGCCTGGGAAATCCCATGACCAGAGGACCCTGGTGGGCTACAGTCCCTGGAGTCGCGAGAGGTGGACGTGACTTAGGGACTAAATCACCACCAACCACCACCACTCCTCTATTCCTGCGTCCCTTCAGGCATCTTGCATCTATTTAGAAATAAGTGGTGTCAATGCTCGAAATGGTCACACTCTCACCTTTTTCTTTCCCTGTGTCAGTTTTTCCCTTGACCCCTGTGAAGCCCATGGGTAGGAATTCTGAATGCAGACCCCTAAGTCTCATAGAGTCTAGGAAGCTCTCTCAGCCTTTTGAATTGATATCCTTTGCCCAGCTCCTTAATTCAGTGCCTTAAGACACACCATCCCCTCCCTTTTTATTTATACTTTCAGCACATGTTTAGAGGGACAGCTCATCGATGTGACCAACAAATAAGAAACGAGTATACACGCTGGTCATGGGAAAGGTATCCGTGCTCTGGNGATATCCTTTGCCCAGCTCCTTAATTCAGTGCCTTAAGACACACCATCCCCTCCCTTTTTATTTATACTTTCAGCACATGTTTAGAGGGACAGCTCATCGATGTGACCAACAAATAAGAAACGAGTATACACGCTGGTCATGGGAAAGGTATCCGTGCTCTGGTGTGGACATAATGTGCAGATGTTACAATATACAGGAGCAGTGCTCACAGAAACAAAGTCTACTTCATCCCACCAGAAACATGCTCAAGATTTATCCGTGACACTTTAACCAAGGTTGACATTTACCTTTGTCATCAGTAAAGAAAGGATTCAATTATTTTTTTAATACTTTTTTGGCCACACAGCACAGCATATGGGATCTTAGTTCCCTTTGAATCCACACCGCTTTGAAAGTGTGGCATCTTAATTCAGTTTTTATAATTAGTAATACTGACTAAAATCCATATTGAGACAATGTTTGTTTTNGGATTCAATTATTTTTTTAATACTTTTTTGGCCACACAGCACAGCATATGGGATCTTAGTTCCCTTTGAATCCACACCGCTTTGAAAGTGTGGCATCTTAATTCAGTTTTTATAATTAGTAATACTGACTAAAATCCATATTGAGACAATGTTTGTTTTAACTGAGTGATACACATTTTAGTGCCTTTCAGCTTTAAAGAAAGTAATTCCTTTCATTTTTGTGATACTGGTAACAACTATCAAATACATTTTGCTCTTTCAATCTGTGTTGCCATATGGTTCCGAAAATGTCATTACTGTACCAGTAAGCCCCGTGGTGGCTTCAGAATCTCGGATCTCTATAGGAGAAAAGTTTCAGGGTCCTTCCCTGAAGTGCCCATCTTTCCTCATTATCCTAGATAAACAGGGAGGAAGAAATTCAATATCTTTGAATGTAGTGGGGCTTCTAGGCAAAGTGGCTTGTCCCCAGCCCTGTCAGGAAGTAACCCAAGAGCCACATTTCAAGTGAATTTAGAAGTCTGATTCGGAGGCACTTGTGACCAGGGCCCGTAGCTCTCAGTAAGTGGGTAAGAGGAGATTCGAGTTTGCTTCACTTTTCCTGCCGTGCCATTTCCATTTTGTGTGTGTGTGGGGAGCACCTTTTTCTTGGAAAGGAGAGAAGTACTAGAATAATTTGGACTGTGCCCAGAGGGAAAAGTAAGCTCTCGTCCTCTTGACTAATTCTCCAGGCTGATAGCTCTGCACGGCAGACACCAGGAGCCCCTGTGAGGTTTGTCTGCTCCTGGGTTTTGTTTTGCTTTTGTTTTTATTTGCTTGTTTGTTTACCATGGCTAAAAGATAAACATTGTTAAAATTCAGTTCAATAGCTCAGTCACATCTGACTCTCTGTGACCCCATGGACTGCAGCCCTCCAGGCCTCCCTATCCATCACCAACTCCCGGAGCTTGTTCAAACTCATGTCCATTGAGTCTGATGCCATCCAACCATCTCATTCTCTGTTGTCCCCTTCTCCTCCTGCCTTCAATCCTTCCCAGCATCAGGGTCTTTTCCAATGAGTCAGTTCTTCCCATCAGGTGGCCAAAGTATTGGAGCTTCAGCTTCACCATTAGTCCTTGCAATGAATATTCAGGACTGATTTCCATTAGCATTGACTGGTTTGATCTCCTTGAAGTCCAAAGGAAACATTGTTAAAAGATAAGCTCGAAAAAATTAAAAATTTCAATCGCTTATTAGAATAAAAATTAATTAGACTTTGCAGCACCAAACTAGTTAGAAGTTTCCTCTGACAAGAGCTGGGGGGAGACTTTTATAAAGAGAAGGTGGAAGCAAAGTGAGGAGATTATTTATGAGCTATAACTTAAAACTTGGTTGGCTGTTTGTGACCAGTTGTCCTTAGATTCCAGCCTGGTAACCTTGAAGCATTTACAGGATTGGATTTTGGTTTGCCTGTGTAAGTGGCCAGAGCACTGGAGACACCCCAGGGTAACAGCTTCCAGGCTGATTAATTGACCTGGCACTACAGAGTCCCATAGGTCATCATGGGGTTGGGAAAACCTTACTTAACACTCTTAGGATTCCTTTCTAGGTGAACACATATTTAAGACACCTACCTACCCTGCTTAGCTGCCTGGAAGCTGTGGCCAAAGAGCTGACAATAGAGATGTATGGGATTGTTTTAGAATATTCTTTAGCTTTAGGAGTGCCCGCGGACTCTAAAAAACCAGGGAGCTCTACGGCAGGGTAGGTTAGAAAGAGAAAAGAGAGGGGTTAGTGTAAGAAAGAAAGAGGATAAAGTATGTGCGGTTAGTGGGGGTGGGGCAAGGCGGGGAAGTGACTGAGAGAGATGGATCGCCTGTGGTTCCCTGGGACAGTGGGTGTTTAAGTGAGCAGAAGAGCCCCGTGCTTCCAGCTTCTCACCTCCAAAGGCACCTCTGAGGGTCCTTTTTCCGAGGCGAGTAGCTGTGTCTCGGGAAGACTCCTTCCATCTACAGTATCTCAGGTAGGAGGCCTTCCCATGGCCCCGGGCTGTTATCTGGTCGAGCAAGTCCAGGTGTGTATGCGGCCCTCGGGCTCCTCGCCGAGTTCAGAGCTGCTGCACTCGGGGCTCTGTTGTCCCGGGAGTCCCAGGAGGGGTGTGGAGTGAAAGGTTACCCAAGGTCACGTCCCTTGGCTCAGTAACGGTGACTGGCCATCAAGGTATTGCAGCACGACGTGAAGATTCACAGGTCAGAAAAAGAGCGAGACCCCAGAGCGCATTTGTCAGGTTGAACTCAGAGACAGTTCTTCCTTTGGAACCTGTCTCCACTGCCCTGGAGGTGCGTGAGCGGCACTGACCAAGGCTCCAAGGCTTGGCAGAGTGTGCGTGTCTCCCTGGGGAGAGGTGGAGGATGCTTGATGCTGGGGGACGTTGCGGGGGACACCCCGCTCCCCCTCATTTATCTTCCAGTGCCTACTTTTCTATCCACAGATGGACTGGGTGTTATCTGAATCAAGAATGCCTGGCATCTGGCCTGAGGGCCCTGCCATGCACATTCCTGCAGAAACAAATGAGCTTTTCTCAAACCCTCATGGGCTCCCTGCTTCTGCTGTTTCTTTTCTTTTTTTTTAAGATCATGATACATTAACGTGGTGGTTTACAATCAAACTGTGGAAACTATATGAAATGAAGCGAGGGAACATTATGCCAGCACCATCCCTGCCTAGTGTAATTTCCCGTGTTCCCATTTTGTCATAGTTTTATTACTTTCTTACATATTTTCCTGAGTTTCTTTATGTAGTTACAAGCAAATAGGCTCTGTATTCTCGTTCTCTCCTTTTTTGTACAAAAGGAGGTCTACTCTATACCCTGTCTTGCACTTTGATTTATTTCTCTCGTTTATAGGTTGAGACCAGCATACAGTTATGTCACATCTACTGAAATTCCTGTTGACCAAAGTAAAACTCAAAAATCCAGTCCAAAAATGTATCCACAATGTGCTGTGCTAAGTTGCTTAGTCGTGTCTGACTCTTTGCAAACGCATGGACTGCAGCCTGCCAGGCTCCTCTGTCCATGGGATTCTCCAGGCAAGAATACTGGAGTGGGTTGCCATGTCCTCCTCCAGGGGATCTTCCCAACCCAGGGATCAAACCCAGGTCTCCCGCATTGCAGGCAGATTCTTTACCAACTGAGCCACCAGGGAAGCCCATTATTCACAATAAAGCCAGAAAATCAAGCCAAGAAAGCGCCTGCTTGAGGCTGTATCAAGAGCTGCAGAGTTGGAATCCAGTAATTCAATCTGTTTTTCGGAAGAAACACTTAAATTTTGCCTTCAACAGTACATCTTGGAGGCCGTTCCATGTCCACTAGGAGAGATTCCTCATCCATTTGTTCAACTGTCCCTGGTTGGATGTTGGATATTTAAGTGCCCCCACGTCCTGCTTCGTTGCTCCCTGATGGATGCAATCCATTCTTTTCCCCTCAGCCTCCGTGGACCACCTGCACTTACCGCCCACTCCTCCCAGCAGCAACAGCAGCGACTCCGAGGGCAGCCTGAGTCCCAGCCCACGCCTGCACCCCTTTGGCCTTCCGCAGACCCACAGCCCCGCCAGGGCCCCGGCGCGGGCCCCCTCGGCACTGGCCAGCTCCCCGCTCCTCACTGCTCCTCATGTGAGTGTCCCTGCATCCCTGCAACCCGATCCCCCCATCCTGTCATTTGGAGCTTCACCCAGCATCGCTGCCATTCCGAGCCACTTGGCTTTTCTTCCTGTGGGAAGTTTTCAGTCTGATTGCTAAAGCTAGGGGATGACAGACTCAGAGAACGTTTTCTAAAAACTGCCTGTGATCTCATCGTGCTAACACATTCTTTTCCTTTTCTGTGGATGCTTCCGGTTTTTATTCCTGTGCTTATTTTTTATAGCTACAACCATGAGGAATAAAAATGTTGTCATTCTTCTCAAAATTATATCACAAATATTTATCGTCAATTTAGGCAGACTTTGTGTCCTAGGATAGGAAATCGCTTATTTTTTAAATAAACAATCTTCGATGAACTGAAAAATTTCCCTTAGATTAAATGTTTTGATGTCTAAAGCACAAGCATATAATTTAACCCTTTTTGTCTGTGGTTCNATCGTCAATTTAGGCAGACTTTGTGTCCTAGGATAGGAAATCGCTTATTTTTTAAATAAACAATCTTCGATGAACTGAAAAATTTCCCTTAGATTAAATGTTTTGATGTCTAAAGCACAAGCATATAATTTAACCCTTTTTGTCTGTGGTTCAGCTCTTAACCCAGTGACTCAGGATGGAACTCATGAGTCATTACTCCTCCCTCGCATATATAATTTCTCCAAATAAAAAATAGGGATATATAATTAATTTTGCATTGTTCTGAATAGTCAATTAATTTCTCTGAGGATTTAAAAATCATAGTCAACCTTACTGAATGTATAATATCACATAGAGCAAGTTTGAATGAAGTTCAGTTCTGTCACTCAGTCATGTCCGACTCTGTGACCCCATGAACCTCAGCATGCCAGGCCTCCCTGTCCATCACCAACTCCCAGAGTTCACCCAAACCCATGTCCATCAAGTTGGTGATGCCATCCAACCATCTCATCCTCTGTCGTCCCCTTCTCCTCCTGCCCTCAATCTTTCCCAGCATCAGCATCTTTTAAAATGAGTCAGCTCTTTGCATCAGGTGGCCAAAGTATTGAATGAAGTGAGATATGTAAAAATTCTAGAAAAGCCTTCTATCAATTAGCATAACTTTGAAAAGTTGAATGCACTCTGTCTCAGAAACTCAGCAAGTTCTTAGATCTGTGGCCATGTTCTTATTTATCGCTATTACTGAGGGCCAGTGGGTTACTCTTTCCACTCCATCATTACCTTCTCACCATTAACCCTTCACTCTTTTGATTACTGAAATAGTGTTCGTTCTATGGGTCTTTGGGTCCTGCCACCATCAATTCATTCTATGTGGTCATGGATTAAATCCTCCCGATGTCAGACCTTGGTTCAGCATCCGTGCTGTGTCTCCCTACCATCTGTTGGCATCAAAGCCTCATACCTCTGCTGGGTACTAACGCCCTCTGTATGTGCCCAACCTGCAGCAGCTTCAAGAACTCAGCCCCTCCAGGCAGAGCAGCTTCTTCTGTTACTCTTTACAAGGCTGCCTTTTGTTGGAAAGTCCTTCCCTGTGTAAATCACCCCCTTTCTTTCAGGAGGCCCAGTTCAAGTCTTATCTGCTACCCTAAGCCTTCCCTTATCGCAGAGACTCACACAAGTGTTCTCTTTCTTCATATTATTAATGCACCTGGAGTGAATATCACAGTCTAGCATTTAATTGCTCTGGTTCTTTCATGTGTTTCAATTCAGACCTGGTCTCGATCATTAGCTACTTAAGAGACAGGGTTCATTTTGATTCCTGCATGCATTTAACACAGAGTTAATATGCAGTGGGTTCTCCATTTATTGACTCATTATAAACACATTATCCTAGAGTGGATGACATGGGATGAGCTTCAGTGGTCATCTCCACTGACGATGGACAGTCTAGGACAGTGCTGACCAGAGGCTGTCGTGGAGCAAGCCTGCCGATGTGACCCTGGGAGTCCTGGCTCTTTAGCTGGACGTGGAGGTTGAGAAGTGGCTCCTAGTGTATAGAGAGCATCTTGCAAAATGGCCTTTTCAGGAGAACAACAAAACTTTCCACAGAACTCCAAGTGAATTCCTCATCACTCCAAGGACAGGAAACCTCCAGGGTTGTAGGAAATGAATTCTATCCTTTAGTTTCCATGTTTTACCCAGTGGGGTACTTTGTGGGAAATAACGGGTGGAGGTTTCTTTACCTGTTCCCTTAAATTATAATCCTTGGGTTGTAACACTCACACGGGTATCTTCTCCATTGTTTTGCTTCCACTTCAGAGTGCCCACTTCTCACCTAAACAGATGGGCATCCTTTTTCCTTAGTTGTTGTAAGACATCATATCAGACCCTCCTTGCCCCTCAGGAGGCTTCCCTCCGGTACGCCCGGCTGCTCCTCTTTGACCTGTTTCTGCTCCTTGGTTTACACAGAAGCTGCAGGGATCAGGCCCCCTGGTCCTGACGGAGGAGGAGAAGAGGACCTTGANAAAGCAATAGTATCTGCTCTCACCACTTCTACTAAACACTGTGTTGAAGGTCTTAGGGAGTGCAATGGGACCCCTTCTCCTAGAAAAGCCATACACAGTGGAAATGAAGACAAAATCATTTATATTTGCAGATGACATGATTGTCTCTGTAGAAAATCTATTAAAATCTACCAAGAAAAGTGAGTTTGGCAAGGTTGCAGGATACAAGGCCAATATACAAAATTAAATAGCATTTCTATATGGTAGTAAAGAATTTTAATCTGATCTTAAGAAAACAATATTATTTACAATGGCATTAAAACATGCAATCTTAAGAGATAAATGTAACAAATATGTGCAACATATGTATGCTGAAAACTAGAAAATAAGCTGCATAGATCAATGCATTTCAAAAACTCAAGCATACATACCCATTAAATAAAGTTCGATATTTGTTTAAAATATTTTAGGCAAAATTTACTTTAAGTGAAATGCACAAACATTAAGTATACATCTGCTGAGTTCGGGAAAATGTATACACCTGTGTAACTCTCTTTTCAAGATATAGATCATCACACAACAAAGTTTCCTCATGTTCTTTCCCAGTTAATCTCTGTGACACCTCCCACAGGCAACTACTGTTTTGAAAATTTTTTCCTATAGATTAGCTGTTTTAGAACTTTATATAAAGGGATAGTAGAGTACGTACTCTCTTGTGTAAGGCTTCTTTTATCCCTAAGTGTCTTTCTTTTTTCTTTTTCATTTGGCTGTGCAATAGGCAGCGTACAAGATCTTAGTACTCTGGCCAGGAATCAAACCTGTGCCCTCTGCAGTGGAAGTGCAAAGTTCAAACCACAGAACCATTACGGAATTCCTTTGTTTCAACAAAGAATATGTACTGAGCAATTACATATGCTAAGTCATTCAGAAGTGTCAGTCTATGCATCAACAGTTCAACACAGGAATCAACTTCTAGTTTGAACGCACCAGCCAAAAGGTGGCACTAGGAAAGCTATGGGGAAGGAGTCTGGCAGGGAGCTGGCAGTGGCATGGGAAGTCCTCCTAGAAATACCATGGGGGATAGTGATGGCTTGCATTAGGGATGTAGATCATAACTAGGGTATATAGTTACAGCCAATTTAGACCTGGGTCTCTTCTTCAGACTAGAGCAAAGGGAAAGGATTTGTCCTTCAGAAGAGCAGAAAAGTCAGACCTCTGGAAGCAAAACCTGGGAGACATTTGCAAATTTTACAGCTCCAAATAGTTTAAAGCAGGAAATGAAAGGCAATACAGTAAGTCCCCTACATATGGACATTCAAGTTTCAAAGATGCAAATACTGTGTTCACATGTCCAGTCATGTTAGTTCACATATCTGGTGTACATTGTCATGTGCATGCATCCTCTACAAGTGGTTGTGCTTGTCTGTACTTTACTGTACAGTACTGTATAGAGTACAGTAGTACAGTATCTTTATTTCAAGCCCAGGATTTCCAGAAGCAAGCATAAAAGCAGTACTGCTAAGAAGTGCCAAGCAGTAATGATGGGAACAAAAGTGAAAATAACTGAGAGAGCAGAGTGACAAGAGGAAGAATAACTGAAGAGATACACGATGTGGGAAACGCCAGAGGGATTTTCTTTATTTGAGGAGGCATTGTTAGTTTTTGAAGCACAGGACATGAATGTAGAATGTAGAATGCAACAAAGGTTGCAGCAGGCATTCAGAATGCAACCTAGGGCTACCAGGTCATTTATGATGAAAATAAAAGAGCTACTGCCTAGACATCACTGGACTGTTTTTTTCAAGATGGTAGACAGAATTGAATCCAGCAAGGAACCAGAACCTGTGCCATCAACGTCAGGCATGAGTGAAATTATAGCTTGTCCTCCGTCTCCTATTGCTGACAATCCTTCAGTTCTACCATCTCCCACCTCCTCTGCCACCTCCAGTCAGTAACTCTTGCCTGTCCACTCGATGCTAGCCCCTGTATCCCAGCTGTTGTACTGTACTCCTGTACTTTTCAAGGTACTGACTGACCTGTAAGATTAAAAATGTTTATTTTTTAATTTGTTTTTTTTTTTTGTACTATTTGTGTGAAAAGTATTATAAACCTATTACAGTGCAATACTACATAGCTGATTGTGTTAGTTAGGTACCTAGGCTAACTTGGGTGGACTTATGAACACACTCTCAGAGTGGAATTCATTTGTATGTAGGGGACTTACTGTAAATGCTGTTTTGTATCAGGTACTGGGCCTGGCACTCTATGTTACACAAACTCATTTGATCCATCCAACTAATTCATAAGGCAGCCATTATTTTCCTCCAATTTAAAGATGAGGTAATAAGACTTTATTTAACACTGGCCATTTGATGAGGTAAAAATTTTTTCCTTTTAAAAAATCACATAACTGCAACTCTTGGTGGTTGGATGACTTGCAAAAGGTCACTATGATACCAATTATACAGTCAGGATATAAAGCCCACTTCTGTTGGTTTTGTGAAGCAAAGTTATTTTATTCTATCTATAAAAATGATGATTTCTTGTCCAAAGTTAGTAAGATACCAACTGGTGGACCCAGCACTATATAATTTTAAGGCATTATAATTGTTATATTTCAAATTATTTACCTAGCTTTCTCCTTGCAGAGAATAATTAAGCTCATCCATCCAAGAGCCAAGTCCTTACCTGCACTGTCGGCTTCCTGGGTTTCCAAGTGTTGCCAGGTTTCAAGCTGCTGTCCTCGAGGGTACCATGCTGGGGATTATGACAACAAGCTGAACACCGGATGCACTGGTGATGGTGGCACCGGCAATTGTAGCAGTTTGGAATCATATTTCTCTTTCGCAAAGCAGGACAGATTTCCCCAGAACAATAAATGCAAGGGTCATGGACTACAGCTCCCTGGACATTGCAGGAGTAAGAGCATGTCCTGTGGTAATCAAAATCACCACAATGTAGTGGCTTACAGCACATGGATTGTTCTAGACCTTTGCTTGCAAAACATTCTGTGTAAGTGGGAGTTTCTGACTGAAGGGGTGATATGGAATGATATGATTGGTCTGTGGCATGATAGGGTTGGTCTGTGGAGTGATATGATTGGTCCATGGGATGGCGCCTCAATTCTCTGTAGCTGGAGCTCATTGGCTGAAAGCTTTGGTCAATAGGTTTTGGTCTCTGGGTAAAAGTCTTGTTATGAGTGGTTAAACCTGGCAAATGAGACGTAGATAAGGATTTGCTACTCTCTTCAAAGAACTTTCTTCTGTCTGCAAAGGGCAAGAGGATGGCTTCCTCCCCAGCTTGGACAGTAGACGCTTTCACTTCACTGTCACCTGGGTTGGAAGGACCTTCCATGGCTAGCGCCACATGTGGCTGCAGGTTGTGCTCTGGTGACCATCTCCAGTGACCTCCACAGACTCCATGGTGAACGCTTGTTTTTTCAGAGTCTGACGAGGATGGGTCAGATGCTTTCCACCAGGTGTTTTGGCTCAAAGAGGACTGGCCAGATCTCTGGCCAGGACTCACTCGTCCCTCCAAGCCAATCCTAGATTCTTGGCCCTCAGGGGCTTGATTGAGGCACTCTGAAGACCTAGCCCTGAGTATCATGCTCTTGAAGAGCTTGTCTCTGGGGCTTGGTGGTTTTTTATATGAAGACAGAAGGGGTGAGTTAGAGGAAGGAAGTGGAGGACTCTTCAGGGTCTCCTCAGTCTCTTCCACTGGCTCCTTGGTGTAACACAGCTGTGACAAGGGACTCTTGCCTTTCTGGAGCTGGGCCTTCCTCCTCTGAATTTCATTACGTAGATTGGTAGCAAAACGTTCACTCTTCCGCCGGTTTTGGATCGAGCGGCCCCGGTACCCTCCATTTCGCTTACTGCCCACCCGGCCACACNAAACTGGGTGTGCATGCTCCATGATGCTCAGGATAACCTATTCAGGCATGGGAGGAAAATATTAGAACTCCCATTTACATTTAAAAACATCTCAGCCTTTAAAATTTCTATTTTATGATATATACAATATTTCCCCTAGTAGACATCTATGCAATTTATAAATATTTATAAAGTATAATATTATAAATACATAAATATCAATATATTATGGGTACTTGCTTAATTTTTTTTTCTTGATAGAGGTTTTTGTTTAAAAAATTCTGCTGGCTCTTCTATACCCGGGTCCAGCAGTTTCCTAGTGCTGGGCCCCTATAGTGGGAATAAGGGACACAGAGGCCCTGGGGCATGGCTAGGGTGTGGATAGAGCAGGAGGGAGGAGACTAAGAGGGGAAGAATGAGAGGGATTAGAGTCATAATTCTTCACCCACGTGCACAACCACCAGGGAATTTTTGTGTAACTAACCCCAACTGGCTTATATTATGTGTTACAGTGACCCAACTAGGTCCACAGAATTGAAATCATTTTTCTGAGACCAAAGAGATGGTTCGTGATGTGCATGTTCTGGTCTGACTCCTGGACCACCGTCCTTCTCACTGGGGGCCTAGTTTGTTGGAAAGTAGATGAGAGCATAGACTGATTGAAACCAGGGGGAGCAAAAGAGGCGATTAGTAGGTGAGCCAGCAGGTTATGGCCACAGAAGTGAGCAGGGCTTCTGTGATTACTGTGCTCACGGCCTCCAGTTATCTGGGTTTACTGCCATGTTGTGGTCGCTGAGTCGTGTCCAACTCTCTGCAAGCCCACGTACTGCAGCACGCCAGGCTTCCCTGTCTGTCACTGCCTCTGGAGTTTGCTCAGACTCATGTCTGTTGAGTCAGTGATGCCATCCCACCATCTCATCCTCTGTTGTCCCTTACTGATAACAGCTGGAGCGTAATCTTCTCTTCTCCCCTTCCGTTGCAGATTTCAGCCCAGGAAAGTAGGAGGAAGAAGAAAGAATACATGGACAGCTTGGAGAAAAAGTAAGCCTCCTGCCAAACTGGTTGTGTGTATTGAGCAATTCATGTAGAGAAATGTGAGTGCCAGGGGGCCCCTGATTTCCATGACAAGGGGATTCAGTTTCTCACCTGGCTCCCAGCAAAGGCTGCTGGTTTATCAGCCTGTGTTTTGCCTGCCACCTAGTGGTTTTTAGAGGAGAAGCTTATAAATCTAGCAAGAAATAAAAAGTTCGACTTCCTTGGTGGCTCAGATGGTAAAGAATCCACCTGCAATGCAGGAGACCTGGGTTCGGTCCCTTGGTCAGGAAGATCTCCTGGAGAAGGCAGTGGCTACCCACTGCAGTATTCTCGCCTGGAGAATCTCATGGACAGAGAAGCCTGACGGGCTATAGTCCATGGAGTCACAAAGAGCTGGACTTGACTGAGTGACTAACACATTTCCACTTTTCGATCTTAGTAGGCATTTGTACAGAACTGTTTTCAACCAAGGGTCCATAAATCCTTGAAGGCTTACTTTCAGATAAGCACAAATACAAACCTTCATGCACATTCCTGGATTCCTCAGAGGAGAGGTGCTCTTTTGGCAGAAAAGAGCAGGGCTAATTAATCAATTACCCTTGGCCACACTCCCTTGCACCCTAGAGAAAGCAGCAGGGGATATAAAACAAGTTGGCGTTCTTTATTTTCTGTCTGCTGTGATTCGTGTTATAGGTGAGTGACTTTGCACAAAAACACTTGAAGATACCTTGTGTTATTCTGAATAGCCTGGAATATCAGGAGGGCTCTTAGAAAAACATAAATTAAAACACAGTCTTGTATTACCCTAGAAAATAGTTCCCATCTGACAAACTAATATCAATTTAAAATGGGAATGAGTCCCTGGATCTAGAAGTGAATCTTTATGTATATGTGGTGAGAGGAGCAGTGGNTATGTGTTACAGTGACCCAACTAGGTCCACAGAATTGAAATCATTTTTCTGAGACCAAAGAGATGGTTCGTGATGTGCATGTTCTGGTCTGACTCCTGGACCACCGTCCTTCTCACTGGGGGCCTAGTTTGTTGGAAAGTAGATGAGAGCATAGACTGATTGAAACCAGGGGGAGCAAAAGAGGCGATTAGTAGGTGAGCCAGCAGGTTATGGCCACAGAAGTGAGCAGGGCTTCTGTGATTACTGTGCTCACGGCCTCCAGTTATCTGGGTTTACTGCCATGTTGTGGTCGCTGAGTCGTGTCCAACTCTCTGCAAGCCCACGTACTGCAGCACGCCAGGCTTCCCTGTCTGTCACTGCCTCTGGAGTTTGCTCAGACTCATGTCTGTTGAGTCAGTGATGCCATCCCACCATCTCATCCTCTGTTGTCCCTTACTGATACAGCTGGAGTGTAATCTTCTCTTCTCCCCTTCCGTTGCAGATTTCAGCCCAGGAAAGTAGGAGGAAGAAGAAAGAATACATGGACAGCTTGGAGAAAAAGTAAGCCTCCTGCCAAACTGGTTGTGTGTATTGAGCAATTCATGTAGAGAAATGTGAGTGCCAGGGGGCCCCTGATTTCCATGACAAGGGGGTTCAGTTTCTCACCTGGCTCCCAGCAAAGGCTGCTGGTTTATCAGCCTGTGTTTTGCCTGCCACCTAGTGGTTTTTAGAGGAGAAGCTTATAAATCTAGCAAGAAATAAAAAGTTCGACTTCCTTGGTGGCTCAGATGGTAAAGAATCCACCTGCAATGCAGGAGACCTGGGTTCGGTCCCTTGGTCAGGAAGATCTCCTGGAGAAGGCAGTGGCTACCCACTGCAGTATTCTCGCCTGGAGAATCTCATGGACAGAGAAGCCTGACGGGCTATAGTCCATGGAGTCACAAAGAGCTGGACTTGACTGAGTGACTAACACATTTCCACTTTTCGATTTTAGTAGGCATTTGTACAGAACTGTTTTCAACCAAGGGTCCATAAGTCCTTGAAGGCTTACTTTCAGATAAGCACAAATACAAACCTTCATGCACATTCCTGGATTCCTCAGAGGAGAGGTGCTCTTTTGGCAGAAAAGAGCAGGGCTAATTAATCAATTACCCTTGGCCACACTCCCTTGCACCCTAGAGAAAGCAGCAGGGGATATAAAACAAGTTGGCGTTCTTTATTTTCTGTCTGCTGTGATTCGTGTTATAGGTGAGTGACTTTGCACAAAAACACTTGAAGATACCTTGTGTTATTCTGAATAGCCTGGAATATCAGGAGGGCTCTTAGAAAAACATAAATTAAAACACAGTCTTGTATTACCCTAGAAAATAGTTCCCATCTGACAAACTAATATCAATTTAAAATGGGAATGAGTCCCTGGATCTAGAAGTGAATCTTTATGTATATGTGGTGAGAGGAGCAGTGGGTGGATCCTGGCTGGTTTCTGAAGTTCCTACTGAAAGTCAGGGTTTCTTCCTCCTGATTTAGGTTTTGGTAATAAGAATTATTACCAATCATTGTTGAGGTATCCGGGGTCAAGATGTTGCAATGAAAATCTCTTTATGGCCTCTTGGGGCATGCCTCCTCCAGCACCTGGGTTCCTTGCCCTGAGGTCCTAGGGTCTTGTCCTTGCCTCTCCCCCTGCCCCAAGCCCTGTCAGTCTTTCTGGCCAAGAGCACAGCTAGCAGCATTCAGACCCTGTAATATGGAGGGAGAAGTGTGACGAGCTTTGAGAGCCATAGGGAAAAGTCAAGAGAGATCAAGTTCGAAAAACCCTTTAAGAAGTTTGGGCTTCCCTGTTGGCTCAGATGGTAAAGAATCCACCTGCAGTGTGAGAGACCTGGGTTCGATGCCAGGTTTGGGAAGATCCGCTGGAGGAGGGCATTGCAACCCACTCCAGTGTTCTTGCCTGGAGAATCCCGTGGACAGAGGAGCCTGGAGGACTACAGTCCATCAGGTTGCGAAGAGTCAGACATGACTGCGCTACTAAGCACAGCATATAAGAAGTTTACATCGTGTACCATTCCAATTCATTTCCCATTATTGAGCCATTTGTTACTAATCTATCTCTTTTGTTTTCCTTTTGCATCCTCACCCTTTTCCCCAACACAGGCTAGCCTAGCTCTCTTCCTGATCTCCCCAGAGTAGCTGCTTCTCTGTTTCTTTTTTCTCTGAACCCCGCCTGCCTCCATCCTAGCTCCTGGCTTAGTGCTTGCTCCCCTGATAAAACTCGGGTTTTTCTCTCTCCTCTGTAGGGTAGAGTCTTGTTCAACGGAGAACTTGGAGCTTCGGAAGAAGGTGGAGGTTCTGGAGAACACCAACAGGTGAGGGTCCCTGGAGTGAGGATGGAAAGTGGGGAGAGCGGGGCAGATCAGAAAGGGAGCTGGGAAGAAAGGGGAGGAGATGCCACTGAAAGAGTAGTTGTGCCAGGATGCTCCATGCACCTGTTCCTGCCGCCTGTGTACATGTGCGTGCACACACACACACACACACGCCTGTGCATGTCCTTTACTTTTCCTAAAATACGTGAGATCGATGAAGAGGCTGACTCTGACAAGGGCTTTCATGAAGAGGGAGTTAAGAAGAGGCTTGGGAGAGCATATGGTCCATGAGTCTGATTCTCTTGAAAATGACATCAGACTTTATAGAGGTGGCTAAGGAGGGAGTCGGAGAAAGCAATGGCACCCCACTCCAGTACTCTTGCCTGGAAAATCCCATGGACGGAGGAGCCTGGTAGGCTACAGTCCATGGGGTTGTGAAGAATCAGACACGACTGAGCGACTTCACTTTCACTTTTCACTTTCATGCATTGGAGAAGGAAATGGCAACCCACTCCAGTGTTCTTTCCTGGAGAATCCCAGGGATGGGGGAGCCTGGTGGGCTGCTGTCTATGGGGTCACACAGAGTCGGACACAACTAACGCGACTCAGCAGCAGCAGTAGCAAGGAGTGACCACTTTGTTGTCACCCAATTTGAGTAAAATAAATTAGTGCTTATTAGTGAAAAAAAAAAAGGAGGGAAAACCAAGTTTGTTTTTTAAAAAGTTTTTAACTACTGTGTGTAAAAGTTAATTAATCAATTACATTTTAAGTCCATTTTGAAAAATAATTGTAGGACAGATGAATTAATGAGTTCACCTAGCACCTCCTGTGTCAGGTACTGTTTTCAGGACTTTATAGATATTAACTCATTTAACCTTCTGATGACCCTACGACCTAGTCCTGTTACTATCCCTATTAAATAGAGGAGGTAATGGAGACTCAACAGGGAGGCCTGGTGTGCTGTAGTCCATGGGGACGCAAAGAGTCAGACACAACTGAGCAACTAAACTGAACTCAACGGAGACTCAGAAAGGTTAGGTGACTTGCCCAAGGTCACACAGTAAATGCCAGAGCTGCATCTGAAGGCAGGCAGTCTGGCCCTAGAGGCTTGATGAGCTTTATCCTGGGTCATGTTAAGGTATACGGCTGAGAAACGGTGGTTGAGGCGTTTCATCATGTGTGTGTGTGTTCAGAGTCTGCTCATGCTTTGAAAATTAAAGTATTCATTAGTCAAGGGATCCTGTTCCCTTAGCTGTTATAGATCCAACAATCCAAGCAGAGAAAAATTGACTTTGAGGTAAGCAAAATATTAATTCATCATTTTAAGGCTTAGCACTAATGCCTAATAACAATTTTGCAAATGTTAAGGGATCAGGGTAAATCTATTTACATGTCATCTGATAATAGTGTAAAATTTGGCTCCCATTTCCTAAATCTGCATGGTCTATTGCTCAAACAGCAGGCTAATTGAGTCATCAGTTAAAAATACCATCAGTAGGAAAAGTGGACGCTGTGACCCCACTGGGTTTCTCTCTGCATTTCTGGGAACGTGTGCTCATCTGGCAGGTCAAGGACAGTCACCTCCGGCACTCTGTAGACAAACAACGGATGTAAGTAAATGCCACCAGCTCCATGTGATATCACCTTGATCCCCCATGCAGAGGAACTGGTTTCCAGTGGCACTTCAGGGTTCCGGTCTTGCTGTTGTCTTTGGCGATTAGTCTCCTGAGGCTTCATGCCTTCTTATCTCCACCTTTATTCTTGCCAGAGTGGTTCTCTCGGTCTTAAACCCCCACCAGAGTCTGTATCCATTTTGTAAGCATCCTGAGCAGATACTAGTCCGCCCCACCATGGACTTAGCCATCGCTATTGCAAAAACCCCATGTTCATGAGTGGGACAAATCCAGGCCATGAAATGGTGAAAAGGGAAAGAAGAAGAATCCATCCAAGATAATGGAGTTTGGTCCAGGTTGGGTCTTGTCTAAGGGTTCTGGATGTCAGGTCTTCCTGCAGCCACACGGGGGCAGCAGAGGTGCAAAGAGCATTGGGTGGTTGTGATGAGACGGGCTCTCTGCCTGCCCCCTTTACTGGGAAAGGGTCTCTCCTCCCCTCTCCAGGCTGACCCTGCTGTATCATATATTTTAAACCTAAAAGAGAAAACCCACACACATGTAATACATGCCCATTGTAAAAAAATTTTAGAAAATACAGTTAAAAAAGAAAAGAAAATCCCCCCAAATCTTTTCACCCAAAGAAATGTTTACATTTTGAAATGGGATATTTTATATGTATGTACTTATGTTGTACATCCTCTTCTGTTAAGAACCTTCTCCATTTAACAGAAATCACTGGCCATACTGGCCATATATTTTCATACCAGTCAATGTATTTCTACATAATTTTATTTCTGTCAGATTTTGATAAAGAGCTGTTATCTGCAGAGCATGGACATAAAGCACATCTGATTATGTGTGTGTCAAGAACAATCTGTGCTTTGCCAGTTGTTTGTATCTTTTAAAATAATAAGAGTGTTAACTGCTTAGTCGTGCATAACTCTTTGTGACCTTCTGGACTATAGCCCGCTAGGCTCCTCTGTCCATGGGATTCTCCAGGCAAGAATACTGAAATGTGTTGCCATTTCCTACTCCAGGGGATCTCCCCGACCCAGGGATTGAAACCAAGTCTCCAGCATTGCAGGTGGATTCTTTACTGTCTGAGCCATCAAGGAAGCCCTTTAAAACAATGGCCACAACTATATTAATACGATGTCAATTATTATACAATATGAGTTAGAGAGCCCCTGTATATTTGAGCTTGGGTCAGCATATCTTGAGTTCTTCCCTGAGAGCCAATGGTAGTTTTCCTTCTGTCTTCCTCACTGTGGGAGCTTTTGCCAGCAATTCAGCCAGCAGGAGATTCCACTGAAAAAACGATCTACCTCGTGCTTATGGAGCTCTGCTTGCCCCTTGACTGGCAGGAGCTTCCACTGTGGTTCCACAACAGGCTGTGTTCAGTCTCCTCCCTTTTCCAAACTCCTGGTAGACAACCAACCCTTTATGGTGAAAATGGTTAATACTTGATTAACCTGCCATCCTCCCACAAGTAATCTGATGAGGCGCCTCCTAGGTCAGAGTCTCTCAGTCCAGCAGCTTTTCATGTGTTTTGCCTTGAGAAGCCAGGGAGTAAAGCAAAGCTGCTCTTGTGCAAACAGGGAAGGGCCTGCCTTTCCCCCGACTTCCTCTCCCTTCTCCTTCTGTTCCTGCCAAGGGCCTCTCCTTGCTCAGAGGACACCGTGGCCGGAGTGACCAGTTTGAACCTTGGCAGTCTCTGCCCTAAACTGGTCAGGAGGAGATGATGGTGTGGACCTGTGGGAGGGGGAAGCGTTCGGACCCTTTCTTCATGGCACCGAGTGAGTGACCCAGTGTTTGAACTAAGTACAGAGCGGGGCCCGGTGAACACACACCTGTGTTTGTGTCCTGTTCGCGCTTCTGATATTACCATCCTTTGGAGGTAGGCGGGCGGAGGCAGAAATGCTTACCAGACGTGGACAGGATCCTGGCCACCCAGAAGTGGGTGGGATACCTGGGGTGCTGCTGTTTCATTTGGCATGACCTGGCAGGAAAGGCAAGTGGGTGCTTCACTGTTGGCCAAACTAAAGAAAAACTGCCCCTCTTAACATTTTACCACTTCCGTGCTCTACCCCACAAGGACTTTCATGTCTATCCAGATGAGAACGAGCACTCGAAGCTGGAGTAAGTCCTGAATCTTAGGATAGTACTGACCCCAGCAGCAGCCAGGTAGCATGTTACTGGCTTCGAGGTGAAAAGGCCCTTTTGCCTGAACTCAGCAAGCTGGAAGTGGGTGGAGACAGGGAGACTTCCGCAGCCTTTACCACTGGAACCTTGGGCAGCTGGAGCAGTGGGAAGTCACCTTCACACTTGTCTGTAAGGCGGTCTGCTAATCACCTACCACCAGGAGATGTGTGAGCCAGAGAGAGACGGTTTCCCAGGGGGTCCTCCTTCCTGTGCTCAGCCAGGAAATGCTTTTGCTTTTACAAAGTCCACGAGACTGCATGTGACGTCTCCTGGCCTTCCTTGCTTCTCATTCGTCTCCAAGCTGCATGACTCATTCCTGAGAGACCCTGTCTTTCTCCCACTTCATAGCCTTTTCTTCTGCACAGGTGCTTTGACTAGCCCATTCATTGTAGGCGTCTGTGGCTCAGTTTGTTCCGTTCACGTCTAATTTTGCCCTTGAACATCTATAGGGCTGATCTGTGGACTCATAGGAGCTTAGACGTGAGAGCTTGTTTGGAGGTTCTAGCAGGGGAGTGCAGCCACTCATATATTCTTGATCCAAGACTGGTCCTCCTCCGTTGGAGGTGGTTGTCCTCTTTGACTGATCTTGCATCTTTGAGAGGGTCACATGTGGAGCGATGAGGGAGAAAGTGGACACCTGCCTAGCCAGCCAGATCAGCTGAATCAACCCTGGCAATCAATGGAGAGATAGGAGTCACAACAATCAGTGGAGAGACAGGTGTCTCAGACTTGAAAAATACTTTAGAGATCAACTCATTTAACTGCTAATCACTTCATTTCACAGAGCAGGTGAGGTTAAGGTCATCCAGCCATTTAGAGGTAAGACGGGAACTGGGACTCAGGCGGTCATTTTTCCAATGGTCCCTACTGCAGTCACTCCTACCCCTNCACACACCTGTGTTTGTGTCCTGTTCGCGCTTCTGATATTACCATCCTTCGGAGGTAGGCGGGCGGAGGCAGAAATGCTTACCAGACGTGGACAGGATCCTGGCCACCCAGAAGTGGGTGGGATACCTGGGGTGCTGCTGTTTCATTTGGCATGACCTGGCAGGAAAGGCAAGTGGGTGCTTCACTGTTGGCCAAACTAAAGAAAAACTGCCCCTCTTAACATTTTACCACTTCCGTGCTCTACCCCACAAGGACTTTCATGTCTATCCAGATGAGAACGAGCACTCGAAGCTGGAGTAAGTCCTGAATCTTAGGATAGTACTGACCCCAGCAGCAGCCAGGTAGCATGTTACTGGCTTCGAGGTGAAAAGGCCCTTTTGCCTGAACTCAGCAAGCTGGAAGTGGGTGGAGACAGGGAGACTTCCGCAGCCTTTACCACTGGAACCTTGGGCAGCTGGAGCAGTGGGAAGTCACCTTCACACTTGTCTGTAAGGCGGTCTGCTAATCACCTACCACCAGGAGATGTGTGAGCCAGAGAGAGACGGTTTCCCAGGGGGTCCTCCTTCCTGTGCTCAGCCAGGAAATGCTTTTGCTTTTACAAAGTCCACGAGACTGCATGTGACGTCTCCTGGCCTTCCTTGCTTCTCATTCGTCTCCAAGCTGCATGACTCATTCCTGAGAGACCCTGTCTTTCTCCCACTTCATAGCCTTTTCTTCTGCACAAGTGCTTTGACTAGCCCATTCATTGTAGGCGTCTGTGGCTCAGTTTGTTCCGTTCACGTCTAATTTTGCCCTTGAACATCTATAGGGCTGATCTGTGGACTCATAGGAGCTTAGACGTGAGAGCTTGTTTGGAGGTTCTAGCAGGGGAGTGCAGCCACTCATATATTCTTGATCCAAGACTGGTCCTCCTCCGTTGGAGGTGGTTGTCCTCTTTGACTGATCTTGCATCTTTGAGAGGGTCACATGTGGAGCGATGAGGGAGAAAGTGGACACCTGCCTAGCCAGCCAGATCAGCTGAATCAACCCTGGCAATCAATGGAGAGATAGGAGTCACAACAATCAGTGGAGAGACAGGTGTCTCAGACTTGAAAAATACTTTAGAGATCAACTCATTTAAATGCTAATCACTTCATTTCACAGAGCGGGTGAGGTTAAGGTCATCCAGCCATTTAGAGGTAAGACGGGAACTGGGACTCAGGCGGTCGTTTTTCCAATGGTCCCTACTGCAGTCACTCCTACCCCTGTTGTGCGCTCTCTCCAAGGACCAATGCCTTCCCTATCACAGGGCCAGCCTTGGATCCAAATGAGAGGGCCCTGCTCGGGACCCACATTTTAGGGGGCCTGCTCCGGTTTCCCCTAGCACGCCCCTCCCGGTGGGATGAGGAGTCAGCAGGACCAAGGCGATATGTCTGTCTGGAGCTCTTAACCTGGCCCGGAGCGAACTCGAGGGAGCAGGCCTTGGGAGTACCCGTAGGTAGTGTTGCCTTCTAGGGCTAGGATGTACGATATGGGATGTGGGCCTCACTGGTTCCCTTTCCCTGGACCTCACAGAAGTAAAGGATGTACTTGTCCTGACCTATATTTGTGTTTTCAGAAACAAGGATTCCTTGGTTTTCCTCTTTGACCTTCTTCCTCTCTGGCTCTGCTCTACTTGGGCTTTACAATCTGCATGCGATTTCTGAGCGAGGTCTTTCCAGCCAAGCCCCCTGGGCTGTGGTCATGCTCTGCCTCTCCTGATTTGCTTGTTTAGCCACACAGTCATGTCCCTTTGCACCGGGTTTGTCTGCTGGCTCCCTCCGAGCTATTATGGCTTTCCCTGTGTGATGTCTTCTCTTCCACTGACCATAACCAGCTGGTCCCCCTCTCCTGCTGTGCCCAGAGAGGCTGTTAGAGTGCTGACGAACGACCCGAGTCCAGGAATGACCCTCTGTAGACCTATATCTTGGTTTAAATCACTTTTCATTTCTCCATTATCTCTAACTTCTGGCTGTGTGAAGAGTATAAACTTTTTCTTTTTTTTTCAGGTGAAAACATTACAGACTTCAAAGGATTGTTGATACAAGGCTGAATTTCCCAGAGAGTTTAGAAAGGCATTTTAGTATGATTTCATGGTGAAGTTAGACATTCCTCAGGCCCAGAAAACATTTTAGAACTCTCTTTTTTGTGTTCTTGGGCAAGTAGGTGATAGAATATTTCAAAAGTACCCCCTGGTCCCTGAAAAATAAAGCTCCTTGGAATGTGGCAATTGCACAGTGAGAAAAAGGAGACAATTTGTATTTTTAAAAACTTAGACCAGAACCCCATAAACAGCCTTCAAAACTTAAGTAAAAGGTCATAAATAAATGAATATTTATTCAAAGTTTAGGATTTTAGCAGAATGTGATTATCTTTTGTGTAAGAGTTTGCACTTTAGTATTTAAAAGTCTTTGTGGTAGTTCACGAGCCTCCTTGGAGAAGAAAATAGCAATCCACTACAGTATTCTTGCCTGGAGAATCTCATGGACAGAGAAGCCTGGCGGGCTACAGACCACGGGGTTGCAAAGAGTTGGACACTACTGAGCAACTAACACATACACGAGTCTCCTTAAATATTGTTGTGCAGTATTTTGCATTGTTATTAACAATATATCCTACCAGCTCATCTCTCTCCACCTAAGGACTTTGAGGTACATGTTTCAGCTTTGTTAACACCTCCCTCCTATCCTTCAGATCTTTGACACTAATTCTGGAAGATTGGGGTGGATAGGGAGGGCTTTAGGTAGGATTTTGCTTCAGAAGAACATGGATGCCTACCTCTTCCATCATGAAGCCACATAATAGTCACTCATAATATATATGTATATTTTTTGCATAAGCACTGTAGTTAAATAACACTTAGACTTTTTGATCATATCATTTTACATGTTGTGTAACAACCCAGATACACCACACATACATCACATACATAACTAATATGAATGTTTCACAGATAATTACTTATTTACTATAAGTGATGCCCTCAGATAGTGTGTATTTTATTTGATTCTGTTTCACGGTGAAGGCAATGGCACCCCACTCCAGTACTCTTGCCTGGAAAATCCCATGGATGGAGGAGCCTGGTAGGCTGCAGTCCATGGGGTCGCTAAGAGTTGTACATGACTGAGCAACTTCACTTTCACTTTTCACTTTCATGCTTTGGAGAAAGAAATGACAACCCAATCCAGTGTTCTTGCCTGGAGAATCCCAGGGATGGGGGAGCCTGGTGGGCTGCCGTCTGTGGGGTTGCACAGAGTCGGACACGACTGAAGCGACTTAGCAGCAGCAGCAGCCTTAGAAAACACACCAGTCACACCCCAGTTGTTTCCACAGCCCACGAATGGTTCATGATTTGGAATTTAGAACTCACTGGTCTAAGTCATTCCATAAGGGTGTAAAAAAAGTTTCTTCATCCCCGTGGGAGGCTGATGCACCCAGAGTGGTTCACTTACACACACAAATGTGCGCACACACATCCTAACACAGCTGGTTTCACTTCTGAGAAAGGCATGTCACAGGATTTGATGGAAAGTGTGTTTACAGAGAGGACCTGCTTGGTAGCTCCTAGCACAGCAAGTAATTGGGAACCACCAGTTTATCCTTTTCCCTGGGTCCTAGTTTCTAACTCCAGTGGGAAATTAGATACTAGAATGTTCAAAGCACAGGATGCAGTCGCAGCATCCCTCTTGTTCTCTCTTGCTCCCTCCTCTCCTCACCCCCACTGTTTCTCTTAAATAACAGAAACAGAAGAAAACAAAATGAAACCAACTACAAGAAAACACATGAGGCTGTTGATGCATTTCCCAGTTTTTATGAGACTGTGTCTCACACTGTCGGCTACTTTCGAATGTTTTGCCCAATTTCCTTTGATCTGTCTCCCAAGATACAGGGTGATGCTTTATTTTGGGCAAGGCTGGCAGCTGCCTTCAACTGCTCTTTTCCTTGGAGCTATGCGAGCACAGCCGTAAAGTTTATTTTTACATCTCACCACAGGACAAAAATCCACATTCTCAATCGAGCTTTGGACACTCCGATTTAACAACTTGTGAAAAATTTCTTGGCCCAGATAAACGTCTCTCTAAATTAAGACGTTGCTCCCGGAAGCCCAAGAATTCATTAAGCCATAATTAGCCATGATCACTGATGATTTAAAGTACAGTAATAAAGGAGAAGTTTATACCAAGCTCTGAATGCACGGTTGGAGAGTCTGTCCTATGATTGACTTTATGTAGCTTTGGTTTTAAAATAATTCTTCCATTTCATCTGGCGCCTGCCTTTTCTCCAGCCAGCCCTTTATGCAAGCAGAATAACAGCTGTCATCCAAGCTCCCAGTGCTGCCGGGCATGGCATCTGTCCCAATGCCACCAGGGAAAGTACCACGTCATCTCAGACCAGCATATCAGCCCTGAGGTCCTAGGCTTTCCCATACAGAGTCGTCAGTGCAAAGAAACAGCAAGCACTCTGCAAAGGTGTATTTGTTCCAGCAAAGCCAGAGTAGCCCAGACAGGGATTCTCTCATTATTCTGTTAGCTGGTCAAGGGAATTAACTTTAACCACATTATTCAAGTCCTGAGTTTGGGCAGCAGTTCAGAGGACATTGCTGAACACTGAACTGCTGCCTAAACTCAGGGCTTAAGTAATATGATCAAAAGCACACAGCCGTGGTACTGAGATCTAAATTCGGGTTTCTTATCCTGAGAGTTCATCGCCCCATTCTGGTGAATATTACTGACTTCGTAATTCTGAAGCCATCTCATCAGCTCTCTTGGTATCCAGTGTAGGGACAGGGCTTATAATTTCCATTTTCCTAAACAAAGCTCAGGTTTGACTTCCTGATGCTTGACTTAAGCTAAGAAACCCATTATTCTTTTATCCATCTCTTGTATTTTATCTTGTCATTTCCAGAGATCTGCCAAGAAATGTATATTTCACCTTATTGCAGGAGAGTTCTGCAACATCACGGAAACTTTGTTAGTACGAATCTCGTTGCCATCAGAGTCGTTGTGGCCCTTCTGTCTATAGTTTAGTCACTGCTGAAAGTAATCTTTTCAACAGTGGACATAGCTCTTGACTGTGCTGTTGTGTCAATATAATATTTTTTCAGGGGGCCATGCCATACAGCTTTCAGGATCTTAGTTCTTTGACCAGGGATCAAACTCAGGCCTCATCATGAAAGCATTGGGTCCTAACCATGTGACCACCAGAGAATTTCCTCAATATGATATTAATGTCACTGGATTTAAGAAAAATCTACTTAACTGAGAAGTCTTTTGATCATTAATTTTATTAGGTTATAGGTTGGGGTACCATGCTGTACTGAATTGGAAAGTACATGAGCTATGGAGATTTGGGTTTACATCTTTGGTCTTCTAGTTACCAGTTACATGTCTTTGAGACATTTATGTAGTACCTCGTATGAAGCTCTGTTGGTGGACACTCAATCATTGATGATTTTCTTTGGTTATGACAAAAAATGAGTGTTTCTGTTGTGTGACTGTCTATGAATTTCCCAAACTTTATCTCATCATGGAAGTCTGTTTCAGTTTTGGGGATGGATGAGCTAACCTGCTTTCCTTGGGTAGAATCCCTCTGTTGCTGTTGGATGGGGCCTTCAGAGCGTCAGCCGTCCCACCAGTTTACCTTCACTAATCTGAGCAGGAGAAGCAGCAGCAAACAGCACATTGTAAATTACTGTTGCTTTCCACAGAAACTTCAAACTGAAAAATCTATTTTAAACTACATGTTTGCTTATCTTAAAGAGTTGCATTATAAGCTGTTAGAAATCAGGGGCCATTAAACAACAATTTTCATTTACAGTGGATTTAGCACATAATTATCTTTGAGTTTGGAAAGGATGTGCTGATGAATGCCAAGTAAAGCATTGTACACCTCTAAAGATACAGGCCTCCCTGCTCACCCAGTCAGACCTAGATGGTCCTTCTTCCAAACTGGCAGCAGTTTACACCTGTGGCTGGGGGCCCAATTTGAGCTTCAGGCACTATACCGTTGGGGCTTAGGTGCGTCAGCCTGTTGGAGGTGTGCCTTCAGGATGTGCCCTTGAGCCTCCTGGGAGACTGTTCATCCTAGGGAAAGGGTCCCAGACCTCGTGATCTCAATCAGAAATTGGAAGGGAGGAGTGATTCCAAGTATTGCATGGAACTGGTTTCCTCAGTGATTCATGCTCTCAAGACTGGACAAGAGGCAGGGAACGGACGGGAAGCTCATAGGAACTGTTGGCAAAAATGGAAATGGCGGTTTCACTTTAAAAACCACCTTCAGAGGGACTTTCCTGGCTGTCCAGTGCTCCATGCTTCTAATGCAGGGGACACAGAATCAGTCCCTGGTGGGTGAGTTAAGACCCCCCGTGTCTGCCTCCTGGTGCAGCCACCCCCAAATACAATAGAATAACAGGACGTTAAATTTTAAAAGAGTACACACCTTAAAACGTCAGAGCAAAAGTGAATGGCTTTGGTGACATCTGGAAATCTGCTGTCTAATGGAAGTCTGGATGGAGGGATGACCCCCCACCCCACCCCACGCACAGAGCACGGCTGAGCTTCAGCACCTTGGTGCTGCAGTGCAGGCAGCAGGGTGCCCCGTGGAAGCTGGGGTGCCCATCAGGAGTGGCAGCTAGTGGTATAGACATAGCCTTCAGCAGGCCAACAGGGAAACAGCGAGGCCCCTTTCTGTAGTGTAGCTGCTGACAAAGAGCCTGTTAACTGGTACATGAGAGGAGGCCAGAATACAAGAGAAAAGGTTTGTGCCATGCAGTCAAATGTGGCTCTTATCTGAGGGCTCGCCTTTGCCTCTGCCCCCAGGATTTCCAGAAATATAGCAGGGAGAACCCAGAGAGGGCTTTGGGGCTGGCACGACAGACGGTCGTCAATATAATGCGTGCCACGGCCTGCCAGATGTCAGCTCTGTCGGAAGGAACGTTCATCCAGGAGGAGCGTGTGTCAGAGGTCACTCAGCTCTCAGCTTTGAAAAGGCAGCTGTGTAAGAAGGCAGTGCTCTTGGGAGTTCTTGGGAGAAGAGAGAAAGCTTGAGGAAAAGAACTTGCTGCATCATAAGATCCTTTAGCTGCAAACTTCTGATTATTTTTTCTATCTTACTGACATATAATTGACAAGTAAATTTGTAAGATATTTAAAGTGTACAGCATAATGATTTGATATATGTATACATTGTGGAAGGATTCCTCACATTGAGTTAATGACCACATCTGTCACCTCACCTACTTACCTTGTTTTATTTTTATTTTTTGGTGACCATATTTAAGTTCTACTCCTAGCAATTTTCCATTATATGATACAGTGTTATCCCGTGGGTGTGTGTGTGCACGCACGCACACACTTGGTCATGTCTGTCTTTGCGACTGCATAGACGGTAGCCTGCCTGGCTTCTCTGTCCATGGCATTATCTTGGCAAGAATACTGACGTGGGTTGCTATGTGCTCCTCCAGGGGTTATCACCTGTAGTCACCATATTTTGCACTAGATCCTCAGACCTTATTTATTTTAGAGCTGAAAGTTTGTACCCTTTTACCAAACTTCCTGTCTCCCATTCCCCCAGCTCCTGACAACCACTTTCTGCTATTTCTATGAGTTCAACTCTTTTTTTCTAAAGATTCCATGTGTAAGTGATTCCATATGGTATTTATCTTTCTTTATCCAGCTTATTTCACTTAGCATAATGACCGCCAGGTTCACCCACGTTGTCACAAATGACACAGTTCCCTAAAGGAGAATTTAAAGTCATCACACCATTAGTATTACTCAGCCTTGAGTAACACAGTCTATACTCCTGGTTTACTAAATGTAAACCAGTCTATACTACTTTTGATTATACTTCTAGATTATTATAAAGCAAGAAAACATACAACTAAGTACTAAAAAGACCTCCATATTAATAGAATTTAATGATATTAAATAATGGGGTGAATGATTTTGTTTTGCTTACATTAAGACCACTGTTAGGGCTTCCCTGGTGGCTCACACAGTAAAAAATCTGCCTGCAATGTAGGAGACCTGGGTTCGATCCCTGAGTGGGAACGATCCCCTGGAGAAGGGAGTGGCAGCCCACTCCAGTATTCTTGCCTGGAGAATCCCATAGACAGAGGAGCCTGTTGACCTATAATCCATGAGGTCGCAAAGAATTGGACACTACTGAGCAACTAAACACACACACACATACAAGACCAGTGTACAAGGTAAAAATAGGGTGTAGATGGAGCCACACAGGGGTTGTTCAGTTCAGAAGGCCTGTGCTGCCTGTGCTGTGGGCTCCAGTTCTGGCCCTCCTCTTAAACTGCTAGAGCAATATCATTCTCACAGCCACCTGTCCCTACCTGGCTTAAACCTGGGAGAACTCATTTAATTGGTACTGGTCACGGGTGGGGAGGTTGAGGGAAGCTGCAGACTTGGGAATATCTTGCTTATCTGCAGAATGGGCTGCAGTGGGCGGCAGGTTATCTGCAAATGCCCCGAATTCTTCTGCCAATGAGTGATTTGCTGATGTTTTCCAGTGAACTTGTCTGGCTTTCTCAAATCCCCCTCACAGCATGAATTTTCTGAAACTCTGAGACTCAACAAATCATCTGCTTGGAAAAATCTCTCCACTTTGCTGAGGGCTTGGAGAAGAGGGATTGGGGCAGGGAGCAGCCTCAGCTCTTTACGCTGCTCACACAGAATCCATCCCCAAGGCTCCAGTTTGGGAACCTGGGCTGGAAGATCCTCTTTTGTGGCTGCACTGTTCAGAATTTGCAAAGAATGTCACCGTCTGCTCCTTTTGTGACCTGATGTCACACAGACCAGAACATACTATTCTCATCCCGAACCCTTCCCCTTTTAAGGCTGTATGCAGTTTTCCCATTCGGGGCAGAACAACTCTTTTTTTCTTTTGGCTCCTGTTCTCTGTCTTTCCCTGGAGAAACATCAGAACCTGTATCAGAGCATGGCTTCTGCAGTCCTGGCTCTGAACCTGTGTCCAGCTGAGCCGGCTTCTTTGCTCCTTCATATTTGGGCTTCATTTCTGCCTGTGAAGGTGCTGCGAGCCGTCAAGGACCACAGTCTTGAGGGGCCCATGGCTGTCGGCCTTCCTGCCCATCCTGTTTTCCTCTGTCTCTCCCCTTCTTCTTAGATCTGCTATCTGAGCACCTGCTGCTCAGTGAGGTATGCTGCTGGCTACCCCTTCAGTTGTTCTCTGCTGCGCATCTCTTTCTCCATGCTTTTCTCCTTTCTTGCATCTTCTTTGGTATTTCTCTTGGGTAAATGAGTTCTCTGTCACCATCCTTAACCAATTCTTGGCTTCTTTTTTTTCTCAGTGGCTGACAAACAGATCTCAAGATGATCAGGGGTGATTTGGGAGCATTGAGGTGACTCTTAGAACAGCATAGAATGGACAAGCTGCTCATGAGGGCGGATTCTGAGCCCCATAAGCTCTGCGAGTCTGATACTGGAAGACAGTGGTGTCTGTGTCTTCATCAGAGGAACCTTTTTCTTGGTACTGTGTTCTGATTCAGACACAAAGCCACAGGAGCCTCCCTGGTGCCTGNTTTCTCATGATGTACTCTGCATAGAAGTTAAATAAGCAGGGTGACAATATACAGCCTTGACATACTCCTTTTCCGATTTGGAACCAGTCTGTTGTTCCATGTCCAGTTCTAACTGTTGCTTCCTGACCTGCATACAAATTTCTCAAGAGGCAGGTCAGGTGGTCTGGTATTCCCATCTCTTTCAGAATTTTCCACAGTTTATTGTGATCCACACAGTCAAATCATGGAAAAACCATGATCCAATGGATGTTGGCAATTTGATCTCTGGTTCCTGTGCCTTTTCTAAAACCAGCTTGAACACCAGGGAGTTCACGGTTCATGTATTGCTGAAGCATATATATAAATATATATCTCCATTCCTTGGGAGGAGACAATTAAATGTCACTGTTCCCTCTCTCCCTTAAAAACATTGGTTAAAGAGCATCAACACGAACGTCTGCCCCCAAATTACTGTGTAGTTAGCTGTCATCACTGTGACCTCCAGGATTTTGCAGGAAGTGTTCTCAGCTTCTGCTTACGTATGAAAACCTAATGTTTAAAATGTAGTAAAGTGTAACTTCTCCACTGAAGGGAGGAAAAGGGCCATGGGAAGTCTGGTGCCCAGGCCACTTGTTGGGTCTCCCCTTCTGCCCCTCACACACTGGGCTGAGACACCACTAGGAATTCTCTAGAGCTCCACAGAGCATGGCTTTCAGACTTCTGCTCTAGAATGTGTTCCTGGCAGATTCTGACATCTTCTTTTTGAGTTCTGACACGGGGAGGGATGGGCATTTGCAGGGAAGGAATGGGGGAGCCATAAGTTTTCCATCACATTTTAAAGGAATTCCACTCAGTGGAAATGATGTTACCACAGTAAGCATCTGTAAAGTGACATGAGACAATCAGCTCGTGTTACAAAATATAATGCCCAAGATTTAGATAATTTGGAGACATGGGTTTTAGATGTGATAGTCTCATCTAATCAATGATCTCTTTTAAGTATGTGGTAAATAAAGGGATGGTATGTAGGGATCATGAAATAGATACATACACTAGCAAGAACAAGTGTGAAATTAGGGGTACTGGAATTTGAGGGTAGGCATAATTTTGTGGTTCTGAAACATCTGAGGTAGGTATATCTCTGCCAGGTATATGACAGAAGGCATAGCATTTCAACAAATAATTTCAGTGGTCTCCTGGAGAATTCTTTTTTTTTTTCCTCCAAGGGAATATATCTCTAAATTTAAATGGAAGTTGATGAGAGCAAAGTTTTTATGTTGTGGAAAATTGCTCCCAAGCCATCTAGCTATGAAACTGTTCTATAAAACAAAAGAGTGTGTCTCTGTTGTTTGATTTATGGCTTTGGCCTCGTGTCTCCTCTCTAGTTTCTAAATGAAAACACAGTTTTCTGCCCTGTACCTTCTCCCTGTGCAAGACCTACTCATTGAGGATGCTTACTTTAGCTGAGTCTGGACACCTCCAAAAACTTGATTCCTCCAGATGGTTGTGGGGGTTGGTGGTGGCCTGGAGGGGAGTTTTATTTTCAAAGCAGTGGGGGTGGCAGTTTGCTTCCTGTGTATTTGTTCTTCTATTGTTCTTCCAGCACTTTATAATTGGTATCATTTTTCAGCATACCAAACTCTGAAATCCTAAAGCCTTTATAGAAAGCCAACTCCAGTTGGCACCAAGTCCTGGGCAACACAAACCCGTGAATTATCATCTTCTCCCCGCCCTGAGCATCTAGGGGGAGGTGTGATGTAACACCTGTTTCTTTGCTTTGTTCTCAGTGAGATCCAGGAACCTGCTGATCTATGAGGAACATTCTCCCTTGGAGGAGCCGCCCAGTTCCGCCTCAGCTGGGGAGCTGGGACGCTGGGACCGAGGCTCTGCTCTGCTCAGGGCAAAAGGGCTGGAGTCCAGGCCAGACGTGGATCTTCCCCATTTCATTATCTCAAATGAAACCAGCCTGGAGAAATCAGTGCTTTTGGAGCTGCAACAGCACATGTAAGTCAAACAGACACGGGTTCACCTCCTCCAAGGCACCAATGACGGGTTATGAGTCAGCAGACTGCAGTGTGCAGAGTAGACTTTCTCATTGGCCTGGTCCAACCCTCAGCTTTTTCAGGACCTATTTCCAGCACCTGGGCTCTGGAAAGTGCCTTGTCTGTCAACAGCTGGCCCTCACAGAGACTGGGGAAGAGACATGGTGAGAGCTGGCCCCGTATCTGCTATGGCACTGGAGAGCTGGCAGTGGAGGCCCCAAGAACTGGGGAAAGGGCTTGGCTTCCTTCCTCCCTGTCTTCTTCCTCTCCTCAGAGTCTCACAAGCACACATACAGTCCGGTCACAGCAGTGTACTTGCAATGCAGATGCTGCCTCAAGGCACGTTTCCAAGCTTCCTTCCAACTAGAGATACATATATGTCACATGATATGTCAGTATGCAGTTTTATGATTTACATGTAAATAAACATGCATCAGGGCTTCCCAGGTGGCGCTAGTGGTAAAGAACTTGCCTGACAGGGCAGGAGACATAAGTGACCCTGGTTCGATCCCTAGGTCAGGAAGGTCCCCTGGAGTGGGGCATGGCAGCCCACTCCAGTACTCTTGCCTGGAGTATCCCATGGATAGAGGGGCCTGGTAGGCCACAGTCCACAGGGTCGCGTAGAGTCAGACACTACTGAGCGACTTCACTTTCACTTTTCACTTTCATGCATTGGAGAAGGAAATGGCAACCCACTCCAGTGTTCGTGCCAGGAGAATCCCAGGGATGGGGGAGCCTGGTGGGCTGCTGTCTCTGGGGTCGCACACAGTCGGACACGACTGAAGCGACTTAGCAGCAGCAGCAGCAGAAGTGACGTAGCACACTTGCAAACATGCGTTGTGTCCGACTCTTTGCGAACCCATGGACTGTAGCCCACAGGCTCCTCCGTCCATGGGATTCTCCAGGCAAGAGTGCTGGAGTGGATTGCCATTTCCTTCTCCAGAGGATCTTCCCGACCCAGAAATCGAACCTGGGTCCCCTGCATTGCAGGCAGATGCTTTACTGTCTGAGCCACCAGGGAAGTGATACTTAGATAGTGATATATTAATACTGAAGGACACTTTGAGAGGCACTGTTCTTGTGTTTCCATTATTGAAAATAACATATATTTGTCTCCAATTCTCCATGAGTTGTTTCCTTTAGATAGTTGTGAGGAAGAGTCCTTGTATAAACATAAAGACTTGTATAACTGCTGGGGATTGTTATCCTGCAGGGGAGGTACCTGGGTACACTAAATGACATGGGAAGGAGCATCTGCATACAATCCAGGTTATACGTGGTGTGGTTGGTGGTCTAGCAGAACTCACCCCTCCTAGAGATAATGCTATTCCAATACAAGTAGGGACGTTTTTGTTTCAAAGTTTTTAGCTTTCTTCACCTAATGCTGCAGGGGAAAGTTTGTAATTATATATACTTTTATATATTTATATTCTACATGCATATTTAACATTTATAGCACTTATTAAGAACTAGGTAAGTGTGACACATAAATCCTTTGAAATACTCATGAAATAGATACATACACTAGCAAGAAAAAGTGTGAAATTAGGGGTACTGGATTTTGAGGGTAGGCATAATTTTGTGGTTCTGAAACATCTGAGGTAGATGTTTACAAGGTTAGATATTACTATTATTTCCTAGAGAGAGTTGTAGAAGCCAGAGAAGACTACTCTTGGGAGCCAGAGAAGACTTAGCCATTCAATAACTTGGCTCATGACAAAAGTCTTCTCTTGTCTCAGCTATTCAAGGCCCCATTGAAATCCCTCTTTTCTGAAATGTCTCTCTGATACCAGAGCCCTCATCACCTTCCTCTGGACGCCTAGGAGATGTTCTAGGCTGTTACACAATGTAATAATGCATTTATTTTCTGTGATATATTTATTGTTATTTCATGATAGTTTGGGGTTTGTTTTTTTTAACCTTCATCTAGAATCTTTTCATCTTTATAAAGATTTCATCTTTATCTAAATTTTTTTAAAAAAATGTTTATTCTAGACTAAGGATCAGCCTGTATTCTTTTATTTTCTCCTTCCCAGGGTTTAGCATGGGGGTATTTATCCTCAGTAAATACAGTAATTTTAAGCAACGTACAAGGAATCAGTATCAAGCCACCATGTTTATCCTCTGGGTTGGGATGTCTCCTTTGGCATGAGGATAAAGGAGGAATGTGGACGGTGGACAGGCAGGTAGCAGGAGGCCTTGGAACAGTGCAGCGCTGCTGGGAGGGAAGAAGACAAGAGGCATGCGGGGCCAGCCCGTTGAGTCCAGTCACGGGGTGATTGCGCCATCCTGCCAAGCATGATGGTGAGACTTCTTTCCCCTTCTGATGCCTTTGCAGGGTCAGCACCAGCCTGGAGGGGAATGAGACACTAAAAGTTGTAGAGCTCGACAGAAGAGTGAACGCCACCTTTTAAAGAGGCCCTCGCCACCTCCCTCTGCCTCTTCACTTTGCCTTTACCTCTGCAAACCCCCTTTTGTCATAAGCTTTTCCTTTTTGCCCACCCAATCTGGACGAAGACCTGGACCAGCGGTCCTGGCTCTGGGAGGACGGCCGGCCTGGGATTTCCGCCTGCGGTGAGAGAGCGCCTCCCCGGCCCCACGTCCCTGCCTGCAGAGGAGCCCGCCCCTGTCCCTCGCTTTACTGCCGATGGCAATTATCTTGGGTCGGGGTGGGACAAGCAGGCTTGTTTCTACCGACAGTGCCAAAAAGATACGGCCCGATTCTCACCGGGGTGGGCGTGACCGCCTCCTTGAAGAAGAGCTGACTGTTGTTCACTCGAGACCCCACAAAAATTTACCAGGATGCTCGTTGGAATCTGGCGAAGCACTGACCGGCCTCCGGCCTTCCTCAGCCTGGCTCCGCGGTGCCCCGCGGGCGCCCCCTGCCGCTCTGCCCTGGGCCCCGGCCCAGGGCCCCTTCGCCCGAGCAAGGCGCCCCGTTCGTTCGTACTCTCAGGCCGCAAGTGCAATGCCTGAAGGAATCAGGCTTCTCTACTCCAGGCAAACCTGCCCCACCGTGTTGCTTGTAGGATTTCTCCACAGTCTGTTTCCCCACACGCCCCTAGTTCTGCCTCCCTGGCTTCTCCTCCCCATTTGTAAATAGTATTTATTAGCTTGCAGAGGCTTCCCCAGGCGACCACTGAAGACATCCGGACGCCTCCCCTCCAGGCTCACAAGGTCCTCTGTTGGCCTGTGGAGCGAAGAGGGCAGCCTGGACTCGGATTCCCCGTTCTTCCAGGCCGTGTTTTGGTTTGTGTTTTCTTCTTCTTCTTCTTTTTTTTGTTGCTGGAGGCTTCTAATTATAGTTGGGGAAGCTCCCTAAGCGTGTGTCCTCCTGGAGCATGAGCTCAGAGGGGAAGAGGGAGCAGGGCTCAGGTCTGAGGCTCTGTGGACAGGTGCTTTTTCTGCCCTGTGCCCATGCCAGGGAAGCCCTGACCCCAGGCGTTTCAGACAGCCATGCTAGCCCAGTTCCCCCACCTGCCCCGACACGTCTGCCCTCCCTTCCTCTTCTGCCTCCATACAGAGGCTGGGCCTGAGGCCTGCTCCTGGGGCCAGAGCAGGTGACATTTGTGTATCTGTGTCTTACCTTTTCTAGTCAGGTTTGGCCACTTCGCAGCTCACCCAAAGAGACACGACCTAATCCCCCAACCTACTTCTTCTTTTTTTTTTTAATGATTAAGAGTAACTTTTGTAGTTTAAAAAAAAAAACTTTCCTTTTTCATACAAATAAGAAATAGAAATAGACTTCTTATTGTATAATGTAGAAGGCTCCCCTTAAATGTTTTTCTCTAGCTTGTAAAAGATTTTATATAAGAAATTTGCTCACATTTTGTTTTTTATTTTTAGAAGTAGCTGAAGCACTTTTAGTTTGAACTCTCTTGTCTCTGGTTTGTCATCTCTTTTGTCACTGGAACCTGTACTTAGGAGAGATTAAGCCACTCCTGGGCCCTCTGTTCCATATCAGCCACAGAATTTGGCGTCATTAGCATTTGCCATGAGACCTCATAAGCAGTGGACTCAATGGACACGAGTCTGAGCAAACTCTGGGAGATAGTGAAGGACAGGGAAGCTTGGTGTGCTGCAGTCCCATGGAGTTGCAAAGCATCAGATACGACTTAGAGAGTGAACAGCAACAAACTCATAAGCAGATCTGGTACCTTCAGGGCTCACCATCAGTGATTCCTCTCGCTCCCTCCTGTGATGGAGAAGGTTCCCACAGGGAGATGGCCAAGTTCCTCTTCTTGGCGCTGGGTAAAGCTGGATCAGGATCACAGTGGTCGCCTCTCACTGTTCCATCCATTGGCCAGCAAAGGGTGAGACCAGACAGGCTGGGCTGTGTGGGAGGAGGGTTGCTAGTACATGCCCTGTTCGCTTCTGTTTCTCTCCACTTTCCTCTCTCCTTCTCTTCTGCTCCAGACCTTCCTGGGTCTGGCTGGTGTCTGCCAACCAAGAGCCACTACTGGCCCATCTCTCTTTAATATGTCATGTAATTATCAGGCACAGGCAGCCCATGGGGTGGGTCAAGGGTGGCTAAGAAGGTGAGAAGGTAGTATTAACTCTAGTATTTGGACGATTAGAAAGTGATGCTTTTCCTGTGTCGATGAGAATGGGTCAGCTTACCCACCTGACACACGGGAACCAGATCAGGTTTTTAAGGCTCCTGGATTACCCCAAGTGAAAAACCCCTTCTTCTCAGTAAAGAGGAAGAAGGCAAAGGACAACCAACTCCTAGGGCCCATCCTTAGTGCCTTGAGGATTTTATTTCCTCACTTGACCTCACTCTCTCCAGCCCTCCAAACAGCAGGGTTTGATCTCTAGGCAGTCATTCTTCCAGAACTGAATCTGTGTCTAGAGACCAAGGACATCAGCCTGAGGGCTCAAATGGCCATCGTAAGCGGACCCAAGGACCAGTTGCTGCTATTTTGAGAAAGACCTCCACTCCCCACTCCTTGCTCAGGCAAAGAAGAGGAACTAAACAGTTACCCTTTTAGGAGAATGTAATGGAGTCCAGAGGATGCAGAAGAGTTGGATAACACTAGACTGGTTCTAAATAGTTAATGTGCACCTTTTTTCTTCCAGGGTTAAGCTCACAATGTCAGTGGATTTGCTTGCCCCCTAGAACTATCCCATACCATAGATGAGTCAGTAATATTTGGTTAGCCCTGAAGATGTTAAATAGTGAGTGGCAGGCTTTCGGCTTTGGAACCTCAGTTTTGGAAAATTTGAGACTGTTAGCACAACCGTCAATCATAATCATGTTCATGATATCAATGTTCATGCTGTCTCTTATACACATCTCCCCACGTCCCTGCCTGCAGAGGAGCCCGCCCCTGTCNTTGGAACCTCAGTTTTGGAAAATTTGAGACTGTTAGCACAACCGTCAATCATAAAGAATCAATGTTCATGATAAATATATTAATATATTTTCCATCATGTCAGCAGGTTTTCCTCTTCCCTTTCTTTGATTAGCCTAGTGGAGGCGATGTCTTGTAAAAAGTTCAGAGAACGCATACTTTTTTTACTGGGTGAGACCTGAGTAACCCAGACTCCCCAGCGTGGTTCTATTCACAGCTCTGGACTTTGCACTTAGAAATGGCTACTGTAAATGAAAGGCCTCAGTGCCAGGTTTAAGAAAGGATTTCTGTGAAGTGTTAGGACTCTGGAGCCTAGCTCACATAAAGAGAGTGTTATATAAAAATCTGACAGCTGAACTAGGTTGCTCCTTTTGTGCAGGAGGTGGGGATGAGTTTTGACACCAGTACAGGCAAAATTAGATAACCTTTTTATTAGTATAAATGATTTTGATTTAGAGACCTAATTTGTAGAGTGTGAAAGCAACTTTTAGTGCAACTTATTTACAAACCAACTATAAATACCATGGGTTTTTTCCCTTCCTCATGCCTGAATGCCAAGAGAGGGCTGTGATTTCTCATGTGTCCTTGGAGCAAGAGTGTTGAACTGGTTCACCTTTGTTCTAGCAGTGAGTCGGTGTCCAGAATTTTTGACACAAGTGTTTCATTAAAAAAATTTTTTTTTTGCACTTTGTGTCTCCTTCCTCTGTGTTCTCACATTGAGCAAAAGATAAGGATCAGAGGCCCCTCAGGGTCGGCTCCTCTGAACACACATGTCGTTTGTGCGCAGGGTGCACGCTCAGAGACCTGCCACTTCCCATCGGGGAGATGGAGCATCCGTGTGGCCTTGCTAACGTGGGGAAATTGGAGATGGAGGCTGTAGCCTCCCCCTTCTCTGCCAAGTGCTCTTGTCAGTAATTCAGTTCTGTGGAGTCCAGTCTTTATTCCAGACACTAGCTCTCCTGCTTGCAGTGCAGACAGGCCATTAGCAGGTAGTGCTCTGGTCAAGGTCATTTTCTTTGAATGCTTTTTAGCTGAGACAGTTAGGAGACATGTGATCGGATGAGACCCTCTGGGAGGACAGCTCTGGGAGAGAGTAGAGGCCTGTGAAGCAGCCAGAGACAGAGCTCAGATTCTTCTTTCATTCACTCATCCGTTCATTCACTGAGTTGTCATTCATTCCCAAGAAAGAGTGTTGTTAAGAGGCCCTAGTGAGTACTGGGGAATAAGCAGCCTGAGGAAGCTTCATTAATCAATAACTGTTCGAAAGGCCCAAGTGGCAGCTCTTTCTTTCCCTCCCTACCCCACCCTTGCATGGACGCACACACAAGAATACCTTCCTCCCTTGTCCTGGACACTCATTTGTGTATTATATGTGCCTTATACTGGAATCCAGGATGACTGAGGGCCACCTTGTCATTGGGAGATTTTGTATACACCCTTGTAGTACTAAATTGAAGTGGGTTTGGACGATGAAACTTCCAAAGCCTCAAAAAATGGTTTCTTAAAAGTGAGCCTTGATCACATCTATACATCAGGAGAAAAGAAACAGTAACGTCCATTAGGAAAATCCCATTTTTCCAAGGTGCGGTCACATTAAAAAATGGCCAGCCGGGATTCGAGGTATTGTAAATCCTCAGAGCAGAACATTTTCTTGGCACAGAAGAATCCAGTGCCTTTGAGGATTCAGGCTCCATATCTCCATGGCCAAAAGGGTCAGTACCACCTACTACAGGACATATTTCATGTTGTCATTTTGGGTAACAGAAAATTCAGGAATGCTATGTCTGGGTTTCTAGAAGGAAGGAAAATGATAATTCCTGAACACTTACTAAATGCTGGGTGCTAAGTAAGGGATTCCCTGGTGACTCAGCAGTAAAAACATCCACCAGTAATGTAGGAGATACCAGAGACATAGGTTCAATTCCTGGGTCAGGAAGATCCCCTGGAGGTAGGGGAGCGGGCAGCACATGGCAATCCACTCTGGTATTCTTGCCTGGAGAATCTGGTGGGCAGAAGAGCATGGTGGGCTACAGTCCATAGGATCACAGAGTCGGACATGACTGTAGTGACTTAGCATGCACACATATACTAAATAAGTCTTTTAATGTTATAGAAAGAGAAAACAAGGGCAACTAATTATTATGAGATGATAAACAGCTAAGTGATATGGGAGGTGTAGCAATTTACAGATTAGGTTGAGCAGATCTCTTTCTGCGTGAGCACCCTGTAAGCTTTGATGTTCCTCTGGGCGGAGAATGCAGTGCCTCCTACTCCCTGGGCTGGCCCTGCTGTGCAAAGTTGAGGGTTTTTTGCCTCATGCTGCAGGTGTTCATCCCCTGTTCAGTTCATCCCATCCTCTGTGAGTTCCAGCCAGCAGCCTCTGCATCCTGGGAAAGCAACACCAGCAATTTTAGCTGTTTCTCTGCTCCTCTCGCATGCTCCCCAGCTGACTGAGAACATGAACTTTTTGCACCATGGACCCATGGCCTACACTGTTCAGCAAATCTCCCTTTCAGACGGAATATTTTCTGAGTCTAGGAAAAACACCAGCACTCTTTGACAAATTGTGGGCGACCATTTTTAAACAATGCTGAACAGACTCTGGCCTATAATCAACCATGAGCTTTAATGTTTGTGCTGACAGTCTGGGCTTTCTTTCTTTGGTAACAGGTTATATAGACCAGTAATGTTTAAGTCTAAATACATTGTGAGTCTATTATCTGCCATTATCACGCTGTTTTTTTTAAATGACTTTTTATTCTTTATCATAGCTAAGTAAATACAAAAAAAAAAAAGGCAAATGCTTTGTAGGATACTTGTATTTAGTTTGGAAAAAAATGAATTTAAATTGTTATGCTTTTGTATTTCCATTTCTTGCAAATAAAAATATTTTTTCTTAAATAGTGAAAAGTTGTCCAGTCTTGAAAATCCTTGATATTCTGCTTTTAAAAGTTTTTCTGTACAAGCTTGGATCTGCCTGTGTGTGCCTAGCCATTCTTTCCTATCTAGTGCAATTGAAAAAAGAGCCTCAGACTAGCAATTTGTATGTTATCAAGTGCTGAATCCAAGTCTCAGTTGGAGGAATATTGAGAAATATAATTGTTTTTTCAGTCAGTCATAGGAAGAAAACTCATATTCTCTGGAGATTTATGCTGCCTGACTGCTTTTTTCGTTATCTCCTACAACTGTTCTTTAACTAGATTTCAGAAGTCCATGGATTTTATTTTTCTTTCCCTGTCTCGGGATGCTTGAGAATGATGGTTTGGACCTGAGCCAGAAGAGAAGGATCCTTCTTTAATGGAACGGTTGCAGAGGATGCCTAACATTGGATTCATGCTCCAGAAATTATGGTGAAATGGTTGATAAAGGTCAATGCACTCAAGCAGAATTCCATTCATTCCATTGCAGTCTCTGTATTCAAATTTAATTTTCTCCACTCAGAGAAAGTGGGGCTTCATTTAACCTTAGAAAAAGTAGCCAAGATGTTAAGAGACCAAGGCCATGGACCCGCTTCCCTGGAGCTCCGCCCACCCCCAAGACTTTCTTCTGGCAGCGTGTGGAAACTTTCTTTGAGCTCCTGGGTGCGTTACTGTCTTGCTGTCTTTCTTCCCTGGGTGCCTTGACCGTCTCTTCTGTTCCTACACAAGGGTCCTTTCCCAGTAGAGGATTTTAGTCACCCTCCCTCTTTCTTATTCTGCAAGCCTATTATGGAAACTCCCTCTTTGACATTCTGCTATCTTTCCAGGGATGTGTGGAGGGGCCAATACTCACTGGTTTGAAGATACTCTGTATTAATCATGTCTTTGTATTTTCTATATCCCTAATACTTGGACATCTGGGACCTTGGTGACCCAGAAAGGGACTGCTCCTCACAGGGGTAGCCAAGACATAGTAAAGGACTTGCCTGTAAGCCCCACTTTCATATGCAAACCAGAGCCGGTTCCTCAAGCACCTCCTTTATGAGCCCTCAGAACCTCCCTGTCCCCCTGGCCTAATCACCACGACCAGATACCAGACCACTAGAAACAACCTCTACTCCTCAGAGCCCACTGAAATTCTTCAACCTAGCCACCCCTAAAGCTACTTTCCTTGCCTTGCTTGTTCTTTTCTGCAGAAACTACAGTAAAGCTTCTGGCCTAATTTTNTACCAGACCACTAGAAACAACCTCTACTCCTCAGAGCCCACTGAAATTCTTCAACCTAGCCACCCCTAAAGCTACTTTCCTTGCCTTGCTTGTTCTTTTCTGCAGAAACTACAGTAAAGCTTCTGGCCTAATTTTCCTCCTCTGCTTCTCAACCAACCCTGGTGCTTCTTGGGAACTGAAAGTAACAAACTACCTTTTCTTTTCTAAAAATTTTCAACAGCTTTAATTAATATTAATAATCATTATTGCATATTTATTAAGTACTCATTGTACTGAAATCTGTTAAATGTTATAGAAAAATTATAATAATAGCATAAGACAAACTATAACAATAGCATAAAACTTAGAGAAGCTAGGAAACTATAAGACATAGAAACATTAGAAAATACTCACTATTTATTAGTGAATATGTTGATAATGTTCCATATGCTTTCAACTTGATTCACCTCCCTGCTAGTTAATATGTAATCTGAATCTTCTTGTAGATTATTTTTTGGATAAAGATGAACATTTTTAAAGCTTCTATTTTTTTATTTCTTTACAAACTATCTTTTCAATAGCAATCATCTCTTTATCTGTTGGCCTCACTGTATTTGAATAACAATAAAATCTATATTTTAAAACATATTCCTTAGGCATCAGGCTGTCAAATCAGAGGCTGATCTCGGGCTCCCAGGCCTTTTCATGGATGGGTTTCACAGATGGGCCTGCTATGATTTAGAGCAATGGAACACAGATTTATCGTCTCATTTTACATTGGTTGTCACTTTTGTTCCAAAACAAAAAAAATGAGACACAGGTTGGTGGGGCTTGTGCTTAGGAAAGGAAAGAATCGGAAAGCAAGCGTCTATAAAGTGAGGCTGCTGTGCTCAGTTCCTAGGCAAATCGTGCCTCACACCTCTGAAAACGAGAGCTCTCCTGGTGAAGGAAGGCTGGGATACAGTGGGGAAAAGAACCAGTGGACTCAGGAGATAAAAGTTACGGGCTCTTGCTTCGTGACCATTAACTTGTTGGCCTTGNTTTCATGGCTGCAATCACCATCTGCAGTGATTTTGGAGCCCCCCCCAAAATAAAGTCTGACACTGTTTCTACTGTTTCCCCGTCTATTTCCCATGGGGTGATGGGACCAGATGCCATGATCTTCGTTTTCTGAATGTTGAGCTTTGAGCCAATTTTTTCACTCTCCTCTTTCACTTTCATCAAGAGGTTTTTTTCGTTCCTCTTCACTTTCTGCCATAAGGGTGATGTCATCTACATATCTGAGGTTATTGATATTTCTCTTGGCAATCTTGATTCCAGCTTGTGTTTCTTCCAGTCCAGTGTTTCTCATGATGTACTCAAAACCCATGTAAAATTTCCACATCATTTTCTCAAGCTCTGGGTCAGGTGAATGTGCTTAGGGCTATGATGACTTGACTGCAGAGTTCAGACTGCCTAATCTTTCTGGGTTTTGCATGGGCAACTTAGTAGCTAAAGTAATTGTGGCCAAACATTGGAACTTGGCGGACAGACCTGTTAGAACCATCCCCTAAGTTAGGGCGCTGGTGGATAGCTCAGATAGCTATACCAGATAGGATGGCTCCTAAAGCAGGAAGTTGCAGGGAAGTTCTGCCGTCTGCTTAGCTGCCTTGGACAACCAACTGGCTGAGCCAATGGACCTTTTTGGAGCAGAAGTTTGCTGACTGGGAGAGAGGCTGTCTGTTCTTGTTTACTCTGGCAGGATCTCTCAGCGCTACTCCCTCTTGACCAGCCTTTTTGCTGCAGGCCTCCTGGAGGAAGAATTGATACATTCCTTACCTTTCACTTCTTGACTACTTATACCTAAGAGGCCCGATAGCCTGACCACACTGGTGTTAAGGACACCACAGACTGGCTGGCACAAGTAGGGGAAGAAGAAACATCATCAGATGTTTATCACTAGCCATTGAAGGAGACAGAAATGTTTGAAAAAGGAACTTCAGGCTGATAATCAGATTAGGTTCTTTCTGTGGAAGAACCGAAGACAAAGTTAATGAAAATATAATGAGAGTTATTAAGGTTGTTTGAGTAAAGAACAAATTAGAGTTTGTGGAATCAAAAGAAATTCTGAATTTAATAATTTATTAGAGGAATACAGAAAGGTTGCTTTCTCTTACTCTGTCCCCTGATGATTCTACAGACATTCCCACAAGACAGTAATTGAGTCAGCCATTAGCTTTATCCTTTTCAAATTCACAAAACTTGTCCAATTCATTTCATTTTCTCCACTTTTTAAGCAGTCTTTGTTACATGCCTCTGAACTCTGTTAAATCTCTCCATATCTTCCCTCAAAGGCTACACACAGTGGAACTAGTGTGTTCAGTTTTATTACACATCCCTATCGAAGGGCAGAAGTTTCTACCTCATCACTTGTGAGAATAACACTCAAAGCAAATCACCAAGTCCCTTTTGGGCTATGGGGAACAAACGCATCTCCTTTTGTATGAGTTACAGCTTTCTGTATGCTGTGTTCTCTTCTCTCCCTTCCTCCTTCCTCCCATCTCAAATAATTATTCCAGAGTGGCCTTAATAGTAGCGTTTCTGTTATTGTTATTTAATGCTTATTGAGTAATGGAGCAGGAAACACATCAGTGGACTCTTGACTACCAGACACAGTTACCCATTAGCTTTGATGAAGTGATCTTTTGGAAATCATTCAACATTCAGATTGGCAAACGTACTCATAAAATTACTTTCAGAGACAGAAAAACATCAAAAGAATCCATATCTATTTCTGAGAGAAGGGAACACGTGCATATGTTTAAGAAGGTCTGGGGTTATACCCTTTGACTGCATTCTTGATGCCATTCCTCATTCTTCCCTGAGGTTGATCACCATCTGGAGGGGGAAGCAAGGAAGCGGAGAAGGAAAGGGGAGAGAGAGAGAAAGAGAGAGACTGGAGAGAAAAGTGAAACAAATAAGCAGTAAAAGTGTCATTCAGGTTGCTCTAGACAGCAAAACGGGCTTCCCAGGCGGCTCAGCGGGAAAGAATCAGCCTGCCAATAAAGGAGACACAAGAGACCAGGGTTTGACCCTTGGGTTGGGAAGATCCCCTGGTGTGGGAAACAGCAACTCACTCCAGAATTCTTGTCTGGAGAATTCCATGGACAGAGGAGCCTGGCGGGCTACAGTCCATGGGGTTGAAAAGAGTCAGACATGACTGAGGACACACACAGAGAACAAAACACGTGATGAGACGGCAGCCTACCTCAACTCTTACATCTCCACCTCACACTTATTAGATTCTTGGAATGAGAAAGAACCTTATGGAATTTCTCTTTCAACTCTTTCACTTTGTAAATAAGATAACCAAATATTAGAGGAGTTAGGTGATTTGCCTAAGGTCACGTAACTTCTTGAGATAAACACAGGGCAAGAAGGGCTCTGGCTTTCTCACCGAGCATCCTGATTTCCACTACAAGGGCCTTCTGCAAAGGGCTTTGACAATGGAAGATTTGGTATAGGTTTTCCCATACTTGTCATTCTTGTCCAGCTCCCATTTTCTAAGTGAAAGAAGTCCAGAAATTGGAGTGGTCAGGTGGTATGGTCTGAATGCAGGTGGCCGATGGACACTATTTTTGGTGAGCCGAAAGAACTTCTTTTCATGTCTCAAAATGGCCCACACATGGACTGATGTATTTCCTGGCCCCAGTAATAGTGTATCCTTTAATTCAGTAAATTGGTACCTATTTTAAACCTTAAACGTGGACAATGTTATATGTCACTTGCATCTCAATAAGCTGGAAAAAAACGAATTGGGTGGTATAGGCTCCAAAGGAGTAAGCATTCAGGAAACCTTAATCAACCAGTTCAGCAACCTCTGAAGCTGGTTGGTTGTAATTTGTAGCAATGGGCACAGCTTTATTGGCTTCAGCCATAGAACCACAGGACTTACTGCCTTCAAGTTGCTATCACTTTAACTTGGTAGTGACACATAGGAAACAATAAAACACTTATTTACTAATTAAGTAGATGCTAAGGGAAGTGTGCTGTAGAGTAATGTTCCTCAGCAGATTCTAAGGAGCTAAATCTTCTGTCATCTATCTCCAAAGTTTATTTTTTTCATCTTTATTTAGACGGTTGTCTAAAAAATCAGTGTATATCAATTCTGCATGACCTGGATTACCTCTTATTACTAAATGACCTAAGTTCAGGAGCCCCCATTCACAATGATCACCAAGTAGCACTGTTTTGTAACTATGGGCTAGTGAGTAAAGAATAAGGATGGAATTATCACATATATGATGCCCTTGTGCTTAGTAAGGCCAAGTGGCAACAGAACAGGCTGTGTGAGCAAAGGCTTCATCATAATTGGAGTCTCGAAATATGACCAGAGAGCTGAGTATTCACAAAACACCCATCTCAAGAGCCAGCTCTGAAGCGAACAAGACCATATTCCTGTTGAAGGTGGTGATTCATTTTGAGGACAACACGTCCATCATACAAATAAAGATTGTGATTTTGAATATTTGGATTGTGTCCCTTTGAATTGTATTTAAAAATTATTTGGGGGTATTTATAACCAATATAAGGACTGATTTTTGGCTTATTTTGCAAAAACATAATTAAAATGATTATTGAAAGAATTTAAATGAATCTGTGAGACTCCATAAGAATCTTTTTTTTTTTCTTTAAGATAGTTCAGTATATGAGTGAAGATTGAGAAACAGTAGTGTAAACTATGAGTTGAATAAGAGCTGCAGAGAAATGTAACAGGAGCTGCTTTTTCACTGCTTGGATAGCAATGTTGGACAAGGAAGGTTACATTGAGTGTGTGTGTGTGTGTGTGTGTGTGTATTTTGCCTGCTCAGTTGTGTCCGATTCTTTGAGACCCCATGGACTGTAGCCTGCCAGGCTCCTCTGTCCATCGAATTTCCCAGGAAAGAATACTGGAATGCATTGCCATGTCCTACTCCAGGGGATCTTCCTGACCCAGGGATTGAACCTGTATCTTTGGTGTCCCCTGCACTGGCAAGCAGATTATTGACCACTAGCACCACCCAACTGGCTAGAAACCAAAGGGGAAATGCCCATGTTCTCATGTGCAGTTCCATAACGGTGGATGGGCCTGGGGGAGTATTGCTGACTGTATTCAGTTCAACAGAGGTACTCTGAGTAATAACAACCAGACCTCTGAGCACTCTGTTTTTGCTGCAAGCAAATTCTGGTCCTAAGAACAAAAACATTTGTCCTTAGGGAACTTTTCTCATTCCAATCAGCATCATCTGAGAGAGGCAGAAAATGGAAAACTCTTTGGCAAGAAATTCCATGCTGTAATTCTGCATTATCTTTGATTAATGAAGAGGAAAGGGCAAACTCCAATGTCCCAAAATCTGGTACAGGGATTGGCATCTTAGCACAGATGCTCCATCAAGAAATTATTTCTTCCCTTGCCTCACAATTGCCCCTACCTGACTTCTATGCATTTAGACTGATCCTCACAGCAGAATTTTATTTTCCTTGCTCATGGTCTGAGGCATAAAGTCAAAGACATATTTAATAATTTGTGATCTCAGCATAAATTTATATAAAATCCCACCCCAACATAGTTTTTTAAACCCCTTGCTTCAAAGAATTTATACAAGTAGTTTAAAAAAAATTTATTATGGTAAAAAACAATAACATAAAATGTACCACCTTAATCATTTATAAATATATGGTTCAGTAGTGTTAGTATATTCACATGTTGGGCAATCACTCTCTAGAACTTTCTCATCATGCAAAACTAAGACTCTGCATTCATTAGGCAATAACTCCTCATTCCCCAATCCCACTAGACCCTGGCAACCATGATTCTACTCTCTGTTTCTGTGAATTTGACCATTCCAGGTACCTCGTATAAGTGCAATCATACAGAATTTGTTTTTTTGTGACTGGCATATTTTGCTTAGCATAATGGCCTTAAGGGTCACTCATGTTGTAGCATGTGCCAGAATTTCCTTCCTTTTTAAGAGTGAATACTATTCCATCGTGTGTGTAGATCATATTTTGTTTTTCCATTTATCCGCTGATAGATACTTGGGTTGCTTCCACCATTTGCCTGTTGTGAATAGTTCTGTTATGAACATGTATGTGTAAGTATCTTCTTGAGATTCTACTTTCAATTCTTTTGGATATATACTAAACTCAGAGTTCCATAAAATAGCTAGAAGAGACAAGAAGTCCTTCTTCAATGAACAATGCTTAACAATAGAAGAAAACAACAAAAGGGGAGAGGCCAGAGATCTCTTCAGAAAAACTGGAGACATCAAGGAAGCATTCCACCCAAAGAGAGGCACAACAAAGGGTAAAATTGGTAGAGACCTAGTAGATGCTGAAGAGATCAAGAAGAGNAGTCCTTCTTCAATGAACAATGCTTAACAATAGAAGAAAACAACAAAAGGGGAGAGGCCAGAGATCTCTTCAGAAAAACTGGAGACATCAAGGAAGCATTCCACCCAAAGAGAGGCACAACAAAGGGTAAAATTGGTAGAGACCTAGTAGATGCTGAAGAGATCAAGAAGAGATGGAAAGAATGCGGGGAAGAGCTGTATCAACAAGATCGTAATGAACTGCATTACTGTGACGGTGTGCTTAGGCGCCCACAGCCAGACATTCTGGAGTGCAAAGTCAAGTGGGCCTTAAGAAGCACTGCTCTTAATCATGTTAGTGGATGCAAAGAAATTCCAGAAGAATTATTCAGATCCTAAAAGAGGATGCCACCAAGGTGTTGCATTCATTATGCCAGCAAATCTGGAAGGCCCAGCAGGGGCCACAGGACTGGAAAAGGTCAATCCTCATCCTAATCCCCAAAAAGGGTAATACCAAAGAATGTGCTAACCATCAGACAATTGCTCTCATCTCCCATGCTAGGAAGGTCATGCTTAAAATCTTCCATGCTAGGCTTCAGCAGTATGTGAACCAAGAACTTCCAGATGTCCAAGCTGGGTTTAGAAAAGGAAGAGGAACTAGAGATCAAANGTGGGGATTTGGGGTGTAAGGGGGAGGGGAAGACACGTTCCCCGGGGTATCTAGGCCTGAGAGCTGGCTTGGGTCTAGCCCCAGGCCCCCTCCAAAAGTTCTTCAACTTTCCCTGAATGCCCCCAGGCATCTGCTTCCTCATCTTAGAGCATAGATACCTGAACCTAAACTCTAGGTTACTTAGAGACCCAGGCGTCCGGGCCCCTAACAACTCCTGCAGAACCTTTGACCAAATAAGGGCAAAGTTGCTTCTCCTGCTTTGCCCGCCCCCTCCCTTCCCCTCTTTGCTTCTGCTTTTCCTGAAGGAGAGTTCTGAGCATCCAAGGCTCTCCACTCCATTCTCTTAACTGGTTTTTGGCCCCATTTACTTACTGGGTTTGCTTTCCCTATTAAAAGACATCTAAATCGACATCTGAGTCAGAGGACCATGTTGTCCCTTCCTATTACCATTCTCTAGGTTTCAAGATCATATTTTTGTGCACTTCCAACAATCCTGAGTTTCTCAAATTTCACAAATGTGTACAAAGCACATAACATACACCTTTCACCCCAAGGGGCTTAGCTTCCTTGAGAAATGAAGACAGGTGGGAACTTTGGTGTATTGACTAACTTGCTGGGTGTTTGGTTCCCTTTTCAGCCTGCTGAGGTCGGTATCCTGGTTGGCAAAGACCGGTCAAGTTTTTTCGTGAATGGGCTGACGCTTGGGGGCCAGAAATGTTCTGTGATCCGGGACTCACTGCTGCAGGATGGAGAATTTACCATGGATCTTCGTACCAAGAGCACCGGTGGAGCACCAACTTTCAATATCACTGTCACCATGACTGCCAAGAGTGAGTTCTTACCCGTTCTCTAGCTCCAAAATCCCTAANGTGTTCCCCATCATAAACCCCCCTCCAACCTTCTTCCCTGTACCATCCCTCTAAAGCCTTTGACTGTGTGGATCATGACAAACTGGAAAGCTCTTAGATGGGAAATACCAGGCCATCTTACCTGTCTCCTGAGAAATCTGTATGTGGGTCAAGAAGCCAGAGTTAGAACCCAATATGGAAAACTGATTGGTTTAAGATGAAGAAAGGAGTACAACAGGGCTGTCTGCTATTACCCTGTTTGTTTAACCAATATGCTGAGCACATCCTGAGAAATGCCAGGCTAGATGAGTTACAAGCTGGAACCAAGATAGGCGGGAAAAACATCAATAACCTCAGATATGTGGATGATACCACTCTAATAGCAGAAAGCAAAGAGGAACTAAAGAAACTCTTGATGAGGGTGAAGGAGGACAGGGAAAGAGCCAGCTAAAGACTAAATATTAAAAAAAAACAAAAACTTTAAGATTATGGTATCTGGCCCCATTACTGCATGGCAAAGAGAAGGGGAAGAGGTGGAAGTAGTGACAGATTTCCTCTCCTTGGGCTCCAAAATCACTGCAGTGACTGCGGCCATGAAATCAGAAGACGATTACTTCTTGGCAGGAAAGCAAAAACAAACCTAGGAAGTGTTGAAAAGCAGAGACATTATTCTGCTGACAAAGGTCCATATGGTCAAGGCTACGGTCTTCCCAGTGGTCACGTGTAGTTGTGAGAGCTGGACCGTAAAGAAGGCAGAACACCAAAGAACTGATACCTTTGAACTGTGGTGCTGGAGAAGACTCCTGAAAGTCCATTGGACAGCAAGCAAATCAAACCAGTCAAGCTTAAGGGAGATCAACATGAATATTCACTGAAAGGACTGATGCTGAAGCTGAAGCTCCAGTATTTTGGTCATCTGATGTGAACAGACAACTCATAGGAAANTGAAAGTCCATTGGACAGCAAGCAAATCAAACCAGTCAAGCTTAAGGGAGATCAACATGAATATTCACTGAAAGGACTGATGCTGAAGCTGAAGCTCCAGTATTTTGGTCATCTGATGTGAACAGACAACTCATAGGAAAAGACCCTGATGCTGGGAAAGGTTGAGGACAGAAGGAGAAGAGGGCGTCAGAGAATGAGACGGCTGGACGCATCACTGATCCTATGAGCATGAACTTGGGCAAACTCCAGGTGATAGTGAAGGATTGGGAGGCCTGATGTGCTGCAGTTCATGGGGCTGCAAAGAGTCTGGGTGACTGAACAGCAACATGATAATTTAACTTTTAATTTTTTGAGGAACTGCTACAGTGTTTTCCATAGTGCCTATACCATTTTAGTTTCCTACCAACAGTGGACAAGCGTTCCAGTTTTTCATATTCTCATCAACAACTTGTTATTTTCTGGGCATAAAATTTTTTTTATAGTAGCCATTCTAATGAGTATGAGACAATATCTCATTATGGTGTGAAGCATTCTGTAGGTTGCATTTTCACTTTGCTGATTATGTCCTTTGATATACAGAAGTTTTAAATTTTGACATAGTCCAATTTATGTATTTTTTTACTTTGTTGTTTTGACTTTTGGTGTTATATCTAGGGAATATTTGCCAAATCCAATGGTATAAAGCTTTTCTCCTGTGTTTTCACAGCATCAGGGTCTTCTCCAATGAGTCGGCTCTTGGCATCAGGTGGCCAAAGTATTGGAGCTTCAGCTTCAGCATCAATCCTTCCATGGAATAGTCAGTGTTGATTTCATTTAAGATTGACTGGTTTGATCTCCCTGCAGTCCAAGGGACTCTCAAGAGTCTTCTCTAGCACTGCAAATTCAAAAGTATCAATTCTCTGGCACTCAGCCTTCTTTATGGTCCAACTCAATCTGTACATGGCTACGGGAAAAACCATAGCTTTGATTATATGGACCTTTGTCAGCAAAGTTTGGAATGTAGTAGAACATAGAGCACTTATGTCAATAAAGCTTATGATTATTATCCTTTTGTTCACCCCACAAGACTCTGATCCTTGCAGAGTAGTGTATCATCCTCAGCTTAGCTTTGAATACAGTGCCTAGCACAGTGTGCAGTATAGCAGTACAGAGTAACTACTTAATAAATTCTTATTTAATGAGTAAGTGTTTATTCTTGGGAATGCATAACATCAAAGAAAACCTAGACACTATCCTTGTACTCGACTACCTATGTGATCTTTGGTGAGTCACTTAACTTTTCTAGGTGTTAGTTTCATCATTTGTGAAATAAAAGGTGGAGGCAGATAATCTCTTAAATTCCTCTCAACTCTGACATTATTTTGCTGCCATTTTTATTTGTGCAAAATACAATTTTAATCATTAAAATAATTTTGTTCTCCATGACTTGCAAGGGAAATGAAAACAAAGCCGAATTTCTTTAAGTCATTTGACTCCATACTTCTTGTTTATTCATGAGAGCAAGCATTCTAATCTTAATGAAACTTCCCAATATTATAAAACTTCACTTCCCTTCTGAGCTAAAATGTTTTATGCCATTTATTTAAGTTAAATATCTGTTTATATTTCCAGTGAGTCTAAGCCAAAAGTTTATGATACCTCTGTCCCTGGCAGGAATACAAAAAGATATTTTTGAAAGAATATAGTATTTAATAAAATAATATTTGTCATCTAAAATGTCTTACCATTATAAGTATAAAATCATGAGTATAAATAATTTCAAAAAAATTGAGTCATCTCAAAACCAATTATTTTTTAATTTGTGGCATTCTTTTTCTGTCTTATAGATCCATATTTTATGTAGTTTCAATAATGATGTTATCCAACTTTATATCTCAATCTTTTTCATTTAGCACATCATCAGCAATTTGTATAACAAATTTGCATGGATCTGTAAATATTGTTTTGGTGGTCTGCATAAACATTCCTTCAATGGACACTAGAAATTTTACTTACTCATTTCCTTATTGTTTATCTGTTAAGTCACTTCCTCATCATTATAAATCACTCTACAACAAATATTTTCCTTTCTTTACTTCCTCTCACTTGGGATTTTTAATTAAGATGCATTTTAGATGTGGAATGCTTTGATTAAAGAGTAATATTGTTAATTTTATAGTTAACTTTGCAGATTGTTCACAAAATACAATTGGAGGGAGTCTCTAACCAAAACTACCCCCATTTGATTTAGGTTGTGAATATTTCAACCAGCGTATTTTTTTTTTCTAAATTCATTTGTTTCAGTTGAAAGTCAGGGATGCATTTAACTGCAAGCAAAACACACACAAAAAACCAAAACCAATCAACAGTGGCTTAAACAGATTGGAGTTTAATTTTCTTTTGTAATAAAAAGTCTAGTGGTAGATGAGCTGTCCTGAACTAGCAACTATTCAAGGAAGTCATCACAGACCAAGGTCATTACAGCTGACTTTTTCATTCTTAGTAAATGATTTTTGTCTTCATGGTTGCAAAATGGCTATTACATGTCTAGGCACTGAATTGAAAAAGAAAGGTAGGCAAAGACTGAAGAGGCATATAATTTTTCTACAGTTAATAAGACACTCTCCCAGTAGTCTCATCTGGTTATTTTGGCTTCAATTTCATTGTTTAAAACCTGGTCACATAGTCACACTTCACTGCAGGGCAGTTTGGGAAAGAGTATTTTATCTTATAAATCTTTGTAGTCTAGGAAGATGAGGGAGAAAGGGAACATGAATGACTTTTGAGTAAAAAGACTTTGGAGTTACCACATGACATTCATCACTGTCAGTAAAAATGAAAGGAAATAGTTTTCATTTATTACAATTAAATACCAACCTCTTTCAGGGAATTTACTGAATTATATCCATCTTTGAATCCTCACCATTAGCTTACTGTTTATATAGGAAAGGGTCAAAAAATGTTGGTAACATGCTGAAAAAGCAAAGATACGATCTCTGAAAATTAGGATGGATTAATTAAAAAGTCACATGAAACTAGCCTCATTTTCTTGGATAGATTTTCTTATCTGATACTTTGGGGGAATGTGATAGAAGTAGAGTATTGGATATAGCCCTGCAACTGAAATTTGTCCACAAATAGAGAAATGCAGATTCAGTAAAAGTTCAGCTCAGTGTTTTAATTTGGATTTTAATAACTATTCATAAAAGGTATTGATGAATAGACCACTAGAATGTTTAGCACCAAGACAGCAGAAAGAGAGAAAAGTCTTTAGTTTTTCCCTGATGTATCACTAGAACAGAGCATATCACATGTAGATATTTAGTAGCTGCTTGTAAAACATTGTCAGCCTGAATTGAAGTTTCTAGACATATACCATGCATTCTGATCGTATCCTTTTTAGGAAGTTTATTGGCAACTTCACAGTATTTTGCAGATTGGATCTGCTCTTGATAATCAAGAGAGATTGCGAATACAATGAATGACATCCTTCAGATCCCCAAGATTCCTGGATGGGTGAATGATTGTCAGAGCACAGTAAGGGAAAATTTAATGAAAATAAATGTGAATTTCTTCCATTTGGCCCCAAACCAGCTGCTCAAGTTCAGAAATATTGTAAATTATATTATTACTTTGAGGTGCACCAACCATTGGCAAACTTTGAGCAAACTCCAGGAGACAGTGAAGGACAGGAAAGCCTGGTGTGCTGCAGTCCATGCGGTGGCAAAGAGTTGGACACGAATCATGGACTGAACAACAATGAACAACAATAACGATGAGAGTAAGGGATTACAATGAAAAATAAGAAGAAATTTAATGAAACAGCCTGTTGAAAATGATTGAGTTGTATTAGAAGTAATGACTACTTGTAACATCAGTTGTTCAAGGCTGAAAAGGATCATGTCAAGGGATGCTATGGGAGTACCATGCATAGATGGAAGCTGGAGTTGATAGAAGGCTGGATGGATGATTTTAAGATCCCTTTCATCCTGGAGAAAGAATAGCTCAATTTTAATTTAAATCTAGTTAGAGACTGTCTGAGCTAATAAATTCATCAGTAGAACCTAAAATATTGTTCTCCATTCTGCACTTGATCTCAGCCAAAGGGCCAAGAAGAGATTGTTCTCCATTCTGACTCAACAGGTTCCCACTTCAGCCACATATTTTGTATGACAATGGCTTAAGCATGAGAGTCTTGGGCTTAACAAATGGTCCTCATACAAATCTCTCCTTTCCTTATTAGCTAGTAAATTTACAATCCTAGCACTCTCCTGACTGGCCCTCTGATTTTCTTTCTAGGCAAATGAATATTAGACAACATTTATTCATTTATCCAGCGAGCATAATGTATCTACTGCGTATCTAGTATAGTTTCGTTGAAGACATTAGCTAAGAGGGTGCTCATCTTCCAATAGGAGAAAGACAAAGAAGTAAATAGACAATACAGTTTAGACAGTGGCAAGTTCTATGGAAACACACACACACACACACACACAGCTTTGTGTCAGCTTTGTCTGAGAAGGACATTTTAGGAAATGTCAGAAAGGCTTCTCTGAAATGGTAACATGAGAAGTAAGACCTGAATGATGAGAAGCAGCAGAGCGTATAGGGCCCAGAATGGCTTGGCCCCTGCTGTCCCCTCACCCCCTTGTTTATTTGTTGCTTAATGGTTGACATTGACAATGCCTCACATCCTACCTCTGCCAGCTCTCTCCACCTCCCCAAGAAGGGCTGGACTCTGGGATTGGCAGGAAGCTCAACAACTTGATGCTCAGGTTCAAACAAGCTCTAAATAGAGTTTCCTCCCATTGCTACGAGAAAGGGCTGAGGAGCCGGCCTGTGCACAGGAGGCTGGGTTCCCCAGTGACTTAACCTGGAAGTGGGAGTGAGTCAATTCCCTAAGGGACAGACTTGAACCAGTGAGAGACAAGTCAGGAGACAGGAAGAAACCAGCAGGGAAATTTCCCTTCTTTCTGCAGACAGTATGTTCCCAAATCCAGTGATGATGTAAGTTCTGTCTGGATGAAGTTCTGGTGACCAAGCAACCAGGTATGTTTATTTGTGAGGATGTAGCCATCTCATACTCACCACCTTGAATTTATTTTCCCCTCTTTTTCTGCCTTACTTCTCTTTTCCCTTCCTAAACTCCTGGAACTACAGTTCTCCATCAAACCTTGGTTTGTAAAGTTTGCCTAAGAATCTGTTTTCTAAGGAATCCATGCAAAAACAAACATTATGTAAAAATATTACGGTGGAGACATGGTTTCTCAACTCTGTGGAGGTGCTCAGGTCTCTGCCATGAATTCATAGGGACACTGCAGGATATTTGAAAATTTCAGGGCAAACAGTGATCAACCTCTGTTAGATACCATGCAAACTACCAGCTCCAGGTAGCTGATGGTTTCAACAGTATATCATGCCACATTTTTTTCAGTGACATTATTGTTGCAGAGCTGGTTTTTCAGTGGTTGTTCTGATATGAAGCTAAGTAGTGTCTAACACGATTCCAAGGTTTGCAAAGTTGTGCTGTGCCCATTACTGTCTCATTTTTAAGTCGTTGGGGCTATTTAAGAATGAAATACAACCCTTTTTTTCCTTTCAAATTTTATGTATCACTTTTTAAAAGTAGCAACTGGAGTTGTTAAGACATAAATACTTATTAAATTGTTAGCATTTAACTACCTAATAAACCTTAATGTTAGGTTCTTCTTTTGGTCTAGAGGTGCCAGGAAAAATAATTTCTGAGATGCTAAAGGGTTCTGTGAACTGAGTAAGTTTGGGAATCTCTGGTGCATTCCAGGCAGCAAAAGTAACAGGTGTAAAGGTGGGAGGCAGGAATAGGCTTATGCATATCAGCTCGACCCTGTACACTTCCATTTCTTTTTACCTTTGGTGACAGCATTTTCCAATTAGATTGGCGTTTAAATCACCTGGACCCTACATGGCGTGTGTGTGGTTTATTTGTGTATGTGCGTGGTTTGTGTGTGTTACTTGCTTTCTAAAAAACAAAAAAAATGATTCTGAAAATTTTAAATCGCTACATACATTAAATTTTTTTTAGATATAATGTTCTCTTTATTACTGGCCTTACAGTCTAAACTCTAAAATTTTTTTTCTTTCTTTAAAATTTCATGCTTGAAGATTTTTTGATCAGACCTAGTATTGAGGAGACTTAAGTTTGGTATCTAAGACTGTGATGATCCCTGCTTTAGAATGAACTGAATTAATAACAGAAAGATGAGGTAAAGAGTCCACATAGAAAGGGCATGGCTCTGGGTCCAGTGATGGAAAAATTTTCTAGGGGAGGTCTGAGATAAAAAGCAGCATATTTCAATGTATCCAGAGAAGCTCATTTTCTTGTTTATGTACTCAACCTTGGTCAAAATCATACACTTGTTTTTTTGTTTTTGATAAATTTTGGAATGCCAACATCAATTTCCTTTCTTGTGATTGGGGTTCTTTTGACCTATGCCCACAGATTCCACTTTTTAGAGTCAAGGTAACTGAGAAGTTGAATGAATAATTACAAAGTTGCTCAGTGACCACTGAAAAAAGGAAAATAAACTGTTTAAAAAGATAACTGCTATTTAGAAGGCCATTTAAAAGCTTTTAAATTAAAGCATAGCTGATTTACAATGTTGCACCAATCTCTTTGCCATGAAGAAAAGTTATTCAGCTATACAAATATAGACAGTCTTTTTTTTCTTTCCATTATGGTTTATCACTGGATATTGAATATAGATCCCTGGACTATAGAGTAGTAACTTGTGTTTATCCATCTTATATACAGCAGTTGACATCTGTTAATCCCACACTCCCAGTCCTTCCCTTCATCACCTCCTTCCCTTTGGCAACCACAAGTCTGTTCGCTACGTCTGTGAATGTTTCTGTTTTGTAGATATGTTCATTTGTGCCCTATTTTAGATTCTGCATGTAAGTGATATAATAGTATTTATCTTCTCTTTCTGACTTACTTCACTTAGTATGATGATCACCAGTTGCATCCATGTTGCTGTAAATGGCATTATTTTGTTCTTTTTTACTGTGTGTAGGTACCATATCTTCTTGATCCATTCATCTGTCAATGGACACTTGGGTTATTTACATGTAGTTAGCTAGGCTAATATTAGGGATGGGAGGAGTCTGGAAAAGGAGGCAGTGGACCCATACATGCAAAGATGGGAGCAGAAGGAGCATCAGGGATGGCTACATAGTGGAGTTCAGATTGGCACTATCAGGACACAGTGGATGGGAAGTGGGCAGGGCTGGCACGCCACCCACTAATGTGGCCTTGAAAATCAGTGAAGGGGTTGTTTGAACTTGGTCCTAATGACAATATGATGTAATTGGAAGACTTTTAGGTAAAGGATAACATATCAGAAGTATCTGGGGGGTTGAGCTAGAGAATTGTTGGAGGAGGTATGGAGAGCAGTTAGGAAGCTGTCTAGTAATTCAGATAAGATGATGTTTTCTCAGTGTTACCCATACATTAGACAGTCACGGATCTTATTTAACATGTCTGTTGGAGCACCTACTATGACTCAGTCTCCTCTGAAGATGGGGCATGCTGCACTGGGTGAGGCGGGGGGAGAGGGAGGGGAGTGAAGACCTGCAAACAGGCAGCCTGGGTATAATAATTCCTGGTTCTGCCAATGTCTAGTTGAATAAGCCTGAGAAATGGGGTAGGTACTCACATTCGAAGGTTACTGTGAAAAGTACAGAGATAGGCAAGTGAAGTGCTTAGCCCAATATTTGTCATGAAAATGAGGGCTTAATAACCACTAGCTCTTTTAAAAATAATAATAATAATTATTATTACCTTTCCTTATGCCACTATGGAAAAGCCCTGACCCTTGACTTATTATAATGTACATATGAAGAGATACAGAATGTGGCACTTGAGAGAGATTTGAGATATCTTATTCGACCTGCTAATTCTAGTCATGAGAAATAAAGGAAAAAAAGAATCAAGCAACTTGCTTGGGGTCGTGCAACACTGACCTGAAATTCTTCGCTGGTCTGGTTCTCTCATTGCCCGTCTGTATTTTGGTTACTCCACTTAGCCTTAGGTATGCATCTTCCCCGTGTTTGTTGACAGCAGTGATTCCTGTGTGGAAATCCCTAATTTGGAAAACTGTCTCACACACTTCGTAGCACATCATTCAAACCTCATAGTTTCCGATAATTTTTAGAAACAAAAACAAGAGACCGCTGGGCAATTAAATCTGCAGAGCCTGCAAGCTTGGCTTTGTTTGGCAGTGGGGTCCGGAGAGGTTGGAAGCCCCGCTTCGGGCTGCCCATCCTCTCCTCCCTGCTCGGCCGCCCGCAGCAGCAGCCAGCGCTCGGTCCTCAGTCTGCCTCCTGGTTCTCTCCGTGTTTCTACTTCGCTGAGCGGCCTGTGATCTGATTCAGCCTATGAACAGCTCTTTAGGAAGATCTTTCTATGCGTAAGGAAGGCTCTAGGCTGGGGGATTTAGGGATGAGGGGATCCCAGTCCTTGTCCTGCGAGAGGAGGCAGATTTCCGCCTGCAGGTTAAACTTACCTCCTCCTCATCCCTCATTTACCCTGCGCACGAGTTCTCTCCCAGGTTCGCACAGACCACGCGCGCGTTGCATTCCCCACAAGGTTTCCCGCGTAGGACGGCTTTTGCCGGGCTCCGCCGTGCTGGGTCGGGCAGCGGCGGTGGGGAGAATGCCGTCCCGGACCTCGGACGTCAGGCACGGGGACGGGGACCAAGGCGGGAGCTAGCGTTCCCGGGCCGGTAGCCCGGGCAGAGCACCTCTCCCTTCCTGGTCTCCGTTTCCTCGTGTAATAACCAGGGCGCGGCACGCCGTCCTCCGAGTTTCCCTTTGGAGACTCTCCTCTCCTGCTGTCCCTGTCTGCGCGCCCAGCCGGGCAACTCCTCGCCCCCCTCCCTCACCACCCCCCACTCCGTCCTCTGTCCAGCTCTCTGGCCACCCGGCGCCTCAGGGCGGAGTTCAGGT
>SJYV01049607.1:262923-301978 GCA_006410875.1 Neotragus pygmaeus
TTTTTTTTTTCTGTAGAGAAAGCATAAGACTGCATTTGACTTACCGTCCACAGAAGTGGCTTCTGCCTTGTGAACATCATTTCCTTTTAAATAAAGCTTTACAGTCTCCAATTCAGGAAGCCTCCTTGTATCAGCATCGCCTCAGGAGGCTGGTTAAAGATGCCCACCACCCCACACTTTCAAAATCAAACTCTCCGTGGGTGGGCATTTTTAACAGGCTCCTCAGGTGATGCGTAAGCACACTAATATCTGAGGACTGCTGCTCTGTGTTCTCCCCCAAACCCCCAGAGGTAAGCAGTTGATCTTTAAACTCATAATCCATGCTCAGCCAAGCATGGCTAGCAGTCCCCAAGTCAGAGGAAAGACAGAGAAAGGTAGGTATTTCACCAGCATGTGTTTGTGCTGGTAGCCTGGAGAGTGTCTCTATTTTGATGATGAGGAGGATTTTTTTTTAGAGACATGGTGAGTGGGTGGTGAATGGCATACCTATTCATCATGGAAGCCATTTATGCTGGACTCAGATGTAGCTAGGCCTGGCCATTTCACTGGTGGGTTGATGAATGGTCTGTAAGAAAAGGGACTTTGACTGAAGTTGAGCATTCTCTCCTCAGTGAGGACCAACCACATCACCTCACTTCTGTGGGGGAGGGGACAGCCAAGGATGGCGACTGGAGAAAGATAATGGATGGGGGTCAAGAACACCTCACAGAATGGAATCTAGGTGAAAGGGTTGATTTAGGGTGTGGAATACGGCCACAGTGTCAGGGGGATCAGTTGAGGTGGGGAGGAAGAGATTTGCAGGTGGTCAAAAATAAATATCTTTTGAAGAACATGGGTGTTTACAGAATGACATGACAGGAGAGAAGAAGGGGGCTAGGGGAGAGGGTGTGTGTGCGCCTGTGTGTAGGGGGTCTCATCTGCTCCTTCTGTTGCTAAGGAACATATAAGCTAGGGTTTAAAAATAAATGAGGAGTGGGTGGGCATATGCAATGACTCCTGTCTTTTTAGGAACCAGAGCCCTTTGCAAAAAACCTTTAAATAACCATTTCTGGAGGCAGATTATTCATTTTGCTTAACTTTTACTTCGTTAAGTAAAATAAATTCCTTTCTGTACCCCTCGATTTCCCCTCATTATCTTCTCTTTCTTTTTTTGGGAACCTTTTTTCCCACGAGAATTTTTCCTTTATTTCGCATTCTGCTCCCCTAGAGCAAATAATCTCTGTAGACCATAAAGCTGAAGGCTTTAGAAGGCAGTGCAACTGAGCTAGTACTTTTCTGTTAAAATTATTACTTCCTTTTTCTTTGCAAATTATGGTGCTGCAACAGATACATATGTGCCAATGACTATATAATGTGTAGGAACTGTTTTTTTAACCACTGTAAGAGTTCCCATTTAAGTCAGTATAACAACAACAACAAAAATCTTTTAGAAACACACAGGGGAAGGGAAGGAGAAGGTAGCTGATGTTCATTGTCTCCTGTGTACCAGGAATGGCACTAAATTTGTCCTGGTATTCAGTTGCTCAGTTGTGTTCGACTCTTTGTGACCCCATGGACGGCAGCATGCCAGTCTTCCCTGTCTTTCACTGTCTGCTGGAGTTTTCTCAAACTCTTGTTCACTGAGTCAATGATGCCATCCAACCATCTCATGTTCTCTCTTATTTACTCTTCATGACGGTCATGATGTGATTATTCAGTTCAGNTCAGATGTGTATAAGAGACAGCTCTAACGCCGCATCGATTTGTTTGGGCTACGCAGCAGAAACAGAGCCGAGCGATCCATAAACATTCTATTAGGCAAAAATATTCCCAGAGAAAGCAAAACCGAAGCTCCAGCCCGGTTAAGTGGGCCGCCTCCAACTCCTCTAGCTTTGTCCCCTCCTCCTCCACACTAAGGACACCCCCAGGGAGAAGCCTGCGGCATTTCCTCAGCACTGCCCATTGCCAGAAAGTTAAGTCTCCGCTGCAGTCTTCGGCCTGGGAGAATCCTCTGCAGTCGCCGGCGAGTTCCGCCTCCCCTCCGCCGCCGCCTCGCTCTTTGCTTTTCCACTGGAGAAAAAGAAATAGTCACGGCCAAGGCTCCATTTTCACTGATTGATTTCTTTTTAATATCAACAGAAGTTAATGGAGGCGAGGCGAGCTGTGATTAACCGGCTGCCCCCGCCCTTCGCCTGAGGCTAGCGCGCCGCCGTTTTTCCCACCAGGTCCCGCCCGGGCGCCCAGCGAGGGTGGAGGGGCATCCGCGGAGCTAAAGTCCCGGCGGCTGGGTGGGGGGCATCTGCCGAGCTGAGGTCCAGGGCTGCCGGGGTCGGGGCTGGTGGAAGGAACCGCGCGCCCCTCCGGGGACCNGTCCCGCCCGGGCGCCCAGCGAGGGTGGAGGGGCATCCGCGGAGCTAAAGTCCCGGCGGCTGGGTGGGGGGCATCTGCCGAGCTGAGGTCCAGGGCTGCCGGGGTCGGGGCTGGTGGAAGGAACCGCGCGCCCCTCCGGGGACCATGGGGTTACGGGGATGGTAATCAGCTTTCCCAGCCAAGCTTAGGGGATCCAGCTCCACCCTGTCACCGCTTCTGCGGCTCCGGCTGAATTTCTCTGGAAGGGGAAGGAGATCCGCGCTCGGGTTGATTGGCCGGTGCTCACTGCTCGCCTCCCTCCCACCACCTCCCCTCCTTTCGGTTTCAGACAGCGAGGAGAGCCCCCTGGCGCTGGCCATTCACGGTCAGCGCCTGGCCACGGAACTCCCATTTGCTAGACTTAATCTCGTGGTCTGCGGGGAACTGGGTTTTGCTCAGGAAATCATCAGACCCTGACAATGGGCTCCTTCAGATGATGGCAACTCCCAGCCCTGACGTTTCCCAGCCCACGGATCTCACCGCTTGGGGCCAAAAGAACCCGGACCCTGTAACCATCAACCCCCCCCCNTCCGGCAATCTTGATTCCAGCTTGTGCTTCACCCAGCCTGGCATTTCACATGATGTACCCTGCATATAAGTTAAATAATCAGGGTGACAATATACAGCCTTGATGTTCTCATTTTCCTACTTGGAGTCCTTCTGTTGTTGATATGATTATGGTTATTTCTATTTTATAAACAAACCCAAGGATTAGAACTTGGGTAGGAGACAGAATTTAAACCCAGATCTGACTCTAAATGACATTCTCTTTAGACCCCATCCTTCTCCCCTAAACATTCACTTCTGTTTTGAATGTGTCCCTTGGATGTCTGTGTTCACATGAATGTAAGCTATTCTTTTACCTCTTCCATAGTATCCCACAGGTCATTATTTATTATCTCTTGTATAATTTATTCTTTGGACTGTGTCCCTTTGGCCGTATAATTTTAAGGAACTCCTCTACTCTTTCAGAAATAGAAGTGAGTCTAAATTCACAATCACCAGAAAATACATTGGTTTTGCTTCTGAGAACAAAACCACCTACATGACACCTGCTATCTCTGAAGATCTCCATGTTTAGAGTTTTATATGATTTTTAATAAAAACTACACAGGTGTTGTGTAGGTGAACCTTGATCAAGGGAAGAAGTGGCCTGTCTGTACCTCTTTGAGCAGCACAGAATGAATGATCAAGTGTGATTTTTGTTTGTAAGGAGGACTGGGCAGTTACTGTTACTTATGAGTTATTAATGCCTGTGCTTCAATTTCTCTATTTATAAACCTGGATGGTAATATCAGACCCTCCTAAAAGGGAATTTGGATATGAGATAAAAGTCACAAGGAGCATTTAGCTTCTTATATTATGCGGCATAGTAAAAATGGTTCTGTTATTCTTTACATGTTGATAAGAAGACAGTATTTCCATTTTGAGTATTTCCCTGCAACACAACATTGTGATGTTAGGAAAGACTGTTGGCATGTTGAAAGCTGAGTAGGAGAACATGGAACTTGTTTTTCCTTGCATGGGGATGTATAGTGTATGGGGGAAAGTTTTCTTTTCCTGAACATCAGTACACAGCATCCTCCTTTGTAAACCACTTTTATTTATATTATTTATTTTCATCTGTGCTTCACAAACGTTTGATATTTAGAGGCTTCTGGATTAGGTAAAACCTTGGTTCTAAGTTACTGTTTCCTTCTCCAATAATTACTTAGGACTTGGCTAATTGTAGACTTTCTCCATCAGGATATACACTAGGCAAGCTTGCGCTTGAACCACTGTCCAGAGTACTTAAGCTGCTCTAGCTGATCTTTTCAAGGCTTGGTTTTCACATGGCAGAGTGACAGCCCTGGGTCCGCTGGCATCAGGGGATGAAGAAGTGGATGGGAGCTTTGCTGGTGTTTACTTCTGCTCTGGCAAGAGCAGTGTTGCCTCGTAGGGTCAGATTTAGTTAGACTAGAGCTAATTCTTTGGAACTTGTTACTTTTTTAAAAAACTTTTAATTTTATGTTGGAGTATAGTGAAGAATTGATGTTTTTGAACTGTGGTGTTGGAGAAGACTCTTGCGAGGAGATCCAACCAGTCCATCCTGAAGGAGACCAGTCCTGGGTGTTCATTGGAAGGACTGATGCTAAGACTGAAACTCTAGTACTTTGGCCACCTCATGTGAAGAGTTGACTCATTGGAAAGGACCCTGATGCTGGGAGGGATTGGGGGCAGGAAGAGAAGGGGACAACAGAAGATGAGATGGCTGGATGGTATCACTGACTCGATGGACATGAGTTTGAGTGAACTCCGGGAGTTGGTGATGGACAAGGAGGCCTGGCGTGCTGCGATTCATGGGGTCACAAAGAGTTAGACACGACTGAGCGACTGAACTAACTAACTATAGCCAGTTAACAATGTTGTGATAATTTCAGGTGGACAACAAAAGGGGTCAGCCTTACATATGCATATATTCATTCTCCCCCAACTCCCGAGCTATCCAGGCTGCCACATAACATTGAACAGGGANAGACACGACTGAGCGACTGAACTAACTAACTATAGCCAGTTAACAATGTTGTGATAATTTCAGGTGGACAACAAAAGGGGTCAGCCTTACATATGCATATATTCATTCTCCCCCAACTCCCGAGCTATCCAGGCTGCCACATAACATTGAACAGGGAACATTTAACTTTCTAATCTGAAAAAATAAGGGCTCCTCCTGAGGGTCCAGGCTAGCTTCATCTTCCAGACTCTTCTGGACTGGAATACACATTCCTTATGCAACCTTGAGGTGTCCTTGAAGTGGGTTCAGAAGCACTAACCCCGAGACAAGAAGTATCCGAACAGTTTCCTACATGTTGGGCTATGTGACATTTGCTATCCTACAGGGGTTTGCATTGGATAACATGGATCCTAATTATTTTTTTCTGAGACCCTATAATGGTAGTTTAACACAGTATTTACTGCATTAATGTGGAATGTGAGTGGGTAGCTCAGGGAAGAAGGTAAGGAGCAGAGTAAAAATCTAAGCTATTAGGCTTTTTATGTTTCTTTGAAGTTGAATTTGCTCAAGATCACTATAAAAATGGACTAATTTCAATGTGTTTGAACTGGTTCTAACTGTTTGAACTTTTGGAATTGTTTGAACTGGTTGGAATGTTATGCCTATTGCAAGGCATAACAAACCAGCACATACAGAAGGAGATTAATGGAAGAAAAACTCCCAAGTTTGGTCTTTCTGCACATAATGCTCCCCCGACTCATCTCTGGCTTGTTCCCCAGACACACCCCTTGTTAGGCTTGAGCTCAAGAGGGTCCACTTCCTGTGGTTCTCTCCTGTCCTCACATGATGCTTTCAAACATCTGTGTTAGGGCTGAGTTGTCATTTTCTGTCCTGGGAATTAGACTAGGATTTGAACCTGGCATGTTCTAGCTGACCTTGGGAATGTTATGTCACCCCTTTGAGGTTCATGTGGTAATAGTAATACTTCTCTTAGAAGTTTGTTAGGAGAATTAAATGAGTTATTTTATGGTGAGAACTCAGCACAGTGCCTTGCGCAGAGTTAACTTTAAATGTCTATTTAGGCCCTCATTTTGGTTTATAATGTGTTTATTTATGTATAGAAAATATCCTGGAAACATGTACATCAAACTATCATCACCAGTTACTTTTAAAGAATAGGATCTTGATTGGAGAGCCAAGGGGATAATACACTTCTGTGTCATTAGAATTTTTCATATATTTCTTTTGTAATTAAAAATGAAAGAAATATTGAAAAAAAAAAAGTCTTACTCTTCCCTGCTAGGTCATGAGCTCCTTTGAGGACAGAAATTGCACCTTATCTTTGGAATGTCTGAATCCTGTTGTTATTGCTCAGTAGGTGTTGGATAAATATTTATCGAATGAATGAATTTAATTGCCTTCTTTAACTAAGCTACTATGTTATGTGTTTCCTGTCCATCTCAACTGTGGGTATTTTTTCTTTCTACTCAGAGACGCATCTGCCTTTTTCCCATTTACACTTTGTCCAGCTTCCCAGGACTGTCTCTGTTTACAGCTTCCTGTGTGAGTACCTGTGCCAGCCATTTAGCCAGCTGTTGGAGGCTGGAGAGGGTGGCCGAATATCTTGCTTAACCAGCTATTTGCAGCTCGTCACAGAAAAGGCCTTAATTTGCCTTCTGAGTAGCACTAATTAGCTCTCCGGCTCTCTGTCTGTCTCATCCTTTTCCAAGGGGCATCACTGATTTTCTCCTTAGGGAATTTTCTGTTGAATTTTCCTTCTCTGAGTAGAACTTAGAAAGATGGTTGCCCCACGTTTTCGGCATCTGCACCGCCCATGGTCCAGCCAGCCCGAGGTTACCCCGTGGCCTCTTTTCTGTACTACCTTACTCACTCTCTCCTCCCAGCTCCCTTGACTGACTTCGGATGGAAAAGTTATTTTAGGAAGAATTCCTCAAGCAACATTGTGACTCTAAACTCAACCTCTGTTTTGTTTTTAACGCATTTAATCCCAAAGTCTTTGAGAAAATATCAGCTACTTGTTATTAGCATAACATATAAAGCACCTGAAGAATGCTGGTGAGTTTTCTGACACCAGTAGTGTTCAGAGAGGTGGAATGAGCACTGTTTGGCTAATTTTAGAAAAAAAAAAAAATTAACCNCTCGAGGTCACTGAGCAAAGTGCTAGTCACACTGGAACAGCCAGCATGGTTGCAAATGGGTTCTCCAGGAAGCAGACTGGGATGAAACAGCACCGGGGATTGACTGTAACAGGGATCAAGACCTCTGTGAAAGGCTGGGAGGAAACAGGATTGGGCGGAGAGAGATGTGGGCCTGTGATGCGGCCTCAGCAGCCTCAGGCGACCCCAGGAAAGCGCGGGAGTGAACACCGTCTGTCCCAGCCGCTCTCCCTGGGGCCCCAGACGGAGAGCTTTATTCCCCTGCCTGGATCAGCTGTCTCCTGAGAGCCGCCCTCAGGTGTGGTCCCTGGTCCTTGCAGCGCTCTCACGTGAGGCAATCTGGCGAGGACTGTCAGCCGAGAAAAGGCAGCTTGCTGGCAGAATTTTCAACTGCTGAGGCAGGCCCTTCCTTAAAGGGGAGACAAGTAGCGTCATAAGATGCTTGAGACATCGGAAAAGCTAGACAGTGACTAAGGCAAGGGAAAAAAGTAGAGAAGGAGAAGAGGACTATTTTCAAATATGTGACAGTGGACGAGCAGGAGGGACACAGTCAAGGTAAAATTGTTCAGGAAGTCAATATAATAACCATTAGTCTTTACAGAGCCACAGTAGCCTTAACATCATTTCTTTCTTTGATTTTATATACAACCTGCTTAAGTTCAGAAGACTGATAGTAATGAACCAAAATGCATTTGTTCTTCACATCAATAATCAAAATTTAAAATTATAGAGAATTGGTGTTTGGGAGTAGAAAGTAGAGACAGAAAGAGCAGGGTTACAATGCAAAGTGGGAAAGCAAATATCAAGTATGTTAATGGGACAAGAAGTGGAGGTTTAAGTACATTATTCAAATTTGCATGATTACCAGTAGTGAAATGGAAACAGTGATGTGATTATATATCAAGGAATGACACAGGAAAATAATGATAGTGTAAGTAAGCTATCTTGTAATATGAGAGCAGGAATCATATTATCTAGAGAAATATAAGAAACTAGCTGGAGGACTTTTTAGAGCCGTTGAAAGTTAAATACTTGCGGGGAAATAGCGTAAGTAGAGGGAACTGAGGCAGAGAATGGCTGCTTTACTTACACGTTTCCACACTATTTCTACTCCTAAGTATTTATGTTTACAAAATATTTTTAAATTTTGAAAGATTTCTGTTGTATATTTCTAAAAAGTTTCTGTGGACTTTTTAGATACCTAGGATCAGTCTTGTTCTGCATCTTATTATGTTATGGTGAGTGTTTTTCCTTATTAGCTTATTTGTTTGCGATAGTATTCTAGTGAATAAATATTTCATTGTTTATTTAACTAGTGCCCAATAGGGAATTGTAGACACAGTGCAGGTTTTCCAAAGATGTTGAATCCATATCTCCTCACACAAATGGTGTGGGAGAATGCCTGTTTCATCTTCTGCCCATATTTAAAATGTGTCTTATAAAACTTTTTACATTTATTAATATCATGGGTAAAATATATATTCTTATTGATTTATGTGCATTTGCTTAATTATAATGAAATTAGTTCATATCCATAAGCTTTTCCTGTGATGCACATATTAATATTTGTTGTTATATACTTAAGTATTAGATTTTTTTTACTTATTTGCAAAACATATTTTCTATGATAAAAGTAATTGCATTATCATCATTTTAAATTTTTATTTGCATCATGACCATTTTTTAATTTTTACTTTTAAAATCATATGTAGAAAAAGCTTTGTAGTCTATATAGTGTTGATATGCAATCAAATAAATCAAACTTTAAAATGTTTCTTTCTCTGTGTACTTCCTAGGAGATTTTTTTTCTTCTTCTTTTTAAAAATTTTGGGCCTTGCTGTGCAGCATGTGAGATCTTAGTTCCCCAACCAGGAATCGCACCCAAGCCCCCTGCATTGGTAGCATAGAATCTTAGTCACTGGGCCACCAAGGACATCCCAGAAGCTCTTTCATAAACAAGTTTCTTAGAAAATGTTTCTTCTAGAAATTTTGTGATTCTATTTATATTTTTATCATTAAGACTGTACCCACTTGAAAATATTTTAGAGTAAGAAATAAGCTATTTTTTCTGTGTCAATTTAGTCTTTTCAATATCACTACTTTCAATAAAACATATTTTACCTATTGATATGAAATGGTACTTCATAATATTAGTTATCTTGAAGCAATTTTTGGAGTATCTTTAGCATTTCACATATATGTATACATAGGTTTACATATATGTACATATGGGTTTTCCTGGTGACTCGNTTTTTTTTTTTTTAAAGCTTCATGTAAACTTAACTGGAAGCTTTTGGAAAGGGTTCCATGTATCACTTTGAGATAAACTTCTGGAACAGTCTGCAAACTGAAAGTACTGTGTTCTCATCATTGTCCTTCCATACATGACAGGGTTTCAGGCTGTCTCTCTCAGACAGAGCACTTCCTGTAGAGGTTTTTGAGAAGAGAGCCTGCGTTAAAACAGTTTCTTCCTTTTAAATTGGCCCCCTCTCAGTCAATAAGCTGTAGTGTATTGTTTTTTTTTTTTCTCCAGCGGGGAAACACTGTCCTCAGCTTCTGAAGTTAGAAAGAAAGCAGAGGAATCTTAAACCCCAGAAGCGGGAGAGAGTAGTCTTCCCTGGCAGAATGAACACCCAGAGAGCCACCCGCTTTCCCAATGCACCCTGCCTTTCCTCCCAATGACCAAAAAGCAACACGTCACTTTTCTTGTCCTTCCCAACAACCTCCCATAGACTAGTCCCCAAGTCTGCAGAGCCAGCCTATATACTTCCAAAGATCTGGTGACGTGCAGCTAAGAGAAGAAAAAAGCTTTGCTTCATTTCGATTTGCACATGTGTACATGCTCACTTGTTCAGTCATGTCTAACTCTTTGTCACTCCAACCTGCCAGGCTTCCTGTCCATGGTATTCTCTAGGCAAGAATCCTGGAGTGTGTTGCCATTTCCTCCTCCAGGAGATTTTCTCTACCCAGGGGTCGAACCTGTGTCTCCTGCATTGGCTGGTTTTACCACTGAGCCCTTTGGGAAGCCCTCAAATTTGGACTGCAAGCATTAGTTTATTCACATACCTACTTGTGTGACTATTAATCAGTCCAAGTTACTGATTTTATGAAATGCTTAATCTGTGCCAAGAGCTGCTAGACATTTTATAATAGTATTTCATTTAACCTTCAGTTAAGTAGCCCTGGAGAAGGGAATGGCAATTCACTCCAGTATTCTTGCCTGGAGACTTCCATGGACAGAGGACCCTGGTGGGCTACAGGGTTGCAAAGAGTCGGATACGACTGAGCGAGTAACACTAATGCACGTAAGTAGGGCCTATTATTTTTTCCATTTTACAGATGAGGACATGGGGACTTACTTGCCTGAGGTCACAAAGTCACTTAAATGGCAGAGTTTAGATCTATGCCTGTATTTGCTTATTGCTTCTCTAATACAATTTTTCAGCCTGGTTCTTTTTCACCTGTTTCCATTTCCTGTGTACAAATAGCCATATTTCCACCCTCTCGTAGCTTATTAGACTGAAATCCCCCGAGAGGAGAGAGTTGTGTGTTTCATCTTAGTGTGCACAAGCAGTCTTGACATAGAAGAAAGTCTTAACAAAGGTTGATGGACTAAGAAAACAAGAATTCTTTTCCTGGTCAAGCATGGACTTAGCTCTGTGAATAGCTCTGTGCTACTGGCAATTTTAAGAAGGCCAAGGTTGAGCTTTCCTTGGTGATTCTTTTTCAAACTATATGAATTTTCCATTGCATGAATTGAGGAGCAAATCCAGTTTCCTGGGGCCAGGATATGATTTGTAAGGATTATAGCCTGGAACTCCCTGATTCCAATTCCAACTCCGGTATAAGATCTTATGAGTTGTAATCAGAGTAGAACTTGAAGGGAGGTGGATAATATAATACCTGAGGTGAAGAACTTGGAACAATTCACGTGTACTTTGTGTGGCCAAAATGCATTTGATTTTTTAAAAAAATATATCCTAAGAAGAGTCTTTTGCCTTTAACTAAAGGGCCTCTTCAGGCTTCAAGTTCTGTAATGCAAGTTTTTCCATAGCAACATATTTTAGAATTCATAAGTATATCTGTGTGCATAGTTACAGACCCCTAGAAAGTTCCAAAGGATCAGTTAAAAAAAACCTGAGTCATTCTTTCACATTTGAAGAAAACCTTCAGAATTTCTTAGCAAAATAAATCTCAAGTTCAAAAATAAACGTCCAAGCTATTTAAAGATTAAAACAGAAGCTTTCTATGAGCCAGTACAGAATTATAACAAGATCTAAGGGATTTTTTTTCTACAAAAGACAAATTTCTGGAGATTTCTTAAATTGCTAATACTGACTAAATTTAGGTACATATAATAAAGATGTGTGTGATGCTTTTTTAGAGCTTTACCATTTAAAAACTGCTTTCATATAATTGATCTAATTTTACCTTCCAAACAGGTAGAGCAGGTATTGTCTTCAGAGCCCTTGTTCAGTTCAGAAAGCAGGCATGGCCACTAAGTACCTGCCCTAAAGCCACATGCCAGTGACGGGCACTGCCAGGCTCAGTCTAGTTTTTGGATCTGAAGTCCCATATTCCCTTCCCTTCAGCACTCTGACTCCTCCCACTGCTCTTTGGAAAGATGGTTCTCAATATTTCCCCCTCGTTAATGTTACTGACTTGATCTCAGTTGTTCATTGTGATGAACAAAGTTGGACTCCACCACTGGCTAGCGTCCCAAATCCGTGTCTCATTGACGAGGATGATGACCTCGTCGTCTTTCTCATGACTGCCCCTGTTTTAAGTGCAAGCCATACAGTGACACCACCAGTGTGATGGCAGATGTTTCATATTCTTCCTACTGGGGCAGGGGTGGGGGTGGGGGAAGATAGAGAACTCTGCAGGCTCTTCCCTTGCATTAGTTGCTAAGCAGCAGCCATTTCATTGTAAAGGAGATTCGGCTCAAGTAATGACATAGGTATTCCCAGAATAGCATTTCATTTTTACAGCAACTGCATTTCACGTCTCCATATAGCATATGCTCAGTGATTTTCAGAGGAGAAATAGGCGCCTCAACACATTTGTTGACTATATGGAGAAAATTCAGTAGAGCTGATCACCTAATAGCCACACTCCTACATCCTGTGATTAAGAGTGAGCAGTGATTTTTAAGGATGAAGAAGCTCGACCACCAAACAGGTACGTTTTTTGAGGCCATATCTGACGTGGACCAATAACATCTTGATGGAATGCTCTGGAGAGTTGGCAGTTCTGTTATTTGAAGTAATATGGCAGAGAGCAAAATGTGATTGCAGCCAAGGGGTTGGATCTAGGCCAGGATTTCATTGTATTGAGATTTTTGTTGGCAACTCAAGGCCCTTAAAATGAAGACAGAAGACAAGTGATGGATAGGTTCTCATTGCTTTAAACTTTGTGCAGTATTTTCTGAAACCACTACATATTCTCTGTGAAATCAGCATAAATGTCTTTAACTGAAAACATAAAGAAATGAAGGCAAAAGACAGTATTGTACAGAACTAGCACATGTTATGGAGAGTATCAGGAAGAAAGGTGGGGGGTGGAGGAAGATAGCGAATGGCCTGATAAATGTGTGTGTGAACGGGGAGATTCTGAGTAGAAAGTTGGCAGGTGGTCTGTTTCTTCTAGTTGCACTGGCTTTACTTTGGAAGGCTGCATGGTGCACGCGCGGGAGATCATGGTCCTGCCTTTTCAAGCACTTCCGCCATCTCCGTTGTAGCTCAGCTGGTGGAGAAACTTGTATGTCTCTAGACAAGGATTTTGTCTCCCAGGCACTGCTTCCAAGGAATTTTTAAGGGAGTGTTGCTGTTTTCTAAGAGTGCGCTGCACACCACCACCCCTTAGTCCCTCTCCCTAAGCCATTTGGGAGAAAGTCCCTTTTTCCAGGAGGAGATGGAATGCCTGGAAGCTGACCTTTAGCTTCCAGTAAACTGTCCTCCCATTTATGGCAAAGTACCGCTTCCAGGAACTGAAAGTCATGTTCGGAAGAAAGAGCACATGGGTGGATCCACAAATGGTGAGCAGTTATTCCCACTGAGGTGCTGGATTCCGTAGCGTGAGCGTTTTCAGCATCGCTCTGACAATTAGTGCTTCTCGTGTATTTCATTGTGGGCTTCTGATGATTACTCGAAATGGCTCTGGTGAAGCATCTCTGGTGTTATAGGAACTCCTTATCTGCTTGGGAGAATCAGGTCAAGGAGGATCGGGGAGGAGAGGACTAAAATCGTTGACTTTCTGGCCTGGAACCATAGAGAAGCCAGATGCTAAGTGTCTCTCAGATAAAGCAAATCTGGGAGGTGCTAAGCGGTGTGCTGTCGGCATCGTTAATAGTATATTAATAATAACAGCATTTACTGAGGCTTTACTGTGTGTGCCAGGAACTGTGCTGAGTGCTTTACCTATTTATTTCAGGTAATTCTTACAGCAGTCTTATGAGGTAGGTGTCATTACTATTTAGTTTTACAGAAGCAGAAACTCAGGCACAGAGAAACAGCTCAGGGTCTCACAGCTGATGAACACTGGAACCAGAATGTAAATGCCAAAAGAACTCCCTGGCAAGTGCACTTAAGAACTACTCTGGGCCAAGGACTTCCCTGGTGGCCCAGTGGTTGAGAATCCACCTTTCAGTACAGGCGACATGCATTTGATCCCTGGTTGGGGGGCCGGGGAGGGGGTGTTGGTGGTGGCTAAGATCCACACGCCTTAGGTCAAGTAAGCCTANGAGGGGGAGACATTCAAAGCTTAAAAACAGTAATAATTGAACTGCAGTCAGCATTCATTATTCTTATTCTTCAGTTCCTTGAGAGTCTGAGTCAAGTAGTGGCTGAGAGCCCTGCCTCTGGAGCCCTTCCTCTTTGGTTCAGATCTCTGCCTCTTGCCTTCTGTGGGGCCATGGACGAGCTCCTTAACCTTTCTGTGGCCTAGTTTCCCTGCCTAATGGTAATGATAACAGTCCCTACCTTGTGTGATTATTCGAAGGCTAACTGATAACTGTCTCTGTAACAAAGGAAGCAGCGTATATCCATTAGGGTGGTATCGGCCATACTTATGACCAACTAAGGCCCAGATTTTGTTTTTTATTCTTCAAAATATTGAACATTCATTGAATGTTGATAGCAACTGATAAGATTATTCAGATAAGATGAAAATGAGATGTATCATACACTTTAATTTACAGGTTTCGACATTCAGTGGGGGTAGAGAATATGTCCTTTTCCTTTCACAACTTATTAAAAACTAGTTCACCCTTCCTAAGGCTGCTTCCGAGTGCTCTGGAAATCGGATCAGGCAGAAGGCCAAGGTCGGAGAAGACAGACGCAGTGAGCAGAGTGATCAGGGGGCAGTAGCCCACAGCCCAGCTGCCATCTGGGAACAGGAAGCCAGTCGTGGAGGGAATGGGGGTCTCAGAGCTTTGTAGTGAGGAATAGATATGCAGATAAAGGCAGAAGTGCCAGAAGCAGAGTTGTTGCCAGGGACCCCNTCGGAGAAGACAGACGCAGTGAGCAGAGTGATCAGGGGGCAGTAGCCCACAGCCCAGCTGCCATCTGGGAACAGGAAGCCAGTCGTGGAGGGAATGGGGGTCTCAGAGCTTTGTAGTGAGGAATAGATATGCAGATAAAGGCAGAAGTGCCAGAAGCAGAGTTGTTGCCAGGGACCCCAGGACAGAGGTTATCCCTCTTCTGGCCTGACTGGATGATATCTTCTCTGTATGTGCAGACAGTAGCTGGCCACCGTGTCCTGGCAGTGAGAGAAAAATGCGTCCTAGGGGCAGCCTGTCCCGGATTATTTCAGAAATGGGAGGCTCAGCCTTCTGGGACATGCCGGCAGTTATCTTAGCCAGACCAAATAGCAGTTTTTATTTTATTTTTTTTAATTTTAGAAGATTATTAAATATTTGTTGAGCAAATAAAACTGGCTCAGGATGTTGAGGTAAGTACTGAGGAAGTAAATTCTTTTTTTTTTTCTTTGAAAGGCAGTTTAATTGCTTTTGTGTATCTTGAAGATCTTTAGGAAATAGCCAGAAGATAGACTTCTTGCATGGTCCAAAGAACATTTTAAAATGTGTCCTTCTTTTATATATAAGATGTCAAATTTCTGTGGAAAAATTAATTTTTGTTTCAAAAACACTTAAAAGCAATTTGTTTAAAGATTTTTTAAAAAATTATTTATTTTTAACACCAAAAACATTTCATATTGGGGTATAGCTGGTTAACAATGCTGTGATAGTTTCAGGTGAGCAGTGAAGGGACTCAGCTAAACATATATATGTATCCACACTTCCCCCAAACTCCTCTCCCATCCAGACTGGTACATAACATTGAGCAGAGTTCCATGTGCTTTACAATAGGTTCTTGTTGATTATCCATTTTAAATATAGCAGTGTGTACATGACCTTCCCAAAGTCCTTAACTATCCCTTCCTCCCAGCAATGTTAAGTTCATTTTCTAAGTCTGTGAGTCTCTTTCTATTTTGTAAGCTCATTTATATCATTTCTTTTTAGATTCCATATATGAGGGATGCTGTATGATATTTCTCCTTCTGTGTCTGACTTACTTCACTCAGTATGACACTCTCTGGGTCCATCCATGTCCCTGCAAACGGCAATATTTCATTCTTTTTAATGGCTGAGTAGTATTCCATTGTATACATGTACCACATCTCCTTTAAATATTTTTTTTTTTTTTAAAGCTTCATGTAAACTTANAGCCGAGAAGACTCGTGGTCCGCAGAGGTGCTGTCCTTGGGGTTGGTATGCTGGAAGGTTAAGGGGTTGGGGGTTGGTGGTGGGGCCATGGTTCTGGTAGCAAGGGAGAAGGGTGAGTGTCTGTTCCACCCGAGTATCTGCCTGGCAGCCTTGGTTGAAGACTCCCGTTCACCCGAGAGCCCTTGTTAGCAGCTCTTCTTCTCTGCTTCCAGAAGGTTCAGGCTTCTCATTTGTCATTTGCAAGTGTCCCCACTTGAGTGTGACACAGCAGTGGGTGGGAAACTATGCTCAGAACCGGAAACTGTCCTGGTGGAGAGGACACAGGGAGGTGGCAGATGTGGGTGTTTTGCATAAGTGCCAAACTGACCTTGCGTCCGCTGGTCTGTGTGACCGTGTGTTACAGGGCCCCTGATGTGGAATCCAAGTGTCCATTTGGGTGATCTCAAGCAAATTTCTTAAATTCTCCAACTTTCCATCCCCTGCCTTTCTTTTTCCCCCTCTATTTCTCTTTATTTCATTTGTCTGATTTTATTTAGAGGTCCCTGAGTGCCAGCCTAGACCCAGAGATAACAAAAATGAGTGAAATAGAGTCACTATCTTCAAGGAATTCATCCTCCAGTGAAAGAAGACAGACTGCAAACAGCATAGTTGGACCATAAAGAAAGCTGAGCATGGAAGAATTGATGCTTTTGAACTGTGGTGTTGGAGAAGACTCTTGAGAGTCCTTTGGACTGCAAGGAGGTCAAACCAGTCCATCCTAAAGGAAATCAGTCCTGAATATTCATTGGAAGGACTGATGCTGAAGCTAAAACTCCAATACTTTGGCCACCTGATGCAAAGAACTGACTCATTTGAAAAGACCCCGATGCTGGGAAAGATTGAAGGGAGGAGGAGAAGGGGATGACAAAGGATGAGATGGTTGGATGACATCACTGACCCAGTGGACATGAGTTTGAGTAAACTCTGGGAGTTGGTGATGGACAGGGAGCCCTGGTGTGCTGCAGTTGATGGGGTCACAACGAGTCGGACACAACTGAGCAATTGAACTGAACTGAAACAGCATAGAGTTCCATGATGAGAAATAAACTAGGTCAGAGGCATGTAAAAAGTATCATGGGTGGATGGAAGAAGGGCTTCTGAAATGGTCAGAGAATGCTTTATAGTGATGATGACATTTGAGCCAGTTGCCAAAGCCTGACTGATGGAGGTTTGAAAAAGTATGGTATGTTCTAGGAAAGGTTGGTTGTTTGTTGGTCCTCAAGTACAGGTGCAAAGCAGGCTGGCAAACTGGACATCTGGAAATATATGGGGCCAGAGGGTGGAGGATGCTGTCCCCCATAAAGTGAGCTTGGACTTCTCCTTAGTGGTGGTGGCGGTAGAGGTGGGCTGGAGAACTGTACTGATTCTCTGCTAGATGAGGAGGCTGGCCTAGATGGTTTTAGGATCCCTTGTCGTCTGAAATTCTCAGATTCTCTGTGTGGGCATGAAGATGTGGGTCTGGGAACACAGCTCTGTTGGGGAGTGTTATCTGGTGTAGCGTCTGTGAGTAGGTGTTTAAATGTGGGCTGGACTCAGTAGCTATATTAAGAGGTAATGTCAGGCAGGGCTTGGAGCACCAGGTCCTGAGTGAAGCTGGAGTTGAAATTTCCAAATCTTATTTCAGCTTTTGATTAGGATTTTTGAACTCAGCTCAAGCACTTGACCTGTCTATGTCTCAGAACTGCCACATGTAAAAGGGACATTTTCACTTCCGTGCAGCTGGGAGGGTTTTGTTTTTTGAAATAGTTTTATATGATAATGACTTGGCTGTGGGTTAGGACATCGGAGGGGAAAAATTTTATTTTAAAGCTTAGCATTTTTTCTAATTGAGTTATTAGCTGTCAACAAGTATAGAAACAAGTAACCTGTACGTGAATTTTGTGTGATGCACTTGTGTTGAGTTTTTTCTGAGTTTTGGAGGAGGAATCAGATGAGAGTTGAGGATGACTTGAAAATGTATGCAAACAACAGCGTTGCAGGATCTGTCTTAGGGACGCACTTGGACAGCAGAGCCTTAGCCAAATGTTCTAGCCGGGCCATCTTAGGACGGCACTTGTGTTGATGACAGACACATCAGACTTCCAAGTGTTAGCTTATGCTTGCTGAACTTTGAAACCCCAGGGGATTATTGTTTTCTGGAACCACATGGCACTTTGACCAGACTCTACAGCAGTTTCCAATCTCTGAGTTGCCTGTTTTGCATTTGAGATGGATTTAAAAAAAAAAATTTTGTGTTGAGTTTTTAGCTCACTAGCCAAGCAGTCCTCTCAAAATGCTTTCCAGTTAGCTCATCTTTGTAATGGAAGGGGTAAAGGATTCCTAGGTGGTTCAGTTCATGGTTCAGTTTTAATTCAGTTCTCATGCCTTGAGACAATGTCACTGATTGTCTGATTGCTTAAGACAGGTGAAGCCAAGAAGGGTATTGGGATATGGAACGACTGGTAAAGTGTGGATGTGGACATTCATTGTCACTACTCTTGCTTTCATACATGTGCACACATCTGATGTTAGAGAGGCTTGGACATGCACACAAGCAGGGAAGAGACTTGGTGGACTTGACATCTTAAAGACACGGGGCAAGAAGAGATCAAAAGGTGCCTTTGAGTACTGGCCTCACTCAGACATAGAACTCAGATGCTCACATTCTTCACCCTCTTAGCACTGAAACGATCAGCTGGTACCTGCAGGTAGGCTTTCCAGTAGGAGTGAGGGTCAGTATGAACCACAAACATCCTCACGCCTGGTCTGTGAGGCCTTTATTGGTTACTCATAAAATTGTGATCATAGTCTGTGACTGTAGGACCATGTTGAGGGTTGGGGGGGAGTCACAATTTAACAACATATAGTATTCATTTTGTTCTATGCAAATGAGTAAAGTACCTAGTGGAAAGTCAATTTTCTTGACTGTGAACTCTAACAACAGTTATTTCTCTTTATGTCACATACCATTTTGGTATTCCTGGAGAGTTTTGTCTATGAGTATCTTGTTGGCTTCAAAATTATGGTAAAATTCTTGAGGGCACAGCAATGAATTTATTCAACAGATGTTTCTTAAGCACCTGGGGTGTGTCAAGCAACTAGTGTGTGTTTTAGGCACCAAACACAGATGAATAAGGTCCATCCCCTTACCGTGAGAATCTCACAAAGAGACTGATAAACAGACAGATAATTACAGTATATGTGTTGGTTATGAAAAGGCGAGGAGGAAATTATTCAATTAAAGAGGGGTGGGAAGGGTCTTCCACAAAGATCAAGAAGTCAATACAAGCAAAGATGGAGCTGTGGGAAATGATTGTGACTGTACAGAAAATTAAAAGTAAGTTGAGATTCCTGGACTATAAAACAATAGATTGGGTCAAGAAATGAGAGCAGGATGGTAACCATGTTGTCACGGTATTTCAGTGTTTTTCAGTGAGGGCGGTCATGTCTTGATTTTGGAGATGCTGCTGGCATCAAATGGTTTGAGGTCAGGGATGCTGAGAAATGTCCTGTGGTGCACAGAACAGCCCCTCACAGCAAATAATTCCCTGGCCTAGAATGTCAGGGGTGCCACGCTTGAGAAACCCTGCTCCTGATCTTTCCACCATGTCTGGGTTGAATCATTCAAGTCTTAGCTCAAAAGTTCCTTCTGCAGTGGCTGTGCTACCCAGCCCAGCTGCCTCAGAAATGTTTGCCTCCTCTTCTGTCACTCCTTGTTGCAGAGCCCTATTTTAATTCCTTTGTGCCTTTTGATGCCATCTGATGTCACATTCTGTATTTTTTTCACTAACTGGCTCTCTTCCCTAAAATATGAACGCCGTGAGGTCTTTGACTTGTTGGTTGTTATTTCCCTAAAGCCTAGCATAGTGCAGGGCACATGGGCAAATTCTTGGGAAAATTCGATATCTGAAAGTTCTGGGTGGAGGAGTGCCGCGTGTTGGATACGGATTCTGTGGTGCCGGAATAAAAAGGCTAGGGAACATTTATTTTTACTGTGTCTACCAGGCACTGTTCTAAGTATTTTACACACATCAGCTCATTTATCCCCTAACAACCTCAGGAGGTAGGCATCAGGATTATTTTCATTCTATACATGAGGAAGCTGGAGAGGTTAGCTCTTTTCCTGAGATTATGCATCTAGCAAGTGGCAATACTAAGGTGGTATAACACCCGTTGTTTATTTGCACATGTATGTGCATTATGGCTAATAGTCTGAGTTTTTGCTGTGGGGGGTAGATAGGGGACTTGTGATTGGACTTAAGAAGTTTCAAACAATGTGCCCCAAATCAGAGATGCCAGGTTAGATAGAAATCAGGGAGTGGGGCAGTTGGTGGACATAAAAGATTTAATAGTGAAAAAATTGGAGTCTTACCAGGGACGGAGTGTGCTGTCCTGTGAGGGTGTCTAGTGACCCGGAGAGATCAAAGCTGAGGACCAGGATGCTCTGACTTAAGGAAGCACTTCGGTTTGGAGGGAGACAGGAGCAGCCCCGGCCTCCAAGGCGTCCTCTGGGTGGTGTCCCCTGTGACCAGTGGTGGAGGTACTTCTTCATCATTGGCAGACTGCTCAGCCTCACACCTCCTGTCCTGGTGGCTCTGGTGCTCCCAACTCTTGTCTAACTTGAGTTTCCAGACACTGGAAGACCACACTGCAGGGTCTTTTTCTAGTTCCAGCCCCAATAATCCAACCTATGCTTTGTGGGAGCCCTGACCTGCCCCCCCACAGATACCATGGCTGGCCTCGGATAGCCAGGCTGGAGTGCCAGGGGTCAACCTGGATACGAGGGAGGGAGATGACCACCCTGTTTCCTTCACTCTCTTCTTTCTTCCCCGATGGTGGAACTCTACACTGGAGCTCAAGAAGTCTTGATGTACACACACCTTATGGACAAAATAGGGGAGGATCTCTCAGTTTTGAATATATCTCACCACTTGTGGGAAGGGCCATTGGCATTAATGGGGGCAGAGCATGTTGGGTTCTGAGCTTATGGCTTCTTCACATGCAGTTGGATTTCCTGACACTGGAGAGCACTGTTAGGTTACGAGGAGTGGGATGGGGCTGGGGTTGATGTTCTTGTGCCAGTGGGGGCGGGTGGGGTTGGAATAGAAAGAGCTTCAGTTCAGTTCAGTCACTCAGTTGTGTCCAACTCTTTGCGACCCCATGGACTGCACCACACCAGGGTTCCTGTCTATCACCAACTCCCAGAGCCTGCTCAAACTTAACATCTATTGAATCAATGATACCATCCAACCATCTCATCCTCTGTCATCCCCTTCTCCTCCTGCCTTCAATCTTTCCCAGCATCAGAGTCTTTTTCAATGAATCAGTTCTTCATACCAGGTGGCCAAAGTATTGGAGCTTCAACTTCAGTATCAATCCTTCCAATGAATATTCAGGACTGATTTCCTTTAGGATTGACTGTTTGATCTCCTTGCAGTCCAAGGGGCTCTCAAGAGTCTTCTCCAAAACCACAGTTCAGAAAGAGCTTGGGGACCTGTTGTTGAAGGCTTTCATTTCCTCTACATCCAGCACAGGATGGTTCCAGCTGGGGCAGTGTATAGAAGCAGAGTGCTAGGGTGCTACCATATTCGGCTGGAACCCAGAAAGAAATGATCTTGGGTTTTTTTTCTTCCATAGTAGGGACTTGGCACTCTTGTCCATGTTGAGTTTCCAGAAGCCGGAGCTGGCATGGGATTGGCTGGAACTGGTGTCTAGCAGAAGAGGATGCTAATGCAGCAGGGGCTTCTAGTTTGGGTTGCAGGTAAAGCTGTGTCTGGACGTAATGACTTGAGTCCAACTGAGTTTGTGAAACAGAGGTTGGAAGAGTAGAATTGGGAAGGAAGGACTGGATAGGTCTCATGAGAAAATTATGCTGAGAGAGAGGACCTTCACGAGGAAGCCATGGGCCCTGGAGGCTGACTCCTAGAGCAAGAGCCAGTGCTCAAAGTGGAGGGCTTGTTGCCATTTTATGATGAAGAACAGGGAAGCCTGGAGTTCTGCAGTCCATGGGGTCGCAGAGAGTCAGACATGACTGAGTGACTAAACAACAAATGGACTGATACTGACAGGTGTTAGATAAGGGAGTAAATTTTTCAGGCTTGTCTTTTAATTAGACTATGCAAATGACTGCACAGAAGATGGGTCAATAGAGACTCTTATGCTAGTCTAGGTGCAAGAAAATGGGCAAGGCAGAGCTAGGAGATGGAAATCTTTAGGGTTTAAATTTAAGAGGACTTAATGATTGAGAGTGACTTTTTGGGAGTGAATAACAAATCAAGGATGACTTCTGTGCTTCACATTCAGTTGGTTAGTGGAACGAGCATGTCAGATAAAGAATAGAAGATGATGAGCTACACTGGATGGGGAAATGATGACTTTTCAGTCTTATTGCATACGAGATAATGTGTTGCCGTCAGGACACCAGAAGCCAGTGTGAAAGGGACTCTGATATTCAAGGGAGTGGTCCAGGCTGGATGTGTAGACTGTACGATGGGAACAGAAATCAAGAGAGCGAACATGATAATCGACAGATAATCTGTAGGATAAGAAAAAAAGAGGACACATGGGACACTGAAGTCACGTCCCATATAAAGGCCCATAAGAAGGAGTAGAGTTATCTTTCAAGGTCTGTGTTCGATGTGTGCTTCTGTCTGAAGTCATTCTGTTGTAGAATTACTTCTCTCTCACTGGTCCTGTAGTTGTTGCTTTTGTTTAGTTGATAAGTTGTGTCTGACTCTGCAGCCCCGTGGACTGTAGCCCACCAGGCTCCTCTGTAAATGGGATTTTCCAGGCAAGAATACTGGAGTGGGTTGCCCTTTCCTTCTGGTCCTCTAGTATTTTTAATTTTCAATGTAGTAAGTGATGTTGCAGAGGGAATAGTTGATAGCTAGTGCTATGACTGCCAGGCAAACTACAAGCTTCTTTGGCTCACTTTTTTTCACATCCGTGTCCTTAGTGTGAACTTCAGTGGCTGATGTGTTGTAGGAATTCAATACACAGATGGTATTGAATATATTAATTAGAAAATGTTTGTTGAAGGAAATAATGTACCATTTTGTTAGAGAATTTGTTTTTAAACCACCTCAGAGTACAAGGACATTTGTAGACCATTGGGTTTTTTTTTTCTCTATTTCACAATAGATTGGATCCTCCAACTTCTTAAGCAAACAAGTTCACTTATTTCTGAAAAGTGAGCACTTACATTGGTGCCATAGCCACCTGCAGAAGCTGGACCCGTAACTTGAGAAAATATTTTCAAATAATGCAACTGACAAGGGATTAATCTCTAAAATATACAGACAACTCATGAACTTCAATATAAAAACAGAACAACCCAATTAAAAAATGGGCAGAAGACCTAAGCAGACATTTCTCCAAAGAAGACATACAGATGGCCAACAAGCATATGAGAAGCTACTCAACATCACTCATTATTAGAGAAATGCAAGTCAGAACTACAATGAGGTATCACCTCACACCTGTCAGAATGGCCATAACAAAAAGTCTATAAACAATAAGTACTGGAGAGGTTGTGAAGGAAAGGGAACCCTCCTACACTGTTGATGGGAATGTAAATTGGTACAGCTGCTATGGAGAACAGTATGGGAGGTTCATTAAATCTAAACATAGAACTACCACAGGGTCCAGCAATCCTGCTCCTGGGCATGTACTCAGAGAAAAAACATAATTTGAAAAGGTACATATACTCCTATGTTCATAGCAGCACTGTTCACAACAGCCAAGACATGGAAGCAACCTAACGGCCCACTGACAGAGAATGATAAAGGAGATGCGATCCATATATACAGAGGGAAATGACTCAGCCCTGAAAAGAAGGACATAATGCCATTTGCAGCAACACGGATAGACCTAGAGAGTACCATACTAACTCAGACAAAGATATCGTATGATGTCACTTACATGTGTACTCTAAAAAAAAGAAAAAGATACGAATGGACTTATTAAAAGTAGACCCACAGACCTAGAAAACAAACTTACAGTTTCCAAGGGGGAAGTTGGAGGGAGGCATACATTAGGAGGTTGCTGGGGGTGGGGAAAGCTGGACCAGTAACTCAAACAGTATGATTTCCTAAGAGGGTCAGCTGCATGGTCTTCACCTCGGGTGTCTGTGGAGGGGACGGTTCTCGTGTTCTCCTTGCTCTCAAGTGCACACGCACACATCCTCTTGTCTGTGCTTCCAGGGAGAAAAAGGAGGATGACTCTTTGAAAGACTCAGGAAAAGAAATGCAGATTCTATAGATAGCCAACAAAAGTAGTAAAACAATTCTACATTTATGAATGGAAAGCCAGTGTTATTTACTACTGTTTTTCAGCAGGAGGCTAAAAGAGAGCAAATCTTTTGGGTAATTATTGATATTTCCATGTTTGCAGCGGAATTCAAGATAGCAAAGGAGAAGCTCCATTGTCCAAACTCGGAGACGTCTTGAATAACCCAAAGACAGGAAACTGCTGCCCAAGGATTTTCAGCTGATAGACCTGTTTGACCTAAAACCACTGTGCCATTTGTTTTTAAGTGCAAGTGACATATCCATGTAGTCCGTCCTACCTCTGGACTATTTGTAGGCTCAGAATTTTCTCCATACTTATTCTGTAGGGAGTTTTACACTATTTAATAATGTTTAGGCCAGAGCATTTCTTATCTAATGCCAGGCCTTGGTTATGGGTCAGGTTGCTTGGAGCAGCTCAGATCCACGTAGCCAGAGAAGCTGGAAGCTGTACAGTGTTCAAGAGTGTGAGAGACTCACCCCTTCTAAGAGTGATGAAGTTGGTGCTGAAATTCGAATGCTCCTTCGTAATTTCCCTCCTTCGTAAGAACACTTGAAGGTGTTCTATTCCAGTGCGGAGAGTTTTTCTTAACCCTCGACCTGAGAGTCTTATTAGAAAAGACCTCGTAATGGCTTTTGTGAGTGAGGTCATTGTGCCCCGCTGGTGGCTCCTTGGCCTCCTTTGTCTTCCTCCCATGCGGAGAGCTTTAAAAAAGGAGGATTGAAAGGACAAACCATTGATTAATCCAGGTAGCCAGAGCTGCCCTTTGGGGTTTAATAGTGTGCCTTGCACTGCTTTTGTGTTTAGCAGAAATCCATTTTTGCCTCATTATGAACGTATTTTTCCCTTGGGCTTTCACTTCAGAGATTATTTCAAGAAAAATTATATCCAGGCATTAGCTTCATTTGCCTGTGTAGCACTCAGTAACGATTAGAGTTATTAACTATCTTGAACTAAGAAGTTGCATTTTGCCAGCATTAAATGCACAGCTTGAAATGCCCAGATTCAGTTTGGAGAAAAATGACTACATTCGAGTGGGTTAGAATCTTGCCAAAAATGCATTTTTTCCGTCTGTCTCATGGTAAGAGCTATTGTACGATTTGAAATTTAAAGCTAAGAACTTTGCACCATCTTTGCAAAGTGGTCTGGAACTGCAGAGTGCAATAAACAGGGTGAGTCCTTGGGAGCAGTCCTTCAGGTGGAAGGTGAAGTTGAGTGGAGGTTCGTTTCTTTCTGCTTCAGTTCCTTGAACGGAAGATCAAGTCAGCACCAGCACACTCCACACCTGAGGCTGTGGTTTCCAAAGTGTTGACATCCACGGCCCTGCAAGCCCCAATCTGACATGACGCAAAGTGATCATCCTGGTCCCTTTTTGTCCCTCCCCCGACCTGAATCTGCCCTGGGATATGAGCATTGGATTCAGCCTTACTCACTCACTCTAGTACATACAAGGAAGACTTGAAGTTTGCCAAAGCCAAGTAAGAAATCAAAGACCAAGCTCGGGATTGGTTTTCAGTTTTTCCTCTCTGACTTGGGCCCCTCTGCAGCTGCTCTGTACTGTCTGAGTGCTCCTGAGAGAACTCTCTTCTGTCTGTCTTGGCGCTGATGATGAGATCTGTGAACCACCATAGTCACTCATGGGCTCTGAGGGTGGTCTGCCCAAGTCTCTGTTCTTATGGATGGTGCCTATCAGCACCATCCTCGGCCTATTTAGCTTGCTTAAAAAGAGGGGCTCCCTTCCTTCTGTTTGCTTGTTGAGTTGTGTCCCTTGCATGCCTCCCCAGAGTCATTGTTTGAAGCCTTGCTATCTTGAATTCTTTACACTTCTCAAAACTCACATTGTTGACTGATCTCACGGTTGTGCTTGCCTGCTTCAATTCATCATGCATCAATGACTTGGGAGGCTGCACCCTTTCTTGTTACACACATAATGCATCCTGTATTGTTAATGCCTCAAATATGACTGTGCACTTAATTAATATTACACAGGGGCATTGTGACTTAGTGGGTGGCACACAGGCTTTAAGATGAGGCTTCTTGGGTTTAAGTCTTGACTCTATCCCTTCCTAGGTCTGTGGAGTTAGGCCAGTTATTTAAGCTCTCTTGACCTCAGTCTCCTTATCTATGCAATGGGTATGTTAGTAGAATCTGCCACATAGGGTTATTGTGCATGACGATTAAATGAATTAATAAACACAAAGGGCTTGGAATGGTGTCTTTTATTATTTATTTATTTTAATTTTAATTTTTAGTTGGAGGATAGTTGCTTTACAGTGTTGTGTTGATTTTGAAATGGTGTCTTTTATACGTTAACGGTTTCAAATTTTAGTTATGATGATCATGCTAGGGGCTCAGTATCATGACCTTGAAATTGAAAGAGCAGGGTTTCTTCAGTAGTCATTTTCCTTTGGCACTTTACTGTCTTTAAGACTCCAGGGAAATAGATGTGAAATTGCTTGAGAGGTTGGGAATAACCTTTGCTACAGTTAAATGCCTCTTGGCTTTATAGGATATAGAGCCTAGGTGATGATGAGGATAGGCAGCATTTATTGAATGCCTATGAGGTGCCAGACCTAATTTTACTTATTCTTCATAAAAACTATATGATGGCAGGCTTATCTCCATTTTACAGTTAGGCTGAAACTTTGACATAAAAGGCAACTCAAAGACTTGGAGCTGGGTTGGTTTCCAGACCTATCTGCCCAGAGCCTGGACTATTTATCATTATTATAAGCTGTCTCTTTTACAACAACTGACTGATTCTCTTGCCAAGGAGAAGCCTTGGGGGAATGGGAAGTAAAGAAGCTCTTCCTGGGATCTACCACTTAGGAGATATTGGACCTTGAACAAGCCACTCAGCTTGCTTGAAGTTCAGAGTGCTCATCTGTAAACTAAACCACGGCAGCTACTGCACAGGGTGTTGGGAGAGATTCAGAATGAAGTAAAATCTGTAACAAAGCAAGCCCAGAGAGATACTTCGAGAGTTGCTGCCTACCTGGCTTAGCCGGAGCAATCAGAAGTGATGTAGATTCCTTTTTTTTTTTTTTTATGTGTTTAACATGTAATGGAGGGACCATTCATTCTGAGGTTAGGCTGCTTTTCTCTTCGCTATGCAACCAGAGCCACAATCACCTTTAACCAGTGTGTCTTGGTCCAAGCCGGTGTATATGTCCTTCTTGTCCTGCGCAGTCTGATTGATATGAAAGACTGCATCACAGTCTTTTTACTGAGTCTCAGTTTATCCCAATGTCAAAGGGATTTACATGGCAGATTTCAGTTCTTCCCAATAAGCTTTGCAAAATACTGGCACTTCGTGGTCTTTCTGACACAGTATTTTGTGCTTATTTTCTTCTGAGTTTGGTCAAGAGATTATTTTGGGTGGAAGTTGGCTTCTGCAGGCTGTGATTATGGGTGGAAATGATGGGAAGAGGTATATAAAATCCTGTTAGTCAGTTCTTGGTCAGAATGGTGCTTAGAATGGCTCTCATCATTTGAGAAACCCCATAACTCTTCCAATGTAATGCCATTAAGGAGCCTCCTGACAGCAGTAGGTAGGGAGTAGCTCAGGGGTGTTACTGTTTAATCACTTTAAGCTCAATTGCATGTGTTATTAGATCCCCCTTCTTTATCACTTCATCTTTGGGTAGCACATCATTGCTTCAGGAGCAGAATTCAGGAACAATTTTAGTTTATCTACTGAAAATAATCATGTTAGACTGCCTGATCAAGGCTGATGCATGAGCTCAATCTCTGGGCTCATGGTGAGTTAAAACAGGGCCCACCCTGCCATGTGTCTGCGGTGGTCACTGGTGCTGTTCACCAAATATTCCTGCTCTTCCCACTCAGGGAGTATGGTTGTTTGTAATTCCTGGATCCCTTATATTTGGGTGACTAGTTCTGGACATATGTTGCTATTCAAAGTGACGCATGCCACTTTCTGACTGGAATGTTTATCATCTTTCAGGGATGTCTTTTCCTTCTGCCACAGTTACTGGCAACATTCCCCATCATCAGCTTGGGTCCTAGAGACTCCTGGCCAACCCTGTATAGGCAGACAGTGTGGGCTAGAGTTAAATTGTTGTTATTTTAACAGAGGAGACGCTGCTTATGTGTGTGAAGTGTATCCTCCTCCCTCCCAGCTAATGCAATGATCCAGGTCCAGGACTTGCACTTTGGGTGACCAGTCAAGATATAACCTAGAGGGCACTTGTTTTCTCTGTTTTAACTTTATTATAAAGTCTGTCTAACAGTCTGAGAAAATGTAAGGCTTTAATAATGTTTTAGAGGGGGCAATAAAACTTGTTTAGTAGCTTCAAAGTCGAGGGTTTTTTTTTCCTTAAATTTTTCCCCTTCTATTTTCTTCTTGCTGAAGCCCTGAATGTTTTGCTTGGTGCATTGTGTCCACACAAAACATGACTGATGAGTGAATTTTATATAAATCCAATAATTTGAAGGGAACTTGCCATTAGCTTTATCAAAATATTTTGACTCTCTCTGAACTCATTGTTGCCAATTATTCTTTTATTTCAACTCTAAGTCCTACTGTTTTCCATCATCATCAGGGCTCCCCGATGAGAGAGAGTCCCTGTCCCCTTATCAGTGGCTGCAGTGTGGTCGCTGGGAGAGCACCAGAGGGCCCCCAGCAAACCCAGGAAGTGCCTGGGACTCTTGCTGGTGAAAGCAGGGATCTTCTTATCCTTGCATCATTTTTGGCCAGGGCCATAGCATCTGAACTGCTGCTGGCTCTGAAAAAAATTTCCACTTTCTTTTTTTTTTTTCAAACTTAGGTGGTTTCAAATAAATTATAGTTTTTCTGACCCTGAAGACTCTCCCCATTTCTAAACTTCAACCCTTCAGGACATGCCTAAGATATCTCTTATCATTATTAAGTGCTGAAAGGGTAAGGGGCAGGGCTTAGGACGGCCTGGGACTTCAATGTGATACCTGGTGACAAAATAGCCATCTTTGCAACTCTCAGCCCATATCCTACCCAATTAGACATCTCTTTTGAAACAATTTCTTCTCTTCATTCCTCCAGACATTGCTTCCGATCAGGCTTTTAAATCTGTGATTACACCATTAAATTAGAACAGTGCCTGGGACATCGATAAGAATCTGCTGTTATGATCTTTATTATTGCTATTTTGGCAGCTTCATGTTCTCCCTGTCTCTACGTTTTCTCCACTCTGATGCATACTCTGCATCTTTTAAAAAGAAATTCAATCCTGTCATTTCCCCATTTCCAAAGCTTTCTTCCTCCATAGCCCAGGGGATAAAGCCCTCCATCCTGAGCCCGTAGCCCCTCCTCTGCTGTGATTTCCCCCCTCATGTTAGCAGTATCTGAACCACTTATGGCACTTGCCAAACTCCCATTCCCAAACTCGCTTCCCTGGAAAATTCTGATAAGCTGATGAATGATGGGGAAGGGAGACAGCACACTCCTGGGCTGGGGATGTGCAGTTTAAGAAAGGTCCCCCAGCGATCAAGAGACTGCTTCTTCCACACCTAGTCATCCCCTTCTCCCCGGAGAGATTCACCACCGTCAGTTGCTCTCTCCCGCCATCCCACCGTGTGCAGCGTGGGCTCCAGACACCCCAGACTTCCTGGGCTGCCTCAACCCTTCCTCACGCTCCGTTATCTCCCCTTGCTTTTTGTACATGCATTCTCATCCTTTTCCCACCCTTCTTTCTTCCTCTGCTTGAGTCTGTGCTTTTTAAGACTTAGTTTAAAAGTCAGTTCTTAGGCCTTTTCCAACATTCCCAGATGGCTCTCTCTCTTCCTGTGGCACTTTGCACTGATCTGTATTATTACTGTTGTTATTATTTATTGAGGTACAGTTAATTTACAACGTTGTGTTAGTTTTTGGTGTACAGCAAAGTGATTCAGTTGTATATATTCTTTTCCATTACAGGTTATCACAAGATATTGAATATAGTTCCCTGTGCTATACAAAGGACCTTGTTGTTTATCTGTTTTATATATAGTAGTGTGACTCAGTGGAGATGAGTTTGAGTGAACTCCGGGAGTTGGTGATGGACAGGGAGGCCTGGCGTGCTGCAGTCCATGGGGTCACAAAGAGTCAGACACGCCTGAGAGACTGAACCGAACTGAACTGAACTGAGTGTGTATCTACTAATCACAAACTCCTAATGTATCCCTACCAACCCCTCAGCCCCTGCCACCTTTCCCGCTTGGTAACCATAGGTTTGTTTTCTATGTCTGTGAGTCTGTTTCTGCTTTGTAACAGTATTCGTTTGTATCATTTTAAAAATTTTGCCTGTACGTGTTATCATATGATATTTGTCTTTCTCTGTCTGACTTCACTAGTTTGATAATCTCTAGGTTCATCCACATTCCTGCAAATAGTGCTATTTCATTCTTTTTTATGGCCGAATAGTATTCCATTGTATATCTGTATTATGTCTGCTTTAGGCATTCATCTGTCAGTGGACATTTAGGTTGCTTCCATGTCTTGGCCATTGTGAATGGTGCTGCTATGAACTTAGGGGTACATGTATCTTTTTGAATTAAAGTTTTCTCGAGATATATGCCCAGGAATGGGATTATTAGATCATATGGTAACTCTTAGTTTTTAAAGGAACTTCCATACTGTTTTCTCTAGTAGCTGCACGAATTTACATTCTCATCAACAGTGTGGGAGAGTTCCCTGTTCTCCACACCCAACCCAGCATTTATTGTGTGTAGACTTTTTGATGCTGGTCTTCTCTGGAGAAATGTCTGTTAGATTTTCTGCCCACTTTTTGATTGGGTTGTTTGGGGGTTTTTTGTTATTGAGCTGTATGAGCTATCTTATATTTTGGAAATTAAGCCCTTGTCAGTCTTACCATGCACCCCACTCCAGTACTTTTGCCTGGAAAATCTCATAGATGGAGGAGCCTGGTAGGCTGCAGTCCATGGAGTCCCTGGGAGTCGGACACGACTGAGCGACTTCACTTTCATGCATTGGAGAAGGAAATGGCAACCCACTCCAGTGTTCTTGTGTGGAGAATCCCAGGGACAGAGGAGCCTGGTGGGCTGCCGTCTATGGTGTCGCACAGAGTCGGACACGACTGAAGCGACTTAGCAGCAGCAGCAGCAGTCTTACCATTTGTGAATATTTTCTTCTAGTCTTAGGTTGTCTTCATTTTGCTTATGGTTTCCTTTGCTGTACAAAAGCTTCAAAATTTGATTGCTGCTACTGCTGCTGCTAAGTCACTTCAGTCGTGTCCGACTCTGTGCGACCCCATCCCTGGGATTCTCCAGGCAAGAACACTGGAGTGGGTTGCCATTTCCTTCTCCAAGGCATGAGAGTGAAAAGTGAGAGTGAAGTAGCTCAGTCACATCCGACTCGTAGCGACCCCATGGACTGTAGCCCACCAGGCTCCTCCGTCCATGGGATTTTCCAGGCAAGAGTACTGGAGTGGGGTGCCATTGCCTTCTCTGTCGAAGTTTGACTAGGTCCCCTTTATTTATTTTTGCTCTTATTTATATTGCCTTTTGACCCATATTATTGTACTTGCCATATTGCAGCCTCATTACTTGTACCTGCAACTGCCTGGAGAACAGGAGAGTGTTTTGTTCTCTGATCTTATACCAGGTTTTAACTGTGTTTTGGTACCTAGGAGACACTTAATGAGAGGCAGCACTCTGTTGACCTATGGGCTTTGGAGTGTTCCTCTTAGGATCCTTGTGACATTAAATGAGATCATGTAAAGGGCACTTTTCTCAGTGGCCTGACTCTAAGTGCTCAGTAAATGGCACCTATTATTTTTTGAAATAAATATTAGTGATTAATTTGGGGATAGGTTTCTTTCACTCACATGCTGGATTGTTTCATATTCATGTCCATACCAGTATGCATCGATTTCTTACCCAGAGACTTTATGAACCAGCCAGCATTTACTGAGCAAATGTTAGTGACTGTGGACATATATACTACTATGTCATCCTTGCTCTCAAGGAAATTGCAACTGAATACCACCAACATCCATGCACATGCATGTAAAACAGCAGTGAGACAGTCCTAGGCAGAAAGCTTAATTGGCTGTGTAAATGCAGTCTGGTCTGCAAGCGAAATGGGAGTGAATGGGATTTAGCAAGGCCCGGGAGATGAGATTCACTTTCTGGGGAGCCACATTCACATACACACACTCATAGTTACCATTTAGAAAAAATGGTGGCAAGAGGGTATATGACTTGATGAGTAGAGGAAATGCGGTCGAGTGGACAGGTAGGTGGGGGAGAGTCGGGCTTGGTGTGAGTGGCAGGGTTGTTCTACTCAAAGTGTGTCCACATGCGGCAGCAACAGCATCATCTGCTGGAAGTGCGGAGTCTCAGGCCAGGTCCCTGGGCTGCTGAATTAGAATCTGTGCTTTAAAAGGGTCTTCAGAGTCATGAGTGGGGGAAGGTTTGAAAGGCACTGGCCTAGAGGATGCTGGGGGACTTCACTTTCACGGTGACTCACTTAGGCCTCTCCTGTGAGCTGCCGGATCATTCCAGGGGGTCCATCAATCCATCTGCACTTCCAATAGAGTCTGAAAACTGCATAAACAGTGTAGCTCATGCATAAATGTAGTATTTCTTTGTTCCAAATGTACCTAGATGCTATTATGACAAAATACAGCATTCATTTGGAAGGGTTACTGATTCCTAGTAGCTTTTTTCATCATTATGTATTTCTTCAGGCATCTAAACCTGAAAGCAAAGAGCTCCTCAGTGGAGGTTTGGAACATTTTATATTAAAAAGAAGTCCTAGTATTTGCAAACCAGCATTTGGCAATTATATACTTTAGTATTGCATGATGCACAATATTTTGGGTATTCACAGATAGAATTGAAAAGTGCAGTGCTCCTCTTTTTAAACTGAGCAAATCACTTGGCACAGAACAGGCTATTCCAGGGACCTGGGGTTTAGAGGTTTGGTGTAGTTCTTACACTGTGCCTTGTACTGTATGAGCATCATCTTCCCTAGGACTCGTAGGTTAGGGGAAGCGAGTACCTGTAGTCCTAGTCATTCCCTTTTCCCACATCCCTCTGGCAAATAGGCTGCTGGTGATGATTGATGTGTGGGGTGGAAATTGAGCCCTGTAGCAATTTTATACAGTTTTTATTCCCATGCTTGGCCCCTGCTGGGTTCCTGACTTGGATGAAGTCATGCCTGGTGGGGAGGAAGGCAGACAAGAAAGTTGGCTCTGTTACTCATCTCAGTCTTGTGCACAGAAGCAAAGGTCCAGTGCCTGGTTCTTCCTGGTCTAGTGTAGCATTGACTTTGGACTCAGCTAGGTCTGGATTCCAATTCTGTCTCCATCACTTTGGGCAACCTCTCTAGGGCTTGGTTTCTTCATTTGCAAGTGGGGGAACAATAACCCCTGACAATTGCAATGCTGAGAATAAGATGCAAGTTGCAAGTCACTGGGCATACACCCCATCAGTGACAGCCCCCCTGGCTGCTGTCCCCAGTGTCCCCATCGTCCATCACCTGTCTTTCAGGTGAGGAGCTGCATCTGCTAAATCAGAATGCTGAAGAGGGGGTGTTCACGGTGAGTGGTAAAGGGAGGCAGCACCATTGTTCTTGCTCATGTGTGGTTCATCATAGATGAGGTTGAGAAGAGGAAGCGAAATCCCTTGTCTTCTTGCTCTCACTCAATCCAAGTGCTGCCTGTGTTATCACTTAGCATCACAGAAATTAGCTTATGCTTTCTTTAGCTCCCTTTAACTCAGGGCTGGGAGAAGGCATGGCACCCCACTCCAGTACTCTTGCCTAGAAAATCCCATGGACGGAGGAGCCTGGTAGGCTGCAGTCCATGGGGTCGCTAAGAGTCGGACACGACTGAGNCCTGGAGGAGGAAATGGCAACCCACTCCAGTATTCTTGCCTGGAGAATCCCATGGACAGAGGACCCTGGTGGGCCACAGGCCATAGGGTTGCAAAGAGTCATGTCTGAAGTGACTGAAGACACACACAGCTGTGCCAGTGAATAAAATATGTGTATCAACCCAGTATTATATATACTCATACATATTAAATTCATTATATGTGTGTATGTGTATACACAAGCATTTATGTATACATGGACCTCAAAGCACAGGCACAGTTAGGTAGGCAAGAAATAAGAATGGCAGAGGTACCTTGGTAGAAAGTGAGAGAAGAGGAAAGACCGCAGGTCCAGAGAAGTGTCCACGTTTACCCTCCTGGAATGAGTATCTTTCTGCCAGACTTGAAGAAGATCCCTTGAGTGCTGTTTCCTCATCAGTCTTCCCAAGGATATTTAGCATTGGCATTTTTCTCAGCGCTGAAGACCACAAACTGCCCCTGCTGGATCTTGCACTTGGCTCCCCAGCTTAGATGAGAAGAACTAATCCCCATTTCCAAGAGCCAAGGAGTTAAAAAAAAAAAAAAAAGAAGAAGAAGAAACAAAGAAAAGCAGAGAAAGAAAGAAGGAAGAGAGAAGTGAGTCAGAGGACTTCTGCCTGTGCGTCTGAGTCAGCTTAGTGTGTTAAGAAAAAAAAAAGAAGCTCTGCGTGGAGACGGGCCTGGAAAAACTGCTGAATGGAAAGCTTGAGGATGGCTGATAGACTTTGACAGCAGACTCAGAATTTTCGTGCCTCTTTGGAAATGGTGAGCGGCCACTAATAATGCTCCCGTGACATCACAGAAATCTTGACGCGTGCTCGTCTTGCTCATTCTCTCATGAAGCCCATCCCAGCTCCTTTTCATGCAGGACCTTCGCTTAAGGGGGCTGAGGGAGAAGAAGCGAGAAGAAGACAGGTGGAGGTGCTAGTCTGCACGACAACCATGTACCCCAGCAGTCTTTTTAGAGACTTCACTGGCCTTTTTGGAGAAGAGGCCATTTGATAAAGGTGACCTGTGAGTAGTCGACTACTATCAGCAACTCAGACAATGTGGGACCGCTGGAAAGCAAAACACCCCTGGATGGGGGGAAGGTGGAGTTCAATTTTACTTTTTATTGTGTGTGTGTTGGGGGAGGTGACGATAAATGTGTGTGTTGTGGGCACAGATGCAGTTTTATGATACTCATGCATATGAGGGTGAACGTTTTAGTTTTGTTTACAGTAGGGGAAGAAAGCCCTCCACAGATACAGATTGGATGTGGTAGAGGTTGCACCGCAGCTCCTCGTTTCACTCAGTTTTCGCAAACTTGTGACTTTCTGAGGAAAATCTCCATCTGACTGACCCATTTCAAAAGCAGTTTGGAAAATGGGAGGTTTTGTTAAACTGTTTGTAATGTGCTTGTCATGTTGCTCAAACTATGACTGTGAATTCTGTTGGATTCACTATTGAATCTGTTGGAGAGTTTAAATACAGTCCACTTGCAGGCCTCTATCAAATGCTCTGTGTACTTTAATATTTTGTTTTCATAAAAAGTGGAATTTGTCTTTTTTTTGTTGTTTACATAGTAGCTTCTTTCCCCTCTGGGATTAGTAAATGCATCTCTAAGGCATAGGTGAGCACCGTTACAATCACCCTGTCAGTGGCCACTGGAGATACAAGTCTAGGGCACAGACCCATCAGGCAGCATACTCACAGATGTGTTCTTATTACTGTATCGCTCTGTAAAGCAAAGGTCATTTTCTAGAACTAAAATTCCAGTTGAATGTCAAGGATCTTCTTACCAGACCCTAGTAGTATTTTAAAACATGGACCTAAATTAGTCACCCAAGAAGTATTTTAAGGTACCCAGTTAAGAAAATAAGTTTAATACTTCCCTGATGGTCCAGTGGTTAAGACTCCGAGCTTCCAATGCAGGGGGTGCAGGTTTGATCCCTGGCTGGGGAAGTCCTGCAAGCCGTGTGGCTCAGCCAGAAAAAAAAAAAGAAAGTCTAAGTGACTGAAAAAAGTCTGATATTGTTTGCATCCCGAGACTTGCTTACTCATTTGTAAACCTCAGAGGTCTCACCATGTGTAATGTCTGTACATTGAGATACAGGGTTTTTCTCACCTTCTGGACACTCTCCCTGTCATGATAGAAAGAACATGAATTTAGAGTCAGTCTTGAATTTGAATCCCCTTTATGATTCCTGTGGCCTTCACCAGGTTACAGAGGCTCTGAAGATAATGGCTACAGGTTAGTATTGGAGTGAGGATTAATGCAGATTAATTTCATAAAACCTCAATCCACATTAAGGATGTGGAAAACATCAGTTTCTCCATTTTTCTTATTCCTTGATTGTCATTATTTGTGTGTGTGTGTGTGTGTGTGTGTGTGTGTTTTCTTTCCGAGCCTTGGGTTTCTCCTCAGTTTAGATAGAAGATGATCTGGAAGTATCTGAATCTGGATTCTGCCAACAGGATTTTTTCTAAATTGGTCTCTTGTCTTGATAAACAGCCACCCATTCAGCCGAGCTTCTTGATCAGTATCTTGTTTCTCAGTTCCTCTGTGCCCCCCTGGGTGCACAGAGGTCCTGTCACATAGGTGACCCATCACTTGGGGACCCTGCGGGGTCACTGTTTCAGGGCTCCAGCATCTCCTGGGGGTTAGGTCACCTTTGCAGGCAGACTCTTTAAAGCAGTAATCTGTTTTTTTGGCAAAGAGCCTAATAGCATCTTCTCTGCAAGTTAATCATGTTTATTCACTCTGATCAGAGTGGGGATTTTCCCGAATTGTCATGTCTTTGCAGAGTGTTTCCAACCATTATGTGCTATAAATGTAGCATCATTTTATGCTTCTACTTGTTTTTGCTAATATAAGAGAAATCCCGTTATAAATAATTCCAATGGATTTTGCAGATTATTTCACTGGCTCAAAATAAGAGGATGGTTCCTTGGATCGTGGAGCTGCTGTCATAGATGGAGTCTATCGGTATAAAATGGGGCATAATGTGATTGCCCTGTGGGCGCCATCCTTGTACAGAATGACGTCTGCTCAGAGAAAGCTAAAGCTAACAGGGGAGCAGGTCTCTGCATCTGGCGTTTCCCCCCATCCTGCGACATCAACTCGGAGCATTTCACCCCACTGTGACACTGATCACCCATCCTTCCCCACCTCTATTGTCTAGTTCTGATGTGTTCTGATAGAAGCAGAATTCCCGCTAGTTCTAGGGCTATACTGGCTTATGCCTCTTTCATCCTAGGAGGAAAGAAAGCTGGTCTTTACTAATAAAAGTGTGAAAACTGAAATGTCACCACTTTCAACACAAACAATATATATTTGTTGAATGTATGACTACAACAACTTGGAATAACTGCCAGCCGTGTTTCCAAATATTTGAGGCCTATTTAAGTAAAGAGGCATGAATAATTTGAAACTGGAATCTTTTTTTTTTTTTTTTTGCATTAGCAACAAATGTGATGAAAACTTAAAAACAAATTCTCATCCTTAGGAGTGGTTGCCTCTGGGGAGTAGTATCAGGAGCTAGTCTGGGGACTTAGGCTGTTCATTATAAACCATTATGCATGCTTTCTTTTTAAAAATCAGATGTATATATTAATTTGATTTTTTAAAAAATCCCTCCCTTAAGTAGGCTTAGTTCAATTTAAATAAAATTTGCTGAATGCCTTGTGCCAGATATTGTGCTGGTCATCTCAGCTCAGCAGCGAAGAAGGACCAGCTCTTGCTTGGGAGTTCATAGTCTAGTTGGAGAGACAGAACAGACCATATACATATAAAATAATATGATGCCAACTTGGAGGTAGCCGTGGAGTTAAGTGTCTCCCTCCCCAGATATTCTATTCATACGTTTATTTTTAATTTCTGTCTTTATGATGAGTGTATCTAAACAGCATTCTAATGATCACAGTTTTGGTTTTCGTGGAAAAAGAATAGATGAGAATTGGCCTAATCTTACTCGATATGGAAGCCTCCAAAATGAGTCAGAGAGAGAGGCATAAAACCAGTCATGAGTTTTATTTTGCTCTTTTCTCTCTGAACATGAGTGCAAACAGTGTATACTGGACCAAAATCATAAATAGGAGTAGGGTGTGCATGTCTCAGGACATTTTTCATTCCCTTAAGCCCACAGCTGCCAATTTCTGTGTCCACATGCAGAGAAATTTTAGTGACGTCCAATGATTCTAGTGCACCCAAGACCAATGCCATCTTATTATTACAAGATGTTTCCCAGCTTGAGTTAGAAGCAAGCTGAGCATCTGTCTCAAGCCCTAAGTCCTTCTGGTTTTACTGACAAAGCTTCCAGATTCATCTGGGGTCTGGTAGACAGATTTGAGTAAATCTCTCAGCTTGTTCAGTAGCTCATGAGGATCCACTTTCCTCAAAGAGCAAAGCAGCATTACTCTGTGTATCACCAGAGTGTACCGAGTCATTTTGATTTTTAAAATATTGTTGAACTATGGCACTAAAATAGCATTGAAATAAAGGTTCTTGTTTTGTAATATCTAGCTATTCCTCTGTCTTGTTCAAGAGAAAATTTTCTTCAGTTCAGTTCAGTTGCTCAGTCATGTCCAACTCTTTGTAACCCCATGGATTATAGCACGCCAGGCTTCCCTGTCCATCACCAACTCCTGGAGCTTGTTTAAACTCATGTCCATGGAGTTGTTGATGCCATCCAACCTTCTCATCCTCTGTTGTCCCCTTCTCCTCCTGCCTTCAATCCTTCCCAGCATCAGGGTCTTTTCCAGTGAGTCAGTTCTTCTCATCAGGTGGCCAAATTATTGGAGTTTCAGCTTCAGCATCAGTCCTTCCAATGAATATTCAGGACTGATTTCCTTTAGGATAGACTGGTTTGATCTCCTTGTAGTCCAAAGGACTCTCAAGAGTCTTCTTCAATACCACAGTTCAAAAGCATCAATTCTTTGGTGCTCAGCTTTCTTTATAGTCCAATTCGTACATCTATACATGACTACTGGAAAAACAATAGCTTTGGTAGACTAAAATTTGCTTAGTTTTGTACAAAAAGTCTTTTTGGCTTAATATTGTGGGTTTGTGATGGCCAGAGCACCAAAAATATCTGCAATAGATATGATGCATATCATACAATATGAATTTTTTTT
>SJYV01049607.1:305294-329006 GCA_006410875.1 Neotragus pygmaeus
AACTGAACTGAGTAGGGTAATACTTTATTAGGGATTTAAGAAAATTATTTGTATAAAAATGAATGAACATGATTTCAAAGATAAAATATAAACTCAGATAGGGAATAAAAAGCAGAATTATTCAGGACTTCCCTGGTGGTCCAGTGGTTAAGATTCTGTGCTTCCACTGCAGAGGGCACAGATTTGATCTCTAGTCGGGGAACTAACATCCCACATGTTGTGCGATGTAGAAAAAATAGATCAGAATGATACTAAAATAGAAATTGATGATAATATAGATTCAACTTCTATGTATTTCATTCAACAATTGCCTTAAATAGAGTACGTAACTGTCTATGTTTTATTAATTCACTCCAAGACTATAAGATGATATTCTAAATACATAAACAAACCTTAAATACTCCTAAAATATGTTGTTAAAATCCACCTGGGTATAACTAATTACTTTTTAAAGTGACTATTTAGTTTTTATTAACCAGTGAATGGTGCTGCTTTCATCTTCACTGATTAGAACTAATTCTTTAAATTTTTTTCATTGAAATACAGTTGATTTACAATATTGTGCATGTAATTTCTACTGTTTAGCAAAATGATTCAGTTATTATATACAAATATATATGTGTGTGTCTGAAGTGACTGAGCATGTGCACGCATGTGCATGTTACATATGTAACACATTCTTTTACATATTGTTTTCCATTATGGTTTATTGGAGGATATTGAATAAGGTTCCCTGTGCTGTACAGTAGGACCTTGTTGTTTATCCATTCTACGTATAATAGTTTGCATCTGCTAATCCAGAACTCCCAGTCCATCTCTTCCCCAAGTCCCCTCTACCTTGGCAACCATAAGTCTGTAGGGTGATTCTTCATAGCTCGCTTTGGTTGAGATAGCTTTTACTTTAGGTTCAAATTTTCAGGAACATTTGGGGTCAATATCTTTTTACAACACTTCATCCCTGGTGGCTCAGAGTTTAAAGCATCTGCCTCCAATGCGGGAGACCTAGGTTTGATCCCTGGGTCGGGAAGATCCCCTGGAGAAGGAAATGGTAACCCACTCCAGTATTCTGGCCTGGAAAATCCCATGAACGGAGGAGCCTGGTGGGCTATAGTCTGCGGGGTCGCAGAGTCANTGCGGGAGACCTAGGTTTGATCCCTGGGTCGGGAAGATCCCCTGGAGAAGGAAATGGTAACCCACTCCAGTATTCTGGCCTGGAGAATCCCATGAACGGAGGAGCCTGGTGGGCTATAGTCTGCGGGGTCGCAGAGTCGGACATGACTGAGCGACTTCGCCTTCATCCTCAATTGCCACAGTTGGATTCTACCTGAAGTGGAGTTGGTCTGCTGTATTTATAGTAACGTGCTCTGGCTTCTCCTGCATCTGCTCTTATTTCTCCCTTGAAAGTGGCAGTAGCAGAAAGCGTGACTATTATCATGTAGTATGGCTCCATAATCAGCGTGATGAATCCGTATGTATAAATGCTCTCTTTTCTCAGCTTCTCCTCACCCACTTTCCATTTTTTTAAGAAGACAAAATTGTCTTTCTGTTCCTCCTGACTTCTTCAGAAATCTCTTACAGTAACTAGTATTTTCATCTTCTGGCACCTCTAATGATTGCAGCGTGCCTCTCGGATAGAATACAGAGTGCCCACATGTCATCTTATAAAACAAATGCTTTTCTGCAAGAGTTAGTTTCTCTGATGAAACCACCATATGGATCATTTAATAGAAAACTCAGAAGATTTGAGAGCACAGTTTAGCAGCCATTTAATCAAGCCACGGCAATTTCTTTTGTCCCTTCATGTAAAGGAGGGCTGGAGGAAGGTTTGGCTTAGGAGTTAGAAGACAAGAAGACGAGGCCTGGGTCTTAGGAGGGAGGGGAGAAAACTCAAGGTACCTGGGTGCGTCGGAGTGCAGCAGGACTTTACCTGGGTAGGCACGCAGGGGAGGTGGGCTGCGCCCCAAGTCTGGTTGCCTCCCTTTCTCCTAGAACATGGCCTTCGCTTACTTTTTGTTTGAAGCAGTTGGAAGGATATTTTTTGTTGTTCTGAGTCAGTGCTTAGCTTTTGAAGAAGCAGCTTGGGGAGAGTCATCTATTGTCATCCCTTCTGGGTTCAGCTCAGTGTGATAAGGTTACTTAAACATGTGTGTGTTTTAAATGGCTATGAAAATAAACTACTCATGTTCACGTGTCTGACCTCCTCCCCACTGTGGAGCCCTGTGAAGGGATGCAGGGAACAGCAACTTTCAGTTCTTCTAGCTGTTCCTTCTGGTGTTTTTGTTTCCCTCTTCATTTTTAAACACCTTGTTTGTGCTACTATTGATTTGCCCTTTGAAGATGTTATTAGACATTATAGTACTGGCTTCTTTCTATGAATGATAAGGTTTGAGACTAACATCCCTGAGTCCCATCTGTCATGCTTTCTCTTCCTTTTTCTCTTCCTCATATATTTACATCGAAGTTTTGGGTTAAATTTAATGATTATACTATTTGTTGTTGTTTAGTCGGTAAATCATGTCTTACTCTTTTGTGACCTCATGGATTGTAGCCCGCCAGACTCCTCTGTCCATAGGATTTCCCAGGCAAGAATTCTGGAGTGGGTTGCCATTTCCTCCTTCAGGGGATCTTCCTAATCTTCCAGGGATTGAACCTACGTCTCCTGCATTAGCAGGTGGATTCTTTACCAATGAGCCAGGGGGGAAGCCCATATTATTTATACTGTAATATTATGTAACACTGTAAATAATAGCTGACATGTTGGGCACTTTCTAAATGCAAGACACCTTTTAAGAGCTTTAGACACATAATGACTTACCTTTATAGCAACAGTATCAAGTAGCTACTGTTATTTTTTTCTATGCAGATGTGGACATTGAGAAACAGATTAAGTAACTTTTTCAGTCATACAGATTGTAGTTGGTAGATTTAAGATTAAAGGAAATCTGGCTTTGCTGCTGCTGCTGCTGCTAAGTCGCTTCAGTCGTGTCCGACTCTGTGTGACCCCAGAGATGGCAGACCACAAGGCTCCCCCATCCCTGGGATTCTCTAGGCAAGAACACTGGAGTGGGTTGCCGTTTCTTTCTCCAGTGCATGAAAGTGAAAAGTGAAAGTGAAGTCGCTCAGTTGTGTCCGACTCCTTGCGACTCCATGGACTGCAGCCCACCAGGCTCCTCCATCCATGGCATTTTCCAGGCAAGAGTGGGTGCCATTGCCTTCTCCGAATCTGCTTTAAAAATCCTTTTTTATTGGAGTACAGTTGGTTAATAATGTGTTTCAGGTGCAGTGAAGTGATTCAGTTATACATATACATATGTCTACTCTTGTTTTTCTTTTTTAGAGTCTTTTCCTTTATAGGTCATTACAGAGTATTGAGTAGAGTTCCCTGTGCTATACAGTAGGTTCTTATCAGTTTTCTATTTTACATAAAGTAGAATATAGATGGGGACTTCTCTGGTGGCTCAGTGGTAAAGAATCTGCCTGTCAACACAGGAGACTTAGTTTCTATCCCTGTGTCGGAAAGATCCCCTGGAAAAGGAAATAGCAACCACGCCAGTATTCTTGCCTGGAAAACCCATGGACAGAGGAGACTGGTGGGCTACAGTTCATTGGGTTGTGAAAGAGTTGGACATAACTTAGCAACTAAACAGCAAGAAGTGCGTATATGTCAGTCCCAGTCTTCCAGTTTATCACTGCTCGCTTATCCCCTGGTAACCATACATTTATTTTCTACAGCTGTGATAGAGCCTGCTTTTCATTACATACTCTTTAAGTTACTATGATTTTGTAAGTCATATGAGCACTATCACTTTTTTTCTTTCATTTTAATTACTGTCATTTCCTTCTTTTCATTGTCACTTTTTTTTTTTTTTTTTTCTTTTTGGAGCCCCTGATACCTGGAAGTTAGAGTCTTGAATTGATTTTCTTTTTTACCTTTATCTTCATTTTCTTTTGGCCTGGATTTTGCCNTTGTCACTTTTTTTTTTTTTTTTTTCTTTTTGGAGCCCCTGATACCTGGAAGTTAGAGTCTTGAATTGATTTTCTTTTTTACCTTTATCTTCATTTTCTTTTGGCCTGGATTTTGCCTGAATTTTATCTTTTAACTCTTCTGTTGACTTTTTCTTCTGTGATGTTTTTAAATCCCAAGATCTATTTATTTGGGACACATCCCTTTGTTCAGTTCCTTCTTCCTGACTCTCTGCTGTGGTCCTGTCTTGTGTATTAGTGACCTCCTTTGTCAGGAGACCTGTGGCACTTCACAGGTCACATAGATGGGGGCTCTGAGGAGCTGCTGAGGGGGGCACAGGCTCTTCAGTTAGCAGGTCTCACTGTCACATGGTCTGGGATCTGCTGATCTGTCCAGTGGAAGGATCCCCAGTTAACATCACCTGGAAGCTTTTCCCACGGGCTGATCAGATTATCCAACATAGAATCTTCAAGACTTGTTCCTGGGGACATGTGCCTGCTGCAGGTGTGTGGGAGCCAAGCCTGGGGCCACAGAGAGATCTCCTGATGGGTGCTGACTTTCAGTTCTCCCTTTGCAGACTCACATTTACCCCTGCACCATCCTCACACTCACACCAGCCCTCCCCACTTGTACCCCTTGTTCCTGAAGACCCTCTTTTAATTTCTCTAGAAAGAGACTCCCGTCTCCTGCACCGTGGGGGAAGGCGCGTTCTTGTGTCGAGTGCAGGTCAGGCGGGCTGCCTGCGCCGTGCAGGCTTCCGTGGTGCCGCTTCCCGTCGCTGAGCCTTGCCGAGGGCTCCAGTACAGACTGTCATCCCTCCTTGGCTTTGCCCTTTGAGAGTTTTCACTTTGTTCTCCCAGGTTGGTAATGACCTGCTTGTGCAATGTCAGTCTTCTGGAAGACTGGTGACATTTCCTTCTTTCTGTTATCACTTCTCCCTTTCTCTTTGTCCTTGTGGAACTTCACTTTTTTGAGTTTAATTACTCTCCTTACGGTGCATTTTGGAAAGGGAGCAGAGATAAACACCACGTTAATATGGCATGCTTAATGGAAGCCTGATCATGTCACTGTTGAAAACATTTATTTTCTGGAGTTTGCTTCATTTTCCTACTAGGCTAGAAAATCCTGCAGGGCAACAGAGAAGGGTCCCTGTTCTTCCTGCTGGAGCCTCCCTGAGGTAGCCCTTTCTTTCTTTTCTCTCAACCTTCTGTATTCCTGTCTTTATCTGTAAATGAAAAGGACTGACTGTCAGGATTGAGGAACTAGATCTGACATTCAGGGAAACCTGTGTTCAGCCAGGCTTCTTTTGGCCTTTTGCTTTTAGGCATCGTCTCTGAAAACCTTTCTATAGCACAGTGAAATACAAATGCCTGATACCAGCTTAAGGTCTAAGTGTAACTTCTCTTAGGAACAAGGATAAGGCTTTGGGAATGAAACTCTAATAGAGACTTTTTTCTTCTTAGCCAGTTGGAAGGCTGAACTGCTTTGGGGCTTAAGGGCCTTTCTGGTGGTGGTGGTGTAGTCACTAAGTCGTGTCTGACTCTTGGGACCCCACGGACTGTAGCCTGCCAGGCTCCTCTGTCCATGGGATTCTCCAGGCAAGAGTACTGGAGTGGGTTGCCATTTCCTTCTCCCTACGGGCCTTTCTGGAAACCTCTATATCACACTCTGCCTGTCATTAGAGTTGGCCCAGGCCTNCTGCCAGGCTCCTCTGTCCATGGGATTCTCCAGGCAAGAGTACTGGAGTGGGTTGCCATTTCCTTCTCCCTACGGGCCTTTCTGGAAACCTCTATATCACACTCTGCCTGTCATTAGAGTTGGCCCAGGCCTGAGGACTACTTGGCTGAATCACTTAGTCATGGTGTGATTTAAGGCCTCATTTCCAGGAAGATGCTTGTGTTCACATCTCACTGCAGAGAGCTGGGGTGGGATGGTTGTAAACTCTGGCAAGGGCATGCTTTCAGCAGGAATGCCCAGTGGAGGACTGTGATCACACAGACAAGACAAGGAGTGTCACCACTTAAAATCATTTTGAGATTCCCAGTTCCTGGACTTGCCCTGGGCAGTCACCTTGCCAGCAAGTTGGAAGAAGACACGGGAGGCATGTGAATACCAAACTTTAAACAGACACAAAGCTGGAAAGAATGGTCAGTGTAATCATTGACAAAAACCTGTCTCAAAATGATCTAAATACACCGGAATGCTGGGTTAAAAATAAGCAGATGACGTTACAAAGAGATAAATGTAAAATGTTACTTGGGAGTTAAAAAAAATCGATGGTGATAATGGGAGGAAAAAAAAAATTTACTGGCAGTAGTTCTGGTAGAGAAAAGACATTTAGGTTTTATTTGACTAAAAGCTCAATATAAGCTGCTAAATCTGGGGAGGCAACTAAAAAGCGGCATTAATGGAACCATAATGTATTGATCCTGGGAGGTAACACCCTATTCGATGGTTAGACTCACCTGAAGGCTCATGTTTGTGTATCTTTTATTAGATGGAGCAAAATGAGAGTTTGCCAGAGAAGGGCAATTAGCAAGGGGCCGGAGGGTCTGGAAGCAGCATCTCGGGAGAAACCATTGATGGAACTGGTGTTTAGATGGGAAACTGTTTTCTACTTGTTAGCTGCAAAACATTAAGCGAATCACTACCTGTTCCTCAGTGGCAGCGTGTGTGCAGAGAAGACAGAAGAGCATTTCTGTGTGAGGTGAGGGGAGCATGGCAGGAAGTGTTGGGTGATGAGATGGGAGAGAAAGGATGTGGGGTGGGGGGAGATTGGGACTGTCTCAGGGTAAGGAATCTAAAGTTTATCCTGTGCTGTAGGTAGATTATGTGGTCACTCTTATTATCTTCCACATCGGGATATTGATAGCAAAAGGGGGTGCTTGTTAAATACACCAGGACAATAGATGTAAAATGGGACTGTGGCTAGTACCCCAGGCCAACCTGGAAGAGAGACCATCCTTGTCATGGGTGCTATTGGAGAGGAAAACAGCCTTTTGGGTGGTAAATACCTGCCCTTGGAGGCACTTTGAACTTGGATGTAGTTCTGTTATGGACCAGCATGTCTGCCGTGGGTGGAAGTGAACTAAATGCACTTTTAAGAACTTATTAACCACTGCTGCAGGTGATGCTCTGTTGGGGTATCTGAAGCAAGTTAAACAGAAACCATCCTGGCTTTCCCCCAGTTCTTTTAGATGTACATATTTGGCAAAAAGAGGGGGGAAAGTTCCTTCTGAATTACGAAACTAAAGTGTGAAAGTCTGTTCACTGGGAACAATAATTCTAGTGTCCTTTAGGGAGCACCTTAAAAATACTGAATCCTGGGGTGCCACCCTGAACTTGTGTAGTCAGAACAGGGGTGGGGCATCTTGAGAAATGGGAGCTCTGCTGGGGTGACACCATCCACATGGGGGCTGAGCAGCAAAACACATTTATTAAATACTTGCTGGATCTGTGCTAGGACCCCATCAGAGTCAACCCAGAAGCCCTCACTTGGCACCTTTAGAGGCTTAAAATCAACGTTTTGATGATACAAACACAGAGCAAATGCCAAAGCGGGTAGGTAGCTGGTCACTTATTAGAGCTCTGGTCCACACGCTGCTCTGCCAAAGTGGGTAGGTAGCTGGTCACTTATTAGAGCTCTGGTCCACACGCTGCTCTGTCCTTCTGATCAGACATATCACAGCACACTTCTATCATTGGTACATGAGACTGACAATTGCTTCGTGGTGGGTGGAGGCCTTACTGGGGACCAGGGGCAGATGGCACGGCGTGTTGTGCCTGTGGTCCGCATGGAGAAGAGTAGCTCCTCTCAGGTAGGTGGGTCCCTCTGTTCTTGCCTGGAGAGGAAAGTAAACACCCTCACAGATCAGAGAGGAACCCTTCTCTCCCCTCTGAGTTCCCTCCCACTGACCGCTGAGTCACTGCTGTGCTCANCGCATGGAGAAGAGTAGCTCCTCTCAGGTAGGTGGGTCCCTCTGTTCTTGCCTGGAGAGGAAAGTAAACACCCTCACAGATCAGAGAGGAACCCTTCTCTCCCCTCTGAGTTCCCTCCGACTGACCGCTGAGTCACTGCTGTGCTCAAGAAACGGTCAGTGGACCTCAAGACACGCAAGGGTCCTCTAGCCCAGGGGCTCCCCAAAGGGAGGTGCTAAGTGATCCTCTGTTGTGTGGCAGTGACTCTTCTTAGGAACAAAGTCCGCCCTGTGAGAATGGATGATCCAGACCTAGGAATTCTGTGCTTTCTAATTGTCCAAATGGAAGGATTTTATCTTGGAGGCAAGACAGAAGTTTGAAAGGGGATTAGAGAAAAAGGTTAAATTTACTGAAGAAAATACAATTCTCATGAAAGGCACATCAAAAGTCTTGGGCTAATTATAATATAGTTTCTATTTCAGAGGACTAAAAGATAAGTGCTATTTTTTTCTTGAAACTTGAATCCACCTCAACAACCATAGTAATGTAGAAAGGTTTAAGAATCAAGAGTGCCTCCCAGGTGATGCCTGAGCAGCTGAGTCCTGTGAGGACTTATGTTCCTTCCTCTCTTCCACTATTTAACCCACCCAAGTCCGATTTGAGCCCAGTAAGAAGTGAGGTCGTTGAAGGCCTGCACACCTTGAGTAAGAGCTAATATACGTTTCAGCTGTTTCCATGTCTAAAACCAGAAATAGGAAGCAAAAAATAACAGGAATCAAAAACCAAGACAGGTTTGAGTGTTTCCATCACAGTTGTTCCTTAGAATGCCTCCAGATATGGGGGGACCAGTATATGGGGGCATGCACATGGAAAGCCAGTTGACAATAGAAGCCGTTGATAGAGGCCATCAATGGCAGGGAATGGAGAGATGCGTTATATATTTTCCGGTTGAAATAAGAATTAAGTGCAGCAGGATTTGCCTGCTACCTAGAAACTATACCCAATTCACCTGCTCTTTAAATTCTTGGCTTCTAGGCCATGTCTGAGAGCTCTTGGCAAGGTCTGACCCTAACAGGTCTGCTTCTGCCAATGCCTCACTCTGTTCTAGGTTGTCTGTTTTTCTGCAGAGCATCTTTGCTTTCGCATGATTCAAGAGGGCATCCTTTACTCTTTCAGTCACACAATGTGAAACTCACATCAAATGTATAAGAAGGGTAAGATTTATAAGCAGTTTTCAACAGCGCTTATAGGGGAATCCTGTATCACTGTGCTTGATTGATTTAATTTGTCCTACCACTGGATTCCTGACATCATTCTGGACTCTTGCATCCAAGATCCCATGCTAAAAATTACTCATAATAGGTTGAAAAAAAAAAAAAGCCTAATGGTAGTTTCAGTAACAGGTACTATTTACAGATGCCTTTGTATTAACACATTTATATCCTTTTTGGGGAGCTGCATGGGGTCTTTGTTGAGGCACTGGGCCTCTTTCAAGTTGCAGTGCAAGGGGCTCCTGAGTGCTTGGGCTCAGTAGATGCTGGGTTCAGGCTTAATTTCCCCGTAGCATGTGGGATCTTAGTTCCCTGATCAGGGATCAAACCCATATCCCCTGCTTTGGAAGGCAGATCCTAACTATTAGATCCACCAGGGAAGTCCCCAGTCCCTTGGTATCTTTAAGCTCTTCCGAAAATGGCATTATTGTTCTTCTTGTTTTGAATTGAGGCTCACAGAGGGTAATAGTCTTGCCCAGGGCTGAAAAGCTACTAGATAATAAAAGCTTGGATTCTTACTTTTGGTCTTTCTGACTCCAGAACCTCTATGTGTGTGTGTGTGTGTGTGTGTGTGTGTGTGTGTGTACCTCTCTGTTTGGAAAAAATCAATAAATGATTTATTTGTCCAAGTCTTTAAAGGACATGGCAAGATACACCCCCAGTAACCATAGGAAAAAGCTAGTCCTAGTTCTCTTTTTTCAAATTCTTTCCAGATGAGGAAGTCGTAAGCAGACACCGGCCTGAGCTACATGATTCAAGCCCTGTGGCCTGGATGAATTACATTCTAGGTTACAGAGAGAAGCTATTGAATTACAATTTAGAATCTTCAGAGAATCATGGATAACAAATGGGACAGGAGCTGGAAAGCTGAGATAGGCAAACATTTTCTAGGTTTTGAAAAATGGGAGGATGATAGATGAGAGAGCCTGAAATCATTTCCATAAAGTATTCTTGAACAGGTTATGAAACAGACAATTTGTGAGTGCTTGGATAGGAAAACTGAGTGGTTCCTAAGTGCAAATATCGGCTCACTGAGAATATCTTGCCTGAGTAGCATAATTTCTTTTCAAGAAAGTTTAAGGTTGTGAAGCCTTAAGAAAGTAAATACAGTGGATATGGTCTATCTGCGCTTCAACAAGATGTTTGATGGTGTCTGTGTCAGTTCTCTTTCCACCCAGAGCTTCCTGAACAATATCAATAAATGCGAGCTGTATAAAAGGTTCCTGAACAATATCAATAAATGCGAGCTGTATAAAAGGATGATCAGATAGCATCACCCCTGTGTGAATGACTTCTCCAGGGTCCTTACAGCCAATATCTGACCTGCACGCAGATAGATTTCTCCCATGGGCTCTGCATTGAAACTTTTGATCATAACTTAGATGAGGATAAAAAGAACACAGAGAGCAAAATTTTAAGTGATCTGAAGTTAAGAGGGATAATAAGGACTTTGGTTGAAATGATAAGGTTTCAAAGAGATCCGAATGGTTGAGAGAATGGAGCTAAGTCCTGCTGAGATCATTCTTTGCCACTCCCTTGACAATATAAAGTTCCCTGGTTGCCAGAAGTTGGACTGGTTGCTGGGTTTTGGAATCACAGCCTGTAGAAGGAGAATAAGAAGCAGACAGTGTCTTTAGTGGAGGGTTGATGAAGGTAAGCCAGGACTCTGGAGGGGCCCAGAGCAAATGAACTTTATGAAGGCTTGGGATGGGTGGGGATGGGATCTACTGAACCAAGCACAGCCTCCTGGAGAAGACACTCTTTGAACAGTTTTGAAGAATGAAAAGGAGTTGGCTGTGTGATCAATGTTGGGCTAAGGGGTTTCACATTTAGGGAGCAGCATTTAAAATGGTGCAGTGACCAGGAACAGTGGGACTGGGTGTGAGGCAACATGGAAAACCAGCTGATAGTGGCCATCCGTGGCAGGAGACTGGGACAAAGAGTTGTGCTATGTACTTGCCTGACGTTTTTGTTCCTGTTGCTGGATTATAGAATATGAGAGATCTTAGAAATTCTCTAAAGAGGAACAGCTATAACACAACAGGCACACTCTGTGATCTTAGAGGCCAGCCTTTCCCTAACTTACTGATCATGGCAATCACTGGACACTTGCTAAAAATGCTATCTCTCTTGGAGAATCTGATTTCTGTTAGAGTGGGACACATGTATTTTTTTTTTTTTTTNCTGGGTCGTGAAGATCTTTTTTGTACAGTTCTTCTGTGTATTCTTGCCACCTCTTCTTAATATCTTCTCCATTTCCTACTAAATCCAGGCATCTGATCCCATCACTTCATGGCAAATAGATGGGGAAACAATGGAAACAGGGATAGACATTATTGTCTTAGGCTCCAAAATCACTGTAGATGGTAACTGCAGCCATGGAATTAAAAAACGCTAGCTCCTTGGAAGAAAAGCTATGACAAACTAGACAGCATTTTAAAAAGTAGAGACATTAATTTGCCAACAGAGGTCCAGATAGTCAAAACTATGATTTTTTCCAGTGGTCATTTATGATGTGAGAGTTGGACCATGAAGAAGGCTGAGTGCTGAAGAACTGATGCTTTTGAACTGTGATGTTGGAGAAGACTCTTGAGTCCATTGGGAGTGCAAGGAGATCAAGTCAGTCAATCCTAAAGGAAATCAACCCTGAATATTAATTGGAAGGACTGATGCTGAAGTTGAAGCTCCAATACTTTGGCCACTTGATGAGAAGAGCTGACTCATTAGAGAAGACCCTGATTCTGAGAAAGACTGAAGGCAGGAGGAGAAGGGGACGACAGAAGACGAGATGGCTGGATGGCATCACGGACTCAATGGACATGAGTTTGAGCAAGCTTCAGGAGTTGGTGATGGACAGGAAAGCCTGGTGTGCTTCAGTCCACGGGGTCACAAAGAGTCAGGCACAAGTGAGCGACTGAACAATAGACATTATTTATTTAAAAATCTGAAATACAGGATACAGGATGCTTGGGGCTGGTGCACAGGGATGATCCAGAGAGATGATATGGGGTGGGAGGTGGGAGGGGGTTCAGGATTGGGAACTCAGGGGGTACACCTGTGGTGGATTCATGTCAATGTATGGCAAAACCAATACAGTATTGCAAAGTAAAATAAAGTAAAAATAAAAATTAAAAAAAAAATCTGAAATACATACACATGTATACACAGGCATACACACATATCATCAAAGCCCAGATGATGCCGGCTGGGAAAGGAAGAACAAACACATAAGGACAATTCCATTATCAGTACAAATTGATGGTGATTCTCATTAATTTAGTTAGAGCTTTATGGCTTGATATTTAAAAATGTCTCAAAACTGGATCCATAGTGAGATAGGCAACATCTGTCAGATTCCCAAAGTCACATTTTGCAATAGAAATGCTCAATACTTTCCAAAAATCAGGTGGCTTTGTGAATATACATACAGCTATAGAAACCACTAATGAAGTAGCTAACTGACATTCCTAGCTGGAAACCCTAGTTGGGTGTACATACAAGCACACAGACCCATGGTCTACGTAACCATGATACTTAAAGTTTATCTCTGTCCCTAAAGTGGAAGCCAAGGAACAACTAAGTTAGCTTTTCCCTAAAATATCTTAAGAATCATACAGGTAGAATGACTGTGTTGGTGAGGGAGTCTGCATCCTTTTGAATATGAATGAGCACAGAAAATTATTACATGTGGTTCTAAGCACAGTTCTTTTGACAAGAAAGCAACTCCTAAAGATGACACTTAATCATCAATAATGGTGCGGATTATTAAAGAAAAAGTAATCTGTTCTTTTTCTGAACATTTGCAATAGTCACATTCTCTTTTTGGTTAAATTATGCCTTTTTTTTTTAAGGTGTTTATTTATTTATTTACTCTTTGGCTGCATTGCATGCACATGGGATATTAGCTACTGACCAGGGATGGAACCCACGCCCCCTGCATTGTAAGGCAGAGTCTTAACCACAAGACTACCAGGAAAGTCGTCATGCCCTGGTTTTAATTTAGACATCATATGAAGGTACCTTGATGCTTTCAAGGCTATTATCATATTCATTTATGGTCGTGTGTGATATTAGCAATTGACTAAAACAGAGTATCTGTTGCCTACAAAGTTGATGTGCTTTCTTATCTGTTTAATCCAATATCGAGAAGTGCTTTGGGCTGGGGAAAAGTATTGAACAAGTGGCTATAGTGTTATATTCATAAACTGATTAAAAAACACAAATATGTGTATTTAGACACACCCATGCACACATACACATTCACATAGATTCTCCTATTTTTGAAATTATAGGGAAACACATATATATGACTATATTATAGGATATANAAGTATTGAACAAGTGGCTATAGTGTTATATTCATAAACTGATTAAAAAACACAAATATGTGTATTTAGACACACCCATGCACACATACACATTCACATAGATTCTCCTATTTTTGAAATTATAGGGAAACACATATATATGACTATATTATAGGATATAAAATAAATACTTTGGAACTATTCCCACAAGGCCATGAGCAAATAGCATCATTATCCTAGTGACTGTATTATATTCCATACAATCATCTACATGACATTTATTATTTCTATTGTATTTGTTTGGTTACAAGTCTCTTACATGCCCTGATATTTCAAATTTCTGAAGAATGATAGTTATGATTCATCTCTTCATCCCAAGTGTCTATCACAGTGTCCAGCAAAGAGAAAATCCCCAGAAATGTGTTATGGATGAGTGAATTTGTGTGTTTTTTGATTCTTACCTTAGAACAAATATCTTTAAAATTTCAATTATAACAAGATGCTTTCTAAAATATTAAAATTTTCAGAATTTCTCAATGTATATGGAAGCATTCTTTCCATGTCATAGTTTGTACTCAGATTTTAGCACTTCTGCTTTAATGAAGGAAAAGCTAATAATAGCCAGATTTCCAATAAGATGCTTCTTTTTTGAACCACCCAATAACTCATTCTAAAAAGAAAATACAACTGCATTTTGAGTGGCATTCTNGTCCTTCCAATGAATATTCAGGGTTGATTTCCTTTAGGATTGACTTGTTTGATCTCCTTGCAGTCCAAGCAGTTCTCAAGAGTCTTCGCCAGCACTGTAATTCTAAAGCATTACATGTGACAGGGGTAAATACTTTTGATAATCTAGGCCTGAAATAATGAGTCCCTAGAAAAGGTCATTAAAAGTAGACAGTTTAGATGGGCTTGCAAGAGACTGAAGTAAAGGTAATTGGATTTGCTTCTTACCTGGATGGAGGGGAAGAGGGAAACCACTTCTCTGGTTTGGGCTACTGCATGGTATCATTCATTGGGCTAGAATACAGTAGACAGATGGAGAGTTCTACTTTGATTAAACTGATTTCAAGTTGCCTATGAAATAGCCAGGTGGAGATATCCAACAGTTAGATATATATCTAACATTTATATCTCTCTCTATATATATATAGATATAGGTCTGGCATCTAGCAAAGAAGTTTGGCTGAACAGAGATTTGATCCTTGACCATGAACCATGGTGGTTAACACCTTGGATATAACTGAGTTTGCATAGGGATCATGTCTAAAGTCAGAAGAGCAGAGGTCCAGAGCAGAACTCTGTGAGTCATTCAGAAAGCTGATGAGATATTCACAGAGGAATAGGGGAAGGAGGGGAAGAAGGAAAATGTGGGAGTGGGCTTCAAGAAGAGGATGAGCAGCACCTCTGAATGCTGCGGGGGCTTCAGTTATGGGAATAGTCAACAGTCATTTTTCAAGTACATTCTATGAATGGACCCTACCTGGTTGTTTTACATGTATTGCCTCATTTAATCATCATCATAACTCAGTGAGGTGGGTATTGTTACTGTGTTGTTTGGTCGCTAAGTCGGGTCTAACTCTTTGCGACTCCATGAACTATATGCAGCTGGGCTCCTCTGTCCATTAGTTCTCCAGGCAAGAGTAGTGGAGTGAGTTGCCATGCCCTGCAGGGGATCTTCCCAACCCAGGGACTGAACCCACATTTCCTGCGCCTCCTGCACTGCAGGTGGATTCTCTACCCACGGAGCCACCTGGGAAACCCACTAACATAAGAAACTTATACAAAAAAATATCTCACATATGTGGGGCCAAGGCGATAGAGCAAGGCTTACCCACAGCTAATTATTTTTATGAAATCCAATAAGGACTTCTGAATCCAGTGTCAGAAAATGGAAGAAAAAAATAGGTGGAGCTGGGAGTTGCTTTGGTGCTTCTCCTGAAGATAACTGTCATATATTCCAGAGGTTTTCCTATCCACATCTCCTCCCACCTCACTTATGTCTCCTGCATTGCAGGCAGATTTTCTTTACCACTGAGCCACCAGGGAAGCCCCGTGGAATGGTTAATACCTCTTCTGAAATCAGAAGAAACTGAGGCAACAGAGCTAAATAACTTGGTTAAAGCCATACAGCTGATAAATGCTAGGGCCAAAGTTGAAAATAAGTAAAAGGACTCTGGAGTCCTGTGTATTAACTATCACAACCATTTTGTTAGCCATCACTTCCTTGTTAGGAAGTGCAAGGGCTGAAAGACTAAAGAGTTTCCACTGAATACGACAAGAGAAGAGTCCTTCATAACCTGGGCTCTACCTTGGTCCTGGAGGAAATCGTTGTTTGTGGGTTGAATGCAAAGCAGGAAATAGAGACAGGAAGGGGAGATGGCTTTCTAAAAGGAGGACAAGTGGGCAGGAATTAGAGGGTAATATGAGGTCAAAAGGGATTTTTTTTAAGATGGGAAATTGTGTTTACATGCTGAGGGGAAGGAGTAAGTACAAAGAAATTGGTTTAAGATTAAGGAGACTGAGGAAATGTTGGTTGAATTAAGAGTTCTCATCATGAAAATGAATAGAAGAAAGAAAAAATAGAAAAAAAGAAAAAATAGAAAAATCAATTATGTGAGCTGATGGCTGTGTGGATTAGCTTGATAGTGGTGATTATTTCAGAGTGTATATACGTATCAGAACATCAAGTTGTACACTTTAAATACATACAATTTTTGTTTGTTGGTTACAACTCCATGAAGTTGAAAAAAGAGACCCCTAAGGCGGCAGGAGGTTACAGAATCCAGGGCAGCTTGAAGAGCATTGGCTGGACCAGGGGAGGAGTGTCATCCCTCTAACCGGGAGAGATGGGGGATGTGATGTGAAGATGTGGAAGGGAAGTTGAGGGACAGTCCGTTTAAAATAGGGCACAGGGTCTTATTCTGGGCATCACTTGCGGGTGCACTGGCATCAGCCAATCTCAACCGACTTTTCTAGACACCAGCCTCTTTTTGTTGGCCCACTGAACTCATCCCTTCTGGATCCCTTTCCTCCTTTCCTCCTCTACTACTAGAATTGGTGTAGAACCTTCATTTTCAGTCTCTGGTTATTTCGGTCATGAGTGGTACTTTTCCGTTTAGGAGTGTGAAAGAAAACCCTCCTGGTAAGATCTGGTGGGCTGGACGGGTGGGAAGGGAGCAACTGGTCACTGCCCATTGCTTTCATCCCCAAGGAGGAGGACCAGAGGATGGTGAGGGAGGGAGGCTGGAAGCCCTGAAGGACGCAGAGCTGGGGCCACCGGGAGACAGGCTGGAGGGAAGAAGTCAGCCTGTTTAACAAGCAAAGCAGACAAAGATTAGAGTAACCATGACAACAGGCTCCCGGCTGAGGCACTCAGGATTTGGGGAGGAGGCAGGGAGGTGGAAGGAGTTGGCTGGGTATGAGCCCAGAGTTTCAGAAAATGCCATGCCTCCCTTCAGGGCTTCTTGGCTGTTACAGAAATCACCATAGTCACCAACAGAACCTGGGAGGGAAAAGAGGTGGGGTGGGGCCAGCTGATTCAGGGAGAGGGAGTCACCCCTGAGGACAAGCAAGGATCTGGCTGGGGGTACAGAAGAGGACTGGGCGTAGTCAGCTTAGAGTGTGTGTGTGTGTGTGTGTTGGTGAGTTCACATTAATGCAGCATTGTTGCCCAGCCCAGGGCTGTAATTACCTAAGGATTCCTTGAAAGTCTTTTGCCCTTCTTCTTTGTCCAGCCACTTTCTAGCTGCTTGAGATTCTGTCAAGTTGAATGCAGATTTTTTTTTCGCTGTTCACAATTTCTTTTATTGGAGGATAATTGCTTTACATGCTGTGTTAACACGTGCTATGTTAGTTTCTGCAGTACTGTGAAGTGAACCAGTTATATGTATACTTATATCCTGTCCACCTGGAACCTCCATCCCACGTGCTCCCCACCCCAACCCTCTAGATCATCACAGAGCACTGAGCTGAGCTCCTTGTCCTCCTGGCTTCCCTCTTAGCTATCTACTTTACACGTGGTAGTGTATATGGGCTTTCCTGGTGGCTCAGATGGTAAAGAATCCACTTGCATTGCAGGAGACCCAGGTTCAATCCTTGGGCTGGGAAGATCTGCTGGAGAAGGGAATGGCTACCCACTCCAGTATTCTTGCTTGGAGAATTCTATGGACAGAGGGGCCTGGTGGGCTACAATCCATGGGGTCACAAAGAGGCGGACATGACTGAGCGACTGACAGGGTGTGTACTTGGCAATCCTAATCTCCCAGTTTGTCCCACCCTCCTCTTCCACTGTGTCTGCAGGTCCCTTCTCCACGTCTGCATCTCTATTTCTGCCCTGAAAATTGGTTCTTCTGTACCATTTTTCTGGATTCCATGAATGTATTTTTTAAAATATGTGAATGCAGCTGTCCCTTTCTGAACAAGATCAGAACACCTAAATAGGAAAGGTAAGAAATTGTCACAATTACAAGTGAGGTGTATAGCTTAACTATCTCCTCATCATACCCCATTTGGTCTCAGAAAACATGGTACCAGCACCTCTGCTGGGGAGGGACCTTTCAGACCTCCTCTCCATCTAGCAAAACACATTGCAAATAGGGCTTTGAGAGTCCACTCCCATCCTCCCTTTCTAACAGACTTATCCTTTCAAGCTCTCCGTATGGAAACGCATGCTGGACTCATCCCTGGGATGGGCAGTGGCCCCAAGTACATAGTAAACCTCAAAGAGATCTGAGAGCCCCAAACCTCACTCAGGGGCTCTTAGATTCGTGTTGTTGCCACAGACTTGACTTTCACAGACTTAGTGTCATTGGCAAGATTTTGCAGTTTTTATTGGGTAGGTGGTGGTAAAGTGGATTTGTATCTATTTCCAAATCTCTCTACCTCCAAACAACCAGGTATAGTTCTAGCTATTGGGAAAAGAAGGTTCTTTTGCACAAAGGATAGTTGAAACAAGAGGTATGGAACTTGAACGCATTGTTCCAAGCTGTAGTAAATAGCTGTGAAAAGAAAAAGGTAATGAGGACTGACGTCCCCAGGAGGCCAGGAGGTCTATCTCCAGGCTGGAGAGAGGATGTGCACAATTTTCCAGTTTTGCAATAAACCTAAAACTCTCTCTCTCTCTCTTTTTTTTTTTTAAAACTGACTTCTGCCAGATGAGAATATCTTGTTCTCAGCTGCGTTATCACTTGTAAACATGTAGATCTGTCCAGCAGTGATGCAGAGTTCCCAGAGCCCTGAGGAAACAGACTCTACGTTGAGATCTTGTTGGTTTAGAGAGATTTTCTGAACCAGTGACTTCATTCTGGCTTCATGTCATCAGTACCAGCCAAAGGGGATAAAACCATGTGCAGCTGTACCCCAAATTTGTGGGAAAACAAGGAAGACCCAGATATAAAAATGAGGTCAGGTGATTTCTTTTAAGTAGGAACTGCATTAGGAAAATTCAAGAGGATTTGGGGAGGAATCCCCAAATGGAGAAACAGAGAAATGGTTCTACAGTTGAGTATGAAACAGCTTGATTTACTCACATGGTCACCTCTTGCAAGTAAACCATCTCATCACATAGGCGTACATGCACATACAAACCCCTACACAACATCCACATGTGTAAATGCCCAGCTGTCAACCCAGATGCAAACAGGAAATTCAGCTTTACTCATTTCATGTACTAGTTCATAATTCATCTCACAGGCATTTACTGAACATTTACTGTGGCTGGATCCTGTTCTAGACCAAGAGAAGGAACTCGGAAGTGGGTAAGACATTGTTTCTGCCCTCCAAGAGTTTATAGTTAGCTGGAAAGAAGGCTATGTGAGCATACATCAGATTACCGGATGGTGGATGCTGTCATAGATGGATGGTTGTGTGAGTGGTAGGAAGGATGATCAGCTCTCTCCAGAGTGAGAGGACAGGGGATTGAGGAAGATGGATTAGACTGCTTGGGCTGCCATCACAAAACACCACAGACTCAGTGGCTTCAGCAACAGAAATTTATTTTGTCACAGTTCTGGAGGTTGGAAAACTCAAGATGACAGTTCCAGTAGGATCAAGAGCTCTCCTCCTGACTTGCAGAGTGCTACCTTCCTGCAGTGGTCTTTTCTCAGGGTGTGCACATGACGGGAGGGAGGAAGGAGGAGAGAGAGATTTCCCCTATACCTCTTTCTTTTAGTTTTATGGGGTCATGGGCACCACTTTTACTATCTCCTGCATGCATGCTAAGTCACTTCAGTCGTGTCTGACTCTTTGAGACCCTATGGACTGGAGCCCGCCCAGCTCCTTTGTCCATGGGATTCTCCAGGCAAGACTACTGGAGCAGGTTTCAGTGCCTTCTTCTAGGGGATCTTCCCAACACAGAATCGAGTCCGTGTCTCTTGCATCTGCTGCACCGGCAGGTGGATTCCTTACCACTAGCACCACCTAGAAGGCCCTTTATGACCCCACCTAACCTTAATTCCCTGCCTTCCCTGGTGGCTCAGGCAGTAAAAGCATCTGCCTACAATGCAGGAGACCTAGGTTCGATCCCTAGGTTGAGATCTTCTGGAGAAGGAAATGGCATCCCACTCCAGTACTCTTGCCTGGAGAATCCCATGGATGGAAGAGCCTGGTAGGCTACAATCCATGGGGTCGCAAAGAGATGGATATCACTGAGCGACTTCACTTTCACTTTCTTTCAACCTTCATTAGGGCTTCCCTGGTGGCTCAGAGGGTAAAGCATCTGCCTGCAAGGTGGGAGACCTGGGTTCGATCCCTGGGTTTGATCCCTGGGTGAGGAAGATCCCCTGGAGAAGGAAATGGCAACTCACTCCAGTATTCTTGCCTGGAAAACCCCATGGACAGAGAAGCCTGGTGGAATCACAAAGAATCAGACACAACTGAGCGACTTCACTTTCTTTCACTTTAACCTTATTTACTTTGTTGAAGGCCCCATCTCCAAATACATGTATGCTGAGAGTCAGGCCTTTTGTATATGAATTTGGTCCATAACAGATGGCTTCATGGAGCAAATGACAATTGAAATATATTGTAAAGAGTTAGTCAAAGGAGAGGTGGATGCATTCCTTCCACTCAAAAATAACAGACAGGAAGGGATGGAGGAGCTTTCTGCCTTTCAGTGCAGTGCAGTTCAGTTGCTCAGTCATGTCTAACTCTGTGACCCCATGGACTGCAGGACGCCAGACCTCCTTGTCCATCACCAACTCTCAGAGCTTACTCAGACTCAGGTCCATCGAGCTGGTGATGCCATTTAACCATCTCATCCTCTGTCTTCCCCTTCTCCTCCCGTCTTCAGTCTTTCCCAGCCTCAGGGTCTTTTCCAATGTCAGTTTGTTGCATCAGGTGGCCAAAGTATTGGAGTTTCTGCCTTTGGGAGACCACAGATAACTTAGGAGCGCTAGCAGGTGGGAGAGAAATGTGAGAAAGGATATATCCGAGGGCTTCAGTTTACTTTGTAGTTGGTGTGGAGTCACTGGTTAATCTTACAGCAGGTGCGGTGTGTTCAGCAGGAAGAGCCAGGTTGTCTGGCTGTGTCCTAAACCAGCCTGGCAGCTGCAGAAGGGGAGAGGGAGTTGGCTGGATTTAGTGACTGGATGTAAACAAGAAAGACTGTCTCTTATACACATCTAGATGTGTATAAGAGACAGGCTACTCCCTTCTCCAGGGGGTCTTTCCAATCCAGGCATTGAACCCAGGTCCCCTGCATTGCAGGCGGATTCTTTACTGTCTGAGCCAACAGTGAAGCTCAAAGCTGAGGACAGGAGACACTGAAAATGACCTCTGACTTTAGACTTATGACCTTTTGCTCTGCTCTCTGGATGATCTTCTCTAAGTAACTGCTGACCCTTCAGCAGGGGTCCAAATAAGGCATTCTGATGTCTTGTGGAAAGAATCTTGACCCTAGATTAAGGAGCAGTTTGTGTATCTTGAATTTTTAAGAAACTGATGGGAAGTTCTGGAGAAAAAAATAAAGAAGAATGTTAATTTCATTTATTTAGAAAATGCATATTTGTTGCCTACTATGAGCCAAGTATTGTTCCCAGCACCAGGGATATTGAATAAAACAGAAAAAAAAAAACACTACTCTAAAAACCTACATTCTAGAAGGAAATGTAGACAAAAACAAGATAGTAAAAATATAATAGTATGTGAATAACAAAATTGAAGGAGGAAATTGATACAGAAAAAGGGAAGTGTTCTAGGGAGCAGGACAGGGAGAAGGTAATTTTACATGGTAACCAGGGGAGGCCTCATTGTACAGGTAACAGTTAAGTAAAGGCCGGAGTAGGGGAGAAAGTGAGTCTTTGGATGTTGAGGGGAAGAAAATAGCTGAAGTGAAGAGGCCCTGAGCAGAGAGGTGTGTGAAGTGTTCAAGAACTAGGGAGACGGCTGGCATGGCAGGAATGCAGTGTTGGGGGCACTGAAGGAGAGAATTACCAGACAGGGTAAAAGACAGGGGCAGGCACAGGATCTTCTAGAACCTTGAAGACAACTGAAGAATTTTGAGTTTCACTCTGGATAAGATGGGAAGCCACAGAAGTTTTAATTTTTTTGCATAAATTTAAAAAACATTTTGCGATTTTATTTTTGTAGTTTAATTTTAATTTTTGTGAGATTATTTCTGGCTCCCCTGGGTCTTGGTTGCGGCACGGGCTTTTCTCCAGTTGCGCCGAGTGGGGGATACCCTCTGGTTGCAGTGTGCTGGCTTCTCATGGTGGCTTCGCTGGTTGCGAAGCAGAGGCTCTAAGATGCTCAGGCTTCAGGGCTCAGTAGTTGCACTCGTGGCCTCTAGAGCACAGGCTCAACAGTGGTTCTGCTTAGACTTAGTTGCTCCACAGCATGTGGAATCTTCCAGGATTGGAAGATTGAGATTCCACAGGGATTCCACAGGGATTGAGCCTGTGTTTCCTGCACCGGCAGGTAGATTGTTTACTAGTGAGTTACCAGGGAAGCCCTGAAGTTTTCATCTTTTAAATCAGGTTTATTTTACATGGAATACAATTTAATCATTTTAAATACACACTTTAATGAATATATTTCCTCTTCTCATCCCTTGGAAGAGGAAGATAGGAATTCCTGTTGTCTTTTGGACAATGCCTTTCTCTTTTTTTCTCTTTCTTTATAGTGGTTAAACACTTGTCTTTCAAGCTGCTAAAAAACTGAAGGAATGTTAAATAACTGAGCTAATGTTATTCCTAATCTTTAACATGGGACTGGGTTAGCTCTACTTCCTTCTGGACTCCCTGCCTTTCTCCATTTTTGAATGACGTTGTATCCCCTTCCCACTCAGTCCATCACGTTCCTGTTTTCAAGGATAGAACAAATTATTCTCCTCCCTTGGTGTCGGATAATCTCCCCCTCCCCCAACCTCACGCGCTTTTATTTGCCATTAAATGAGGCCATCTGCTATTTGATTTATCCCAAACTTCTATGTTCTGGCTGAGATCCATCCATTTCTTAGGCTTCTTCATTTCCATCATCACCCCTGCCAGTTGGCTTCCATATAAAGGCCAGTTTATGTGAAAAAGCTATTTTTATTTCTTCAAGGAAGGTACTGGGTATATGAGGATGTGTGAAAACACTGACTGCTACTGAAAAAAAAAAAAAAAGGGAAGGTAATTCAACTGATGAGAGAAGATGTTGAAATAGCCACTGTATACACTGCCAGGACAGAGCAAATTTGGTGCAACTTTTTTGCAAGAGATTGGTCTATACATTTATATCTATGTCAGTTGATACCATTTATTAACAGCTCTAGCTGCTACTTAGGTTCTTCTGTATCTATGCCTACATCTATATCTAGATTGATATCTAATCTTAAAATTTCATTTTTTTTGACTTAGACCCTTTCTTAGAGGATCTCTTTCTGCTGTATTATTCTGTGTGGCAATTACCCCTTAATCAGGTACCATATGATCAATGTGTATTCTGGCTGTCAGGGCCCTCCCTTTCCCTCCAGCAAGTCCCTCAGCCAGTGGTAACTAAAAATCTGACCCTATAACCTTCTAGTGTGTGTTTGCCTCTCCTGAATCTCAGTATTTCATCTGTGGAATAAGGTTGTTTTGAATAAATAGAAAAAATAGAGATAAATCATAGCATAATATACGGATCATTTTAGTCACATATATTTTAATTATTATTACTATTTTAGAGGATTTAGAATAATAAAAATTAGGAAACAATATAACTGTGCAATGAAGGTGCATTAGTTCAATTAACTTTGGGCTATTGATATGAGAATATATTAAAAAAAAAA
>SJYV01049607.1:334223-387239 GCA_006410875.1 Neotragus pygmaeus
GGGTAGAGGAAGGAGAGGTTGGGTGAAGGGCAGTAAAAATCCGTGGGATTCCACGTTCTCAGCTACAAAAATAACAGTCATCCTCACCCGAGGGAAATAGGGGAGCTCAGTCAGGTTTTGATTGTCCCATGTGGGCCTGTAGACTGCAGAGGCCCCTGGACCCTGGAAGTGCCCCGGTGAGGTAGGACAGGGGTGGGAGCCAAGCATCCAGACTCCCAGCCTCTGCCCTTTGCATAGTTCCGAGAACGGGCATCAGTGCAGGGTGAGACATCAGATCTCTCCTCCCTCTGCTCTGATCTAGGGGCAGCAAATGCTTGGTCCCCAAAAGGGAGGCTGGCTCATTGAGTGCAGTGTTGGTCACCCGTCCTAAGGAAGTGTCTGCAAGGACAGCTAAATGGGAGACAGCTCTCCCTTTGAAATGTTCATGGACCAAATCCGACAGACAGGTTCGATGCAGCAAGGGGAGGCTCAGAAGGTGCATGTGAATGGAAATGTAAGCACATGTGCGTGAGGAAGACCATGCCTGGAGCTGTCTCTGGCACTCCTAAGAGTGACCAGGGAGGAGGGAGGCTGACTCACAAGAGCTACACATTAGGGGAGAAGAGGGAAGGATGCAGTAGTCTTACCTTCCCAGGCTGGCCTGTTGCCAAGCTCTTGCCAAAGAGGTCATCACATGGGGCTGGGACTACAGGAAAAGACTAGATAGGATGGGAGGTGGCAATTGAGAGGGTACCTAAAGTCCAGAAGAAGGAATGAAATGCAGGAATGCACCAGGAGGTGGGGGTGGGGGCCTTGCAGCCCAGCTGATAGGCCTGCTTCCACGTGCGCACGTGAATGCACGCAGGGCTCAGGCGGCTCTGGTGGCTAGCAGAGGTCTGGTTTTCAGGACCATCAGCACATAGGGCCAGGCAGAGGGTGGTGACCTTGAGGCCACCTGGACCTGCAGAGCCCTGCCTGGGAGAAAAAGGAAGGGTGTAAGCAGATGATTGGGACAGGAGGATGGCATCCTCTCCTCCCAAGTGCTTAGGTTAAAAGGGAAGAGGAGTGGGCGCTGGGACTGCAGAGCCTGAGGGGCACCTACCTCTGAGGAGCACCGGTTGACCTGGGCTGCTCACAGATGGGTCTGTGGAGAGACTGAGAAGGGGGCTTTGGCTGGGCCTGACGCTGGCCAGCCCTACAGGGACATCACAAAGTTGGGAGAAGGGCCTGGAGTTGCGGGGATGAGGGTAGGGTGTCCGTTGAGGAGGCAGCGGCCCAGCCTGGTACAAGCAGGCTGGTTTGGNAGTTGGTCCAAGAAAGTGAAAGTAAAAGTGACTCAGTCATGTCTGACTCTTTGTGGATTGTAGTCTGCCAGGCTACTCTTTCCATACAATTCTCCAGGCAAGAATACTGGAGTGGGTTGCTGTTCCCTTCTCCAGGGAATCTTCCCAATCTAGGATTCAACCCAGGTCTCCCACATTGCAGGCAAATTCTTTACTATCTGAGCCACCAAGGAATCCCTACAGGGTTCTCACCTTTGCTTTTTGACTCTCATACAGTCTTCTCAGGAGACATGTAAAATGGTCTGTATCCCCATCTCTTTAAAAGTTTTCCACAGTTTATTATGATCCATACAGTCAAAGACTTTAGCATAGTTGATGAAGTGGAGGTAGATGTTTTTCTGGAATTCCCTTGCTTTCTCTATGATCTAGTGAATATTGGCAATTTGATTTCCGGTTCCTCTTCCTTTTCTAAACCCAGCTTGTACATTTGGAAGTTCTTGGTTCACATAAGGCTGAAACCTAGCATGCAAAATTTTAAGCATGACCTTACTAGCGTGGGAGATGAGTGCAATTGTCCAATGATTTGCACATTCTTTAATGCTCTACCTAATTATTATTTATTGTTTGTCTCTTCCCATCAAAACATAAAGTCCATGAAAGCAGAATTTGTGATTTTGTACCTGATTTATCCTTAGTGCTTAGTTGAATACCTAATGTTTATTTGTCTCTGAAGAGTTATGGAGAAAAGGTTAAAAGTGTTCAAGATAGTATACTCAGGCCAAAAGGTGGGATCACCCCAAGTGTCCACAGATGGATCAGTAAGATGTGGTATATACATCGAGCGGAATGTTATTCAGTATTAAATAGCAAGAAAATTCTGACACATACTGTCCTGTGGATGACCCTTGAAGACATAATGCTAAGTGAAAATAAGCTACTCACAAAAGGACAGATATTGTATGATTTTATATGAGAGACCTAGAGTAATCAAATTCACAGAGACAGAAAGTGGAATGAATGGTGGTTGCCCAGGGCTAAGAGGAAGGAGGTGGATGGTGCTGAGAGTTGTACACAGTGTGAGCTTACTTAATGGCACAGAATGATACACTTAAAAATGGCTTAGATGGCACATTTTATGTTATGTATATTTAACCACATGCACAAAACATTTCCAGAGCTTGTAGAGATGAAACTACAGGAGCCTTCTTCATAAAGGATGAATGAGACTTGAGAATGTCTTCAGGCTGGGAGGAGTAGTGGTCATTGTGCGAGTGTGAATCTGTGTATGTTTGTGTGTGTTATGGAGAGAATCTGGAGATACAGTTATTAAATAATAAATAATGATACAAATGGTGGGTTGGGAGAAGTGAGAAAGGACACTGAAGCAAGTCCATCCACATATAAGAACAATGTCTGAAACTTTCCAGATAGGTAAAAATGTGGTACATGGGCAGGTTTGGAACAGATATTGTAGTGTTGCTTTGGATGACACCCATTTGGCATCATTTAGTCTGGTGTCTGTCCGATCCCAGAAACTTCTTTTAAGACTAAACCCTGCTGAACTATGGAGAGGGGTCGGTGATTTAGGGCAGTTAGGATTGCAGGCTCTAGGGAAGTTATCATAGTGAAAGGCATCGATGGAAGGAAATCAGCCGATGAACAGTCGTTCAGTGTATTATGTTTGTGAGAGCCTCTGAATTAGAATATTTGACTATAACAAATATGTTGTATGCAAAGTACTCAGGCAATGCAAATCAGGCAAGGTGTCAAATGACCCAGGATTATGTATCAGAGCCCTGTCACACAGATTCTACAACACCTGCAAACTCAATTTAATATATCTTCATTGAATACCTATACAGCCCCCTGGTATGAAAGGCCTACAAATGTACATTTACAAATATCTATTGAAAAGTGATTATACATAATATTGTGAGATAGATCACTATTTCGTTTGCTAGTTAGTACTCATATCAGCATAGCATTTGTCATCTAGGCAAATAAATCGATATTGCACATGATGGAATTGCAGGTTTTTCTCAAGAACTGTGAAAGTATTGTGGGAAGATGGAAGCTTTTACTGAGACAGAAAAGTACTTATATGAATTAAAGATTGTTTCATAAAAATATATGATTCATTTAAAGTTATTGGTCCAACTAGAGCATGAACAGTTAGTTGCAGAGAAGGCCTGATCAAGCAGAACTTAGGGTGACATAAGGTGTGGATTTTTATTTTGGGAATCAGAAAGTACGGGGTTAATTTCAGCAGATCCTTGAGGGTCAAATGGGCCATGCTCTGAATGGAAAGTGTGGTTTATTTAGTGTGAGGCCAGATTTAGGAAGCTGGGAAAGAACACATTACGGGAAACAGCTAGCTCCAGAAATCAAGGTTGGGCAAGGTCAAGGACTTTGGAGAAATGTGAGTTCACACAGTGGCGTTGTCCTCAGAATGCAGATGTGGGCCTGATTTGGGGAGGAAAGGGTTTGGCCCACAGTTTCATTTAGAGGCGGAGTTTGCTCACTGGGTATGGTGGTGCTAGGTCCTGTGTGATGATGGTGGTGAGGACAATCACGTTACTGATCATAGCTGCCATGTGTTGAGTCTGCACTATGTGCCAGAGGCCCTGTTAATTCGATGAATTGTTTTTAGTATCCAACATGAACCTAGTGCTAGAGAAACAATGAACAAAATAGGCAAAATCTTTGTTCTCATGGAGCTAATGTTTTCATTAGCTGGAGGGAGAGAGTGGAGGGAGACAATAAATACATGAGCAAATATATAGAAAGTTTGAGGGTGAAAAGAACTTTGGAAAGTGGAAGAAATGGAGTACACGGCAAAGGGATGGGTGAAAATTTGCACAGGAAAGGCTTGGTATTTTGTAGAGAGATATAATATTAGTATGAGAAAAAAACTGGGCATAATTGTTGTTCAGTTGCTTAGCCGTGTCTGACTCTTTGCCATCCCATGAATTGCAGAGTGCCAGGCTTCCCTGTCCTTCACTATCTCCTGGAGTTTGCTCAAACTCATGTCCACTGAATCAGTGATACCATTCAATCATCTCATCCTCTGTCACCCCCTTTTCCTCCTGCCCTCAATCTTTTGCAGCATCAGGGTATTTTCCAATGAGTCAGCTCTTCATGCCAAGTGGGCAAGGATTGGAGCGTCAGCTTCAGCATCAGTCCTTCCCATGAATATTCAGGGTTGATTTCATGTAGGATGGACTGGTTTGCTCTCCTTGCTGTCCAAGGGACTCTCAAGAGTCTCCTCCAGCACTATAATTCGAAAGCATCAATTCTTTGGCTCTCAGTCTTCATTATGGTCCAACTGTCACATCCGTATATGACTCCTGGTATGGGCAAGTTTGGGGGAGAATATTTTGGACAGAGGGAAGAGTGGGCATAAAGTCTTTATGATCAGCAATTGCTCAGCAAGTATTATTAATACAAGGAACGGTGGTGTGGCAGAGCAGAGTGGTAGACTTGAGAGCTAGATCATGCAGTCTTTCTTGTGGTCATTTTAAAAGATCTAACTCTTAGTCTAGTGAAATGGGAGCCACTGGACATTTCTCTTAGCATCCTGAAGCTTTAGCTGTATTTTACTCACCATACATATATGAAATTGGTAGTATTATTATTCCCTTTTTACTTTAATTGGGAAGTTGAGACAGAGAGAGCTTAAGTGACTTACCCAAACTCAGTCTTGAAGTTTTGGAATGAAGATTTTACCCAAGTGGCCTGATTTTAGCGCACATACAGGCTGCATAGGAGGGAATACAATGAGATGCAAGAAACTTGGAGGGCAGAAGATGTGTTCATTATCTTGACTGTGGTGATGGTTTCCCACGTGCATATGTATTAATACTTTGTCTTGTTGCTGCTGTTTAATTGTAAAAGAAAATAAAGAAAGTGAAAGTTGCTCAGTCGTGTCTGACTCTTTGCAACGCCATGGACTATACAGTCCTTGAAATTCTAAGGGTCAGAATACTGGAGTGGGAAGCCTTTCCCTTCTCCAGGGGGTCTTCCCAACCCAGGGATTGAACCCACATTGCAGGTGAATTCTTTACCAGCTGAGCCACAAGGGAAGCCCAAGAATACTGGAGTGGGTAGCCTATCCCATCTCCAGTGGATCTTCATAACCCAAGAATCGAAGCAGGTGGATTCTTTACCAACTGAGATAAGCTATGTCCAACTTGTTGCAACCCTATGGACTGCAGCCCCCCAAGCTCCTCTGCCCATGAGATTTCCCAGACAAGAGTACTGGAGTGGGTTGCCGTTTTTTTCTCCAAGGGATCTTCTTGTCCCAGGGATCAAAACCATGTCTCCCTCATTGTCAGGCATATTCTTTACCCCTGAGCCACCAGGGAAGCCCCACATACATATTTTCCAGTTCCAGTTCAGTCACTCAGTCATGTCCAACTCTTTGTGACCCTGCCAGGCCTCCCTGTCCATCACCAACTCCTGGAGTTGACCCAAACCTATATCCATTGAGTCAGTGATGCCATCCAACCACCACATCCTCTCTGGTCCCATTCTCCTCCTGCCCTCAATCTTTCCCAGCATCAGGGTCTTTTCAAATGAGTCAGCTCTTGGCATCAGGTGGCCAAAGTATTGGAGTTTCAGCTTCAACATCAGTCCTTCCAATGAACACCCAGGAAATGGACTAGTTGGATCTCCTTGCAGTCCAAGGGACTCTCAAGAGTCTTCTCCAACACCACAGTTCAAAAACATCAATTCTTCAGCGCTCAGCTTTCTTCACAGTTCAATTCTCACATCCATACATGACCACTGGAAAAACCATAGCCTTGACTAGATGGACCTTTGTTGGCAAATAATGTCTCTGCTTTTCAACATGCTGTCTAGGTTGGTCATAACTTTCCTTCCACGGAGTAAGCATCTTTTAATTTCATGGCTGCAATCACCATCTGCAGTGATTTTGGAGCCCCCAAAATAAAGTCTGACACTGTTTCTACTGTTTCCCCATCTATTTGCCATGAAGTGATGAGACCAGATGCCATGGTCTTAGTTTTCTGAATATTGAGCTTTAAGCCAACTTTTTCACTCTCCTCTTTCACTTTCATCAAGAGGCTTTTTAGTTCCTCTTCACTTTCTGCCAGAAGGGTGNTCATCCTCTCAGAGACAAGAGTCCTAGCATTGTGATGTCCTTGTTGGAAAGCCCAGCTTAATTGTCTCTGAAGAGGATGTTGATTTACACCGTTGTAACTGCAGAGTAAAGCAGGAATGGAGCATAGGGTCTTTCCTCTTATCTTGACAGTGAGTCCAAATAGAATGCTGCTCAGTGAGGTTTATAGATGCCTAGCTTCAGAACTTTCTGGGGAGTTTATTGGAAATATACATTTATGCCTCCCTGCCCCCATACCCTTCCTCAAAACCACTGGACCAGAAATCCCGCCAGGAGCTGGAAATTTTTGATGAACAAGCTTCCCAGGTGATTCTGATTGAAGTGGTTTGGGAACCTTGGTGCTGAGGGGTGATGCCACCCCAGCCAGCCTCTGACAAACCCTTTAAGTGCCTCGTTTGCTCCCTCTTCCTCCAGAACCATTCAGCATGGGGCCTGTGGAGGAGCGTGGCTCCATGGGAATCCCTGATGAATACAGCTTAGAAAATGATAGACTCATGTTCAAGGGGAAAATGGAGATATACAGCTCTTAAACCCTGTGATTTATTGATCAAATGCAGCAGGGCTCACCCAGAAAATCATCTGGCTTTAAGAGTTGTTCCTAAAATACTTGAGGGAGTTGTAACTAATTCTTGGCTGAGGAGACAGCTGTGAGACCCTGGCGCCCCCACTTCACCCCATGTGGCTCTGTATCCATCCAAGGGCTCTGAGAACACCCACCTTTCACATAGTATTTGAGCCCAGAATCCTAGTTGGGCTGCACACAGTACTTAGGTGATTTTAGGGCACTTTTCAAGTGGATTCAGGTTTTATGTTCTGTTTAAGTTTCAGCAGCATCTTTTAAAGGTGGAGACAGAATAGCAGAAAATCTAACTGTCCAAGAAGTTAAAATACCATGCGCCAAGGCCAAGGACTTTCTGCTGACCAATATATCAACAAAGTGAAGGACACAGTGTCCCTTGTGTGTTTTATAGAGTCCATCCCATTGAAAGTTTGGGACCGCTTTCATTGTGATCACATTTACAAGTCTCTCTGAATGGACGTGGACAGCTTTTTTTCTTTCTTGTTTCTGTGCAGACCCTTTTAAAAGTCTTTATTTGAATAAGAATTCGTTACAATATTGCTTCTGATTGTTCTTTTTTTATGATTTTTTTTTTTTGGCTGTGGGATCTTAGTTTCCCAAGCAGGGATTGAACCTGTACCCCCTGCCCTGGAAGGTGAAGTCTCAACCACTGGACTGCCAGGAAAATCCCCCAGATGGACAGTTTTTTTCATGTCAGACCGCTGTTACCTTACATGGCAGAGTACGCTTCCCAGCTCTCTCAGTCACTTATGCCCCCAAAAGGAGCTTCTTGTCCCCATCACTGCTCAAGGCTGGGAGATCCCCAGCAGAGTCCCAAAGATCCCTGTGCTCACTTGCAGGAATTACAAGCTGCCTGTGACGGTGATTTCCCATGTTTTCTGCAGTCCTCCTTGGACTTCCAGGGCTTTCAGAGGGTGGCCCCTCTGTGTCTGTGTGGGTGTTGCTGCTCTGAGCAAGTCTCACGGTCTTTCGAGGCACTCACACTGTGTCCAGAGTTGTGTTGGCTGGAACCTTGTGTGTCCTACAGAGAAAGCTCTCAAGACCCACAGACTGGGCCTGCGTCAGAAAGAAGTCTTCAGCCTACATTTTTAGGCACAGAGCCTCTTCCTCACTGTGGTTCATTCTTCAGCCTCCCCTGTCAACACTCACATCACATCTCCTGGCAGGGTGGGCATCTCTTCCCCAAGGGGCTGCCCTTTGGATTTGAATCCCAGGTCTAACCTTGATTTACTTGTGATTTTCGTGTTAGCCGCTCAGTTGTATCCGATTCTTTGTGAACCCATGGATTGTAGCTCACCAGACTCCTCTGTCCATGGGATTCTCCAGGCAAATATACTGGAATGGGTTGCCATTTCCTTCTCCAGGGGACCTTCCTGACCAGGGATGAAACCCGGGTCTCCTGGATTGGCAGCAGATTGTTTGTCATCTGAACCAGGCCAGTTGTACAACCTCTCTGGGCCTCATCATAGTCATCCCCAGAAGTGCTCTGATAATACTAACCACACAGCCTAGTGTTTGCTTTAAAAAAACAAAAGCCTCTTGCTCACCACGTTCTCCTGCCAAGGCTGGGAGCCATCAGCCAGTCCTGTTGGTTCTCGTTTCATTCACTGGAGACGCTGTGAGTGGGCAGGACCCCTTGGTGAGTTAACACTTCCCATTCTGGGTGGGCCTGTACTCTGAGCACTTCTGAGAAGGCTGTCTTTGAGAAGCACTGCTCTTCTGGTGGAAGAGTACAGGGCTCATGATTTCTCCTTCCCTAGTGGATCGCAACAGCCGTAAGATGGAGTGGTAGTTTGCACTAAAGATGCTAAGGGGGAGTTTAATACCGACAGGGGTAGTGTATGTGGAAATGGTTTGATAAGTACATGCTGAGATGTTTTTCAGCCCAGAGTGGCCATTCTGGGCAGCAGGTTTTATGTGAGAAGTCTTCAGGAGAAGATGAGGTGTGAACCCCCTTGTTCCCTTGTTAGAATTTCATGTTTTCCTTTTTCATGCCTGCTTCCCACCTATGTAATATCCCACTTTTCATTAATTCTTATGGAAATTTGTCTGAACACTTCCAAATATCCAGATAAAATGTTCAAAGTAACATCAAAGTTAAAAAAAAAAATTCTGTGCAAGTGTGTGTCCACACACACACACACACACACACACACACTCATATAGAGTGTTACTGAGCTGTGCCTGCATTTCCTGTAAATGAACAAACAAGACCCACCATTAAGCCTTAGAGAGGTTCCACTGCATCTTAGAAAATACTGATGTCACTTAAAATGTGCTTGTCTACTCTTGGATTTTATTTTGTTTACCATCTTCCTGAGAAATGCTCCCTACAGCCAAAATGCCAACTACTTATTTTAAATAGAATGTTGGTTTCTTCTAAGTTACAGAAAGAGAAAACAAAAAACAAAAAACAAAAAACCACCACAGTCTTTCATTTGTTTCCTTCTTGAAAGCCAAGAAAAGCATGTCAAAGCCATTTCTGACCAGGATTAAATAATAGGATCTTTCATATTCCACAGGTTCTAAACCAACAGATTGAAGAAAGCAATCTTTTTGGAATTTTTCTGTGTATGGGGTGAAATTTTTTCCTTCGGTTCCAATCACGTGAAAGAATACTGGCTACCTACTCTTTGCTGGTATGTTATGGTCCAAATAAAACACGGTCCCTGTTCCCTAATGTTCTAGAATTTAATAACGGTTAGCAAGATGAACTGACCTTATGGGACAAGTGGAAAAAACAAGTTTCACAAGACAGGAGCTGGTCTGGAAGGAGAGTGTACAGTTATCAGTGAGCGAAAGGTTGTTGATACAGCATTGTGCAAGAAACAGGCAAAATAAAATCAACACTGGGGAAATTTGCTTAGGCTGAGAGTTTTTTCAGAAGGAGAAGAAAAGGAGTAGGTCAGTAATAGAACTTGTTTAAACTAGAAGATGTCATACAGAGTGAAGTAAGTCAGAAAGAGCAAAACAAATATTGTGTATTAATGCATACATGTGAAATCTAGAAAAATGGTATGGATGAATCTATTTGCAGGGCAAGAATAGAGATGCAGATGCTGAGAATGGACATATGGACATGGCAGGTGGAAGGAGGGAAATGAACTGGGAGACTGGGGCTGNAAGAACAAAACAAATATTGTGTATTAATGCATACATGTGAAATCTAGAAAAATGGTATGGATGAATCTATTTGCAGGGCAAGAATAGAGATGCAGATGCTGAGAATGAACATATGGACATGGCAGGTGGAAGGAGGGAAATGAACTGGGAGACTGGGGCTGACATATATACACTAACATGTGTAAAGCAGATAGCTAGTGGGACCCTGCTGAATAACACAGGAAGCTCAGCTCGGTGCTTTGTGATGACCTAGAGGGGCAAGATGGGGAGTAGGTGAGAGAGAGGTTCAAGAGGGAGGGACGGGGTGTGTGTGTGTGTGCTTTGTGATGACCTAGAGCAGCAAGATGGGGAGTAGGTGAGAGAGAGGTTCAAGAGGGAGGGACAGGGTGTGTGTGTGTGCTTTGTGATGATCTAGAGGGGCAAGATGGGGAGTAGGTGAGAGAGAGGTTCAAGAGGGAGGGACGGGTTGGGTGGTGGTGGTGGTGGTTTGATGCCTTGTAACCACAGCCTGCTAGAAAGTTTAAGAAATCCTCTGAGGCTTGTGAACACGCTTCCTGTGTCTCTGCACAGAGCAAAATATCATCTACATATTGTAACACCACCGCTTCAGAGCTATTAAAGTTTTGGTGATCCCGTGACAAACTCTGTCCAAATAAGTGAGGACTGTCNATGAGAGTTCGATCCCTAGGTTGGGAGGATCCTCTGGAGAAGGAAATGGCATTCCACTCCAGTATGCTTGCCAGGGAAATCCCATGGACAGAGGAGCCCGGTGGGCTACAGTCCATGGGGTGACAAAGAGTTGGATGTGACTAAGTAACTATATATATATGTATATGTACACATATAGCTGATTCACTTTGTTGTACAGCAGAAACCAACACAGCATTAGAAAGCAACTATACCCCAATTTAAAAAACGTTGAGGAGTGAAAGGCTAAGGAAGTACCCACTTTGACCTTTGGGAATTTGCATCGTCTTTTCCAGAGAGGGCAGGGAAGGAAATGAAGTTGGGAAAAGGGGCCCTTTCTTGGTCAGTGGTAAGATGTTCACTCCTGGTGTCCCTTTCAGTCTTGCAACACACGCTGCTTGTGTTCAAGGGTCTACATTATCATTTGCTTTTAAAGATCATTAAGAGAATAGTGATTTCATTTTTAATTACCTCCCTGCTGAGTTTTTCTCCACTGGCATCTTTTGCCTTATGTTTGAGTTAACCTATTCTGGATCCAGCTGTCTTTGGGTTATTGGTATAAAGTCGAAATGAGTGGCAGGTTGTTATAGCAACTGAATGCAGTAGCAGTTGGGGATACCTGTGGGGATTGCTCGTGAGCCTGAGGAGTCTGCAAGCTTTTCTTAGGAAATTTTGCAGTCATTTGAAGATCTTTCTTGTGGTTTTTATTCTGATAGTGAGCCTTTTCATGAATGTTCAGATTGTCTGAAGATGTTAAACAAAATTATAATGAGACAGTTGTAGGAAGGTTTCAGGGTTTCCAGAGAACTACCATGTTGAACCTGCTATTGAGGTTCTATTAAAGCTGAAAATAAGGACTATTTGGCAGAGGCCAGAGTGGTAATGGACTCTCTGATGGAAGAGCTTTGGCGATGTGGCCTCTTCAGTCGGCCATTCAAGGCTTCGTGCTCTTGCCCCCCGTCCTCCAGCTTCGTGCTGTCTCTTCCTTTGTATTCCTTCCAGGGAAGCACAGTGGCGATTCGTGGTGCCAGCACAAGACTCACTGTCACGGTCGCAGCTCTGGGCCTCTGCTCTGCTGCACCCTCTTCCTAGCACGCTTTGAATCTAATTCTTCATCTGGTTACATCCTTCTCATACTGAGCTTAAGTGCCGCCTCCTTGGTGAAGCTTTACCTGTACCCTCTTGTAGGCAAAATTCACTCCCTTTGCTGTGCTCCTTGCAGACTGGCTCTACCACTGAGATAATGAGTTGTGGGCTGTTTCTTCATTGTGTGATTGGTGTTCACGGCGCACAGAGTATTTCTGAGTAACATGTTTTTCCTTGTTGCTTTGCATATTTCTCCTTTTTTTCTTCTGCACAAAAACAGGCCACTGTTGCAGGTGTCCACACTTGTTTTTGTTGGGCCTATTATACTATAGACACACCCTCGGTGAAGCTGGAGCTTTCATCATGACCCACCTCTGGGGCATCATAGAATACCCAAGTGATGTTTTGGATGATGCTAAAAGGGGCATTGCTGCTACACTTTGAGGGACTTTCACAATGGGAAGAAAGAGGGCAGTGGGCCTGAGCACCTTCTGTCCCACTCCACCATCAGGCTAATGTACTGTTTGGGCTTAGGTTTGTCAAGAGCTGTTTAATAATACAGATGCCTCAGCCTCCGAGCATCTAATTCGGTAGGTCTGTTCACTGACTCCTAATTAAGATAATGTTTCCAGAGCTTGGCCTGAGACTCTGTGCACAGCTAGACCGAGAGGCGGCTTTCATTCCTGGATGCACATTCAGTCCCCCAGGGAGGTTTTCCAAATATCAAGGCCCGGGTCCTACCCGCACCATTTGACACAGAATCTGTAACACCAACCGCTGATCTAAGCTCTTGTGCGCTTGCCTTTCACCAGGAAGCAAGATGAGAAAGGGAGCAGGGCAGCGTTGGCTGATTCTCCTCTGGGAAATTGCAGAGAAGGCTTGTATTTATTAGTTTTTATGGTGGTTATTTTTATTTGTGTTTTCTGATAAGGAGGGAGGCATGAAGGAGAACAATATAAACAGCCAGAAAGGACGGGCAAGGCCATTTCAGGTGGAAGAATTCATATTTGTGAAGGCACGGAAATGAGCAATTTACTTTAGCTGATGGAAAGACTGCCTGTGTGGATTAATGAGGTAGACTTGCATGACTGGACACAGGGAAGGTGGGGCGCCTCAACTTTAGGGTGAGGATGTGGGTTTAATGTTGAGGAGAGCAAGGAGTTGCTTCATTTCTAAGTAGGAAAATCATTTTATTTTGTTCTTTTTTTTAAATTGCAGTATAATTGCTTTATAATGTTGTGTTCTTTTCTGCTGTACAACAGCATCAATCAGCTCTATGTATACCTATGTCCCTCCCCTCCCCTTTGAGCCTCCCTCCCACCTCTCCGTTTCATCCCCTGGGTCATCACAGAGCTCCAAGCTGAACTTGCTGTGTTACACAGCAGCTTCCTACTAGCCATCTGTTTTACACATTATTCAGTCACTCAGTCATGTCCAGGTCTTTTTGACCCCATGGACTGCAGCACACCAGGCTTCCCTGTCCTTCACTATCTCCCAGAGATTGCTCAAACTCATGTCCATTGAGTCTATGATGCCATCCAACCATCTCATCCTCTGTTACCCCCTTCTCTTGCCCTCAATCTTTCCCAGCATCAGGGTCTTTTCTAGTGAGTCGGCACTTCACACCAGGTGGCCAAAGTATTGGAGTTTCAGCTTCAGCATCAGTCCTTCCAGTGAATATTCTGGGTTGATTTCCTTTAGGATTGACTGGTTTGATCCCCTTGCAGTCAAAGGGACGCTCAAGAGTCTTCTCCAGCACCACAGTTCGGAAGCATCAGTTCTTTGGTGCTCACGTTCTTTATGGTCCAACTCTCACTTCTATATGTGACTACTGGAAAAACCATAGCTTTGACTATACGGACCTTTACGTTAGCAAAGTAAATGTCTCTGCTTTCTAATACACTGCTTAGTTTTGTCATAGCTTTTCTTCCAAGGAGCAAGTGTCTTTCCATTTCATGACTGCAGTCACCATCTGCAGTGATTTTGGAGCTGAGAAAGTAACACACGGTAATGCATATATGTCAATGCTACTCTCCCAGTTCATCCCATCCACCCCTTCGCCCACGTATCCATGTCCGTTCTCTGTGCATCTCTATTTCTTCAGATAGGGAGTGATTTTATAGTTAGCATTTAATTTCAGTAAGATGTCTTCTTACTGTGCTTATGGTGTGTCTTAGCTTGGGCTTTAGAAAGACAACAACAGCAACAAACACACAGAGACTGGGTGGCTTAAGCATCAGGGGTATATTTCTTACAGTTCTGGAGGCTGGGAAGTCCAAGGCCATGGTGCTCATTGATTTGGTTCCTGATAAAGGGCCTCTTTCTGTTCTACTGACAATCTTTGTATCATGTCCCTGTGTCCTCACGTTTTGTGTGTGTGTGTATGTGTGTGTGTGTAGCTCTGATCTCTTCCTCTTCTTAAATAAAGGCACTAAATCTCATCACGCGAGCCCCTCTGTCATGACCTCATTGTCTTCTTGAGGCCCCACACTGGGAGTTCGAATTTGGGTGGGGGGGACACACACATTCAGTTTATCACAAGGTGGACTGACATAAGTGGTGATGTGGAAGGATTTTGTTCAGGGCCAGTTTGTGTGATAGTTGTGGTAGACTGGCTGCCTCCTATTTTACGGGTTCAATGTCATGAACCAGGGTCTCATGCTGCTCCCCGCTCCCCGTCTCTGCTTCTCTTTTCCTTTCCAAGTCTCTGTTTCCAGTTCTGGATATGTCATTGTCCTTTTTCTGGGGTAAATGTCTTTATATTGGTGCAACAAAATAGAAGAAAAATTTAAAAGTAACAATTATGGACATCTAGTCTTAAAGGTGAAAATTGCTTTAAAACACTCTGCATTGTTTAAAATGTATACTTAAAAGCAAGTATGTGTTGGATGCTTTTAAAATTTTTTATACCCTTCAAAGAATCTTAGAAGAAAATGATGTTAGAATTTTAGATCTGTGAAAATTTAAAATTGGATTTTTGTCTAATGTTGCTTCAGGTAATTCCATGAAGGAGAATTACCTTCAAATTGGAAGAAATGAATAAATATTGATGATAGAAAGGAATCTAGAATCAAAAAGAACAGATTTTAAAACAACCTAGTTTCTTTGAAGAGGAAAGATTTCCATATTCAACTAAATTGTATCACAGATGGTGAGAGATCTTACAGATTTGATTACAGAGCCTTGGACCAATAATGTCTGAGAAATATTGCAAATGGCAGCATTTCTGGAAGATTGGTTATGAGAAAAGGTTCCACGGTCAAAATTGTACAGGTGAAATTATAGCTTAATAAGTTTAAAGACAACTTCTATTAAAATCCCTGGAGTTCTTAAATAGATATTTTATGTAGACTTATAAAAGCAAATCACAATGAACTAGCAGGAAATAAAATATATGTAAATATATATTATATACATTACATAAATAAAATATCTATTATGTACATATATATAAATAATGTAATTAGCCTCATTTCATTTATTGGGTAGGACTATTACAGTAATAGATTTAGGAAATTCTATAGATAATTTGTATCTAAATTTTAATGATGCATGTGATCCTTTTTCATGATTTCCCTATGGTCAAGATGGAAACCACTTCCACAAGTATTACTAATTACTTCCAAACTGGAGGCCAAGTCCTGTTTGAGCAGGATTTCTGCATTGGTCATAATCTGGTTGCTACTTGCATCAGTGTCTTAGGTGAATCATAAATAATATTTACCACCTGATTCTCCTCTGGAAAATAACTGATGCAGCTGATATTAAGATGTCAGATTTTGATATCCGTCAGTGGAAACAGTGGTCCAATATTGACCAGTGAAATGTAACAGAAGCCTATCTACTTAGGAAATGTGGCAATTAGATTAATGAGTAGATATCGGTGCTTATCACCACCCATCTTCTAGGGTGTTCTATCTGACTTTGTGTTATTTGTAAATTCTGAGTCAAAGCTGCCTAGCCATTTGTCAGAGTCCTGGCAGATACAGTTCCTTAGTTGTGAGGGAGGTTGGATTTGATTACTCTGCTAAGCCTGGAAGTCCATTATGTTTTGAAATTACTTTGAGAAACTGTTTTATGAAACACTGTTACCTCACTTATCTGTCAGAGAGCAAAATCACCCATCTCATCTATCAAAGTTGGTTTCAAATCGCTTGCTGCTATTTGGAGAAAAATTAAATCTCCCCTCAAAGGATGAGAACCGTCAGCATTCAGAATGCTCAAAAGAAGGGCTGCAGGCTCTGGAGGCATTTCCAAAAAAGAAAAATCACTAATCTTTTGAACAAGGTACTGGAATCTCAGGAAAATGCCATCTGTTACTGAGAGATTTTTGTGTGTATTTTCTAGACTTTGAATGGACAGCAGTAACTTGACTGTTTGAACTCCCCTACCCCTTTTATTTCCAATTTTACAACATTTAAAACTATTTTTCAGTGGAGGAGGAGGAAGCAGAATGCAACAAAACATTTATNGAGAGATTTTTGTGTGTGTTTTCTAGACTTTGAATGGACAGCAGTAACTTGACTGTTTGAACTCCCCTACCCCTTTTATTTCCAATTTTACAACATTTAAAACTATTTTTCAGTGGAGGAGGAGGAAGCAGAATGCAACAAAACATTTATCAAATGTTTATAAGTTATAAAGAGTAATGACACAAAAAATACCAGAGAATTTGCTACTCATTTTAATAACAAAGAGCACGACCATAGCCTCTGACGTCCTTAATGCATACTTGCACCTCCTTTAAGTTACCTGAATTTTTTACTTATTAGTCCCTGTGTTTCATTATTCTGTTAACCAAGTATTGATATCTTTAATTGTGGCAGCATAAAACTTTATAGCGATTTCTATATGGCAAACATGTGAGGTGCCATATATTCATTTAATCCTAAAACAATCCTCAGAGGTGCCCATTGTCCAGTTGAGGCAATGAAGTGTATGGGATCCTGGAGTGAGCCTTAAGTGTGGCGGCCTGGGTCTCGACTCCAGGGGTCTGTTTGCACGCTGTGTGCTGTTACCCTCCACACCACACCACCTCTCAAGAATATAGAGTGTAGGTTTTTTAATGTCATATAAGTAGACACAACTGTACATCTTCTGGGATTGGTGTTTTTCAATCATCACTCTTCCCAAGTTGCATCTGTTTCATTCTGTGGAGCTGTAGCTCATTCATTTTCATTGCCACGGAGGGTTATTTCTCATTATGAGTGTATTTATCCATTCTGCATTCATTGGACATTTGGGGTGCTCTATTTTTTTTTTTACCATAAACCGTACTGCTATATTTTCGACAGCATCTTGTGTGTATATGCCAGAGATATCTAGGGTCTGTACCTTGGAGTGTCGTTGGTAAGTATTGTGCTGTGTTTATCTCCAGGGGCTTCCCAGGTGGCACTAGTGGTAAAGAACCCACTTGCCAACACAGGTTACTTAAGAGACACAGGTTTGATCCCTGGGTCAGGAAGCTCCCCTGGAGGAGGGCATGGCAACCCACTCCAGTATTCTGGCCTGGAGCATCCCCATGGGTAGAGTAACCTGGTGGGCTTCAGTCCATAGAGTTGCAAAGAGTCAGACACTGCTGAAGCAACTTAGCACAGCACGCACACGTGTGCATATACCTTCCGTGTCCTAGGTAATGCCAGGTGTTTCTCAAAGTGATTGTGCTGTATTGTACACCTTTTAACACTTTATAAGTTCCCTCTCTCTCCAATGGTTAATATTTCCAAGAGTTAATATTAGAAAACTTTAAAAATTTTGCTAATGTGTACAAAGTGCTTTGAAATGGTAGAGAAAAGAATGAATGGGGAAGGATATGAATTTCCATTTCTTTTTCTTCTCTTTTCCCCTTCCCTCCTTCCCTCCTTTACTTCCATCTTTCTCCAGTTTTTTTCTATTTTATCTGTGGGGGGAGGGGTTCTTTTTGTTATGGATTTCTACTAATGCTTTGTCAATTACATTTGTGGAAGACATCTTTTTTATTTTGTGGTTTGTTATTTCACTCTCTTCATAGTGTTTTTGATAAACAGAATGACTTAATTAAACTTGTAAAACATTTTAGGATATCTGCATTTTTGTATATATTTATTTAGTAAATGCTTCCCTTTGATAAAAGGATGCTTTCCTATATTATTTTATGAATGTTACCTGGTTTTTTGGTTTACTTTTCCATCTTTAATCTACTTGGGATCAATTTTTATGCATCCTTTGAGGTAGGATCTAATTTCTTTTTTCTGTCTGGATAATAATTTTTTGTGGGATCATTTATTGAAAAATGTATCTTTTTCTCACTTTTATGCAGTGCCAGTTCTGTCATAAATCAAGTTTCCATATACTTTTGCTTTGTTACTGAATCACATTTTTTGTTTCGTTGGTCAGCTTGTCTGTTCTTGTGTCAAAACCACACTGTATTATCTGTCAACATGTTATAGCAAATCTTGATATCTGTTAATGCTAACCCTACTTCCAGGGTTTTTCTGGAACCTTGGCTACTCTTGTTCTTTGCTCTCCTATGTAAATTTTAGAATGAGTCTGTCAAGTTCACCCAAAAGTCTATGGGAATTTTGATTGGAATTTTATGAATCCTTAAATCATTCAGGGGCGGAGAAGGCAATGGCACCCCACTCCAGTACTCTTGCCTGGAAAATCCCATGGGCAGAGGAGCCTGGTGGGCTGCAGTCCATGGGGTCGCTAAGAGTCAGACACGACTGAGCGACTTCACTTTCACTTTTCACTTTCATGCATTGGAGAAGGAAATGGCAACCCACTCCAGTGTTCTTGCCTGGAGAATCCCAGGGGCGGGGGAGCCTGGTGNCTGGTAGGCTGCAGGCCATGGGGTCGCTAAGAGTCAGACACGACTGAGCGACTTCACTTTCACTTTTCACTTTCATGCATTGGAGAAGGAAATGGCAACCCACTCCAGTGTTCTGGAGAATCCCAGGGACGGGGGAGCCTGGTGGGCTGCCATCTATGTGGTCGCACAGAGTTGGACACGACCGAAGTGACTTAGCAGCAGCAGCATCAAGCAAGGACTGTGTGTCAGACCCTGAACACTGCAACTGTCTTTTTATATGAAGTTTTTATGTTGAGGTCAGCATGGGATGAACACCTGCTGTATACTACGGACAGGGGTCCTTTTCTCCAATGAAGGTACTTGCCGTGTGGAGTTGTGAATCTGAGCCTTAAGAGCCCGGCATGTTTTCAGGGCATCTTATAGTATGCCAGAGGCCTAGAACAGCGGTCCCCAGCCTTTTTGGCACCAGGGACCCATTTCATGGAAAGTAATTTTCCCACGGACCAGGGTGGCACGGAATGGTTCCCGGATGATTCCAGTGCATTATATGTATTGTGCACTTTATTTCTATTATTACATCAGTTCCACCTCAGATAATCAGGCATTAGGTACCAGAGGTTGGGGACCCCTGGCTTAGGAAACAAGCAAACGTGTAGTTGGCACCTGTTGTATACCTGGGCCTCCATGCTCCATGTTCTCTGGCTGCTTGCTTTGTGCCCATCAGACCTCTTTGCAATCATCCTGGACTGAGGTCTTCCCAGTGTTTCCAAGGCAGGACTGGCCCCTCCCATGCTCACGGCCCTCATCTGCAAAACAGGATGGGAAGGGGTCCAGCCCCAGAGGGTTCAAGGAGGGATAGGCCCCCACAATTGGTTCTGGAGAAAAATAATTTTTCCTTTGCAGTTCAGAAAATTTCAGGTACACCCCAAGTCAAGAGAAGGTGCATTCATTTGCTAGGGCTGCCCTAACTAAGGGCTTAAACAATAAGAAATTTATTCTCAGGACTTCCTTGGCGGTCCAGTGGTTAAGACCCGGCACTTCCACTACAGTGGGCGTGGGTTCGCTCCCCCGTTAGTGAACTGAGATCCCACATGCCGCACAGTGTGGCCAAAAATAAATTAACTAATTAAAAAAAAATTTTTTTTTTTAGGAAATTTATTCTCTCAGTTCTAGAGGCTAGAAGTTCAAGATCAAAGGGTTGGCTTCCTTCAAAGGTACCAGGGAAGGATGTATTCCAGGCTTCTCTCCTGGCTTCTGGTAGTTCCTAGGCATCATTCTAACCTTCGCGTGGTATCCCCCACTGTGTGCAAGTCTGTATCCAAATCCCCGCTTTTGATAAGGACTCCAGCCCTGCTGGATTAGTGGTCACCTCGTGGTGCAGAGGGCAGAGAATCTGCCTGCAATGCAAGAGCCCCAGGAGACACAGGTTCGATCCCTGGGTCAGGAAGATCCCCTGGAGGAGGGCATGGCAACCCACTNAGGATGTATTCCAGGCTTCTCTCCTGGCTTCTGGTAGTTCCTAGGCATCATTCTAACCTTCGCGTGGTATCCCCCACTGTGTGCAAGTCTGTATCCAAATCCCCGCTTTTGATAAGGACTCCAGCCCTGCTGGATTAGTGGTCACCTCGTGGTGCAGAGGGCAGAGAATCTGCCTGCAATGCAAGAGCCCCAGGAGACACAGGTTCGATCCCTGGGTCAGGAAGATCCCCTGGAGGAGGGCATGGCAACCCACTCCAGTATTCTTGCCTGGAGAATCCCTGTGGACAGAGGAGCTTGGCGGGCTACAGTCCATAGGGTCGCAAAGAGTTGGACACAGCTGAGCGGTCATTCTGGAGTGCTAGCTATGCATTCCAGAATGACCTCACCTTAACTAATGACATTTGCAGTGACCCTGTCCCCAGATAAGATCACATCATAGTTCCTGGGGGTTAGGAGCTCAGCGTGTGAAGCTGGGGGATACACAGTTCAGTCCATAACAGAAGAGAGGTACAGCGTCCCACCCCCACAGCTCCCAGTGTTCATCCAGTCCCGTTTCCTCCCAGGCCATTCAATCCTCGCCACTGAGTTGAAGCAAATTCCAGGCATTTCTCATTTTCTCTGTGAAAAGGAAACAAATTTTTAAATACCACATATAGTCAACATTCAAGAAATGAACTTTTTAAAGAAGACTTATTTATTTGTTATTTTATTCATTTATTTGGCTGCACCAGGTCTCAGTTGCAATTTGTGGGATCTAGTTCCTTTAGCAGGGATCAAACCCGGGCACCTTGCGTCGGGAGTGTGAGGTCTTAGCCACCGGACCACCAGGGCAGACCCAGGAAGTGAACGTTTTTGAGCCAGGGACATGCCCATAGGCACTCAGCAAACATTGGTTCGTCTTAGCAGAGGATGGCCAAAGGCCTGCGTGAGGCCTTGGTTTTTGGAGGGAGTTAGCTTAGCTGGTAGCTACACCAAAGTGTTTCTTCCACAGCTGGTATACACAGCAGTTGCTTAAGAAGCATCATTAAAACAACAACAACAACAAAAGCCAGCAGAGGCACGGAGTGGGCACACAGAATTGTTTCTTTCTAGAGTTGAGGTATGAAGTAGGTGTCAAATAAATGACTCCTGAGACAACTTGGGTACAGACAGTGAATCCTCCAGAAATGTATTTATTTATTTATTTTAAAATGATTTTATTTATTTACTTATTTTTGGCTCTGCTGGATCTCGGTTGGTGCACGGGCTTTGCTCTAGTTGCAGCTAGCGGAGGCTCCTCTGTAGCTGTGGTGCTCAAGCTGCTTTTTGTGGTGGCTCCTCTTGTTGCGGAGCACAGGTTCGAGGGCTCACGGGCTTCAGTAGCTGCGGTCCCCGGGCTCTAGAGCACAGGCTCAACAGTTGTGGCGCCTGGGGTTAGTTGCTCTGTATCATGTCGAATCTTCCTGGACCGGGGATCAAACCTATGTCTCCCGCACTAGCAGGCAGATTCTTTACCACTGAGCCACCAGGGAGGCCTGTATTTCTTTATTTCTCATTTTATTATTTATTTTGGGTTGTACCGTGTGGTATGCGCAATCTCAGCGCCCAGACCAAGGACTGAAACCATGCCCTCTGCTCTGGGAGCACAGAGTTTTAACCACTGGGCCACTGGGGAAATCCTGCAGATATTTATTTTTAAATGGGCAGGTGTACCCAGGAGGTGCATGAAAATGTGCCTTTATAAAGCTGATGCATGTGATTTTTATCACAAAATATTCATATATTTAAACTTGCAAGAGAACAGGAACAGCAGCATACACGATAGGTGTGTGAGTTTTAAACAACTGGTGCACCCATGAGGGGCACAAATATTTCTGTATATAGCAGGTGCTAAAGACATGTTCATTTCACAGTAGGTGCTTGCACGATATTTAGTTTGTTAAAAATAATGGCTGTAGGTACAAAAATACGCTGTAGCTCTCCTGCTAGGAGGTGTTCAGGAAACGTTTCAGTGCCCAGTGGGGAAATGCCATGATTCTCAGGAACTTAATTTTTGCACAGCAAAGTATACAGTAGGTGCTCAACAGTAATACCCGATGCACCCAGAAGGGGCACAGAGGTGTTTGCCAAATTTGTAATGTTCCCCAAGAACCTCTGTTTCTTTCAGTAATGTAATCAGGCACAGGACGTGCGTTCCGATCCGTGGTGGGGTTGGGCCACCTTGTACGGGACGGAGGTCATAATGGGGGGCGGCAGGAGCAGCCAAGTGTCCCCCAGCCCTGAGCGCCCCACCCACCTGCCCACAGCCTGCTCATCACCTCGCTTGGCCACATCAAGCTCACTGACTTCGGCCTGTCTAAGATTGGACTCATGAGTATGGCCACCAACCTCTACGAAGGCCACATCGAGAAAGACACCCGGGAGTTCGTGGACAAGCAGGTGGGCAGCCTCCCCCTGCCCAAAGCCCAGCCGCGGGCCGTGGGCAGACTGCTGCAGAAGGGTGCATAGAAACCCTTCCCGTGATCTCCCCACCCTTCCTTCCCCGGCTGGGAGCTGCCCTCAGTTGCTCTGTCCCGCCCGGCCCAGGTGTGCGGGACGCCTGAGTACATCGCCCCCNCCGGGCCGTGGGGAGACTGCTGCAGAAGGATGCATAGAAACCCTTCCCGTGATCTCCCCACCCTTCCTTCCCCGGCTGGGAGCTGCCCTCAGTTGCCCTGTCCCGCCCGGCCCAGGTGTGCGGGACGCCTGAGTACATCGCCCCCGAGGTGATCTTCCGCCAGGGCTACGGGAAGCCAGTGGACTGGTGGGCCATGGGCGTCGTCCTCTATGAGTTCCTGGTGGGCTGTGTGCCCTTCTTCGGCGACACCCCCGAGGAGCTCTTTGGCCAGGTGGTCAGTGGTGCGTTCCCCACCCCCGTGGCCCAGGTTTCATCCCTGGGGAGGGGAGGGGAGCAGCCCCATGTGTGGAGGAATTGGGCTCCTTTGGCATGCCAGGCCCTGGATGAGCACCGGGGATACAGCCAAGGGCAAGATGGACAGGAAGGGGGATAAATAACCAAACTATGGAGGGACTTTTCTCGTGGTCTGGTGATTAAGACTCCACCTTCCTGTGGGGCGCTAGGGGTGGGAGGTTCGATGCCTCTCGGGGAACCAAGATCCCAAATGCCTCCCCTGGTGTGTCCAAAAATAAAATAAATTAACTGTAGAACAATCAGAGGCAAAAATGCAGAGGAGGAAAAGAAGCAGGAAGAAGAGAGGGCGTGGGGTGGCAGGTGTGGGGTGGTTAGTCACTCAGTCACGCCTGACTCTTCTGCGACCCTGTGGATTGTAGGAGCCAGACGGGCTCCTCTGTCCATGGGATTTTCCCAGGCAAGAATACTGGAGTAGGTTGCCGTTTCCTCCTCCAGGGGCTCTTCCCAACCCAGGGATTGAACCTAAGTCTCCTGGGTCTCCTGCATGGCGGTGCGGGGAAGCCCCAGGTGTGAGGTAGAGGAGCTGTATTAAAAGAATCACAGAGAATGACACTGGGGTGACATGTGAGCAGAGTTTTAAAGGAGCAAGAGATGGAGGAAAGGAGGGTGCTCAAGGCAGAGAGCGTGGCCAGAGCAAAGGCTGTAAGGGACCAAAGCTGGAACGCTGAAGGAGCAGAACAGGCTGATGGCTTGGAGTGCAGAAAGCAGAAGGGCTAGGAGATGCTAGGAAGCACTCGCCCGGCTTCCTCACTCCCTCCTCTCACTTCAGACGAGATCATATGGCCAGAGGGAGAGGAGGCCCTCCCAGCCGATGCCCAGGACCTCATCACCAGGCTGCTCCGACAGAGCCCACTGGACCGCCTGGGCACTGGTATGTTGGTGTGGGTGGGCTGGAGGCTGGAGTAAGCATGAGCTCTATTTGAGAGGCTGCATAGAGGAAGGGGACTTGAAGCTGGGGTTTTGAAGGATGTGTATGAGCTCACTAGGAACTTGCATAAGACTTTGAAAGTAGCTAGGTCTAGTGCAGACACGGGGCACTGAGGCTGTGTATGGGAGCCCGCCAGGTCACCGTGGGCTGTGTCCTAAGGTCCCTAAGGACCAGCGCAGTGGATCCCACTGTCCAAGTTTCCCCAGCCACCAAAATGGTGATAAAAGGATTGTTTAATACTGATGCAGCCACCCAGTATGTGGCCACTACGGATCACTTTCAGGATGAAACTTGGCCACTGGAGAGGACCACGAGGGCTGGGATTGGGGAACAGGATACATTTGTGCAGTCAGCTCTGCTTGTTGGGGTAGAAACATGTGGAAAGGGGCCCCGGAAGGAATCTCTCCTGAGGCCCTGGGGTTGCTCCGGGTGCTGGGATCTCAGAATCCAGCCGAGGAAAGATCAGGGCCTAGATTCTAGCCCTACCTTGGCTTCTCTCTGGGCTCTTAAATGACGGCTATTTTCCCTTCCCATCTTTGTGGTTCTGCGCTGGCCAAGTTTGGGTTCATAACTGGCCCGGGGGCTTGGGGGTGGGGCCCAGCAGGGCTCAGCCGGCCTTGTCTGCAGGAGGCACCCACGAGGTGAAGCAGCACCCCTTCTTCTGGACGCTGGACTGGGCCGGGCTTCTGCGACACAAGGCTGAGTTCGTGCCACAGCTGGAAGCGGAGGATGACACCAGCTACTTCGACAGTAAGCGGGGGCCCAGGAGACGGGCTGTGCTGTCCTGCACTCTCCTAGGGCGGCAAGGGGTCTCTGCCAGGGTCTGCATCCCAGCTCGGCACCTCACCCTGGGCCTGGAGCTTCTGACTTCCTGAGCTTTCCAGGACCCTGGGCATGTGTGTGCTGGCTGCCCCCCTCACACACACACACCCCCCCCCGCTAGGATTTCCTTTGCACCTGAGCTCAGGTACGGCAGCACCCCCTCGGGTTGCGGGAGGGGACACGAAGCTACTTAGGGTGGCAGACCCTTTTCTGGGATCCCCCATCAGGTTCAGCCTCCTGAATCTCAGCCCTGACCAGGCACGGAACCTGGCCTGTCGCACAGGACGGGGGGCTGCCTCACTCAGCTTGGGTGGAGGTGCCTCCCTCAAGCACTTCATGTGGGCTCAGACAAATCTCCCTCTCCCTGCGTGGGGCTCTGGCCAATTCCAGAGTAAATGCCCTTGGCTTCCAGCGCCTCCTCTAGAACTGGATGTGTGACCTTGAGCATGTCAGAGGTCCTCTGTTTCCTTTTCTGTAAAATGAGGAACATCCTTTATGTTTGAGCTGTGCAGTGTTACCCAGCTCTAGGGGACCCATCTCAAGAGTGAGGAAACTGAGACACAGGAATTCCCATCCACGGCCCCACAACTTTTAGGGACATACCTGGGATTTATTCCCAGACACTAAATCTGCCAGGGCTTCCCTGCTGGCTCACAGGTAGAAAATCCACCTGCCAATTCAGGAGACGTGCGTTTGATTCCTGGGTCGCGAAGATCCCCTGGAGGAGGGTACACAAACCCACTCCAGTACTCTTGCCTGGGAAATCCCGTGCACAGAGCAGCCTGGCAGGCTACAGTCCATGGGGTCGCAAAGAGTCAGACATGAATGAGCAACTAAACAGCAGCTAAGTCTGCCACCCAAGCCTCCTCTGTCCTTGAACGTACCAGGCATAGTCCCACCTCAGCGCCTGTGCCCTGACAGTGCCTCCCCACCCGGGAGCCCTCCCCACATCGCCCCTGTGTCCGCCTCCGGGTGTCAGGTGGGCGATGCCTTTCCCTCCTGCAGCCCGCTCGGAACGTTACCGCCACCTGGGCTCTGAAGATGACGAGACCAACGACGAGGAGTCGTCCACAGAGATCCCCCAGTTCTCATCCTGCTCCCATCGCTTCAGCAAGGTGAGCCTGGCACTCAGGAAACAGGGCAGGGTGTTTGTCTGGGGTGTCTTGTTGCATTTGGCTGTGTCAGGCCTTAGCCGCGGCATGTGGAATATTCACTGCAACCTGTGGGCTTCACCCTAGTTGAGGTGCACGGGCTCAGCGGCTCACGGGCTTAGTTGCCCTGAGGCATACGGAACCTTAGTTCCCCGTCTTGGGAATCAAACCTGTGCCCCCTGCATTGCAAGTTGGATTCTTCACCACCGGACCATCAGGGGAGTCTCTGTTTGGGTTTGGGTTTTATTTTTTTTGTTTGTTTTCTTTGTAATGAAATATATATGACATAAAATATACTATTTTAACTTTTTTAAACTGTACAATCCAGTGACATTTAGTACATTCACAGTGTTGTGCAACCATCACAACATTTATCTGGTTCCAGAACATTTCCATCATGCCCAAAGAGCAACTTTGTACCTGTCTGCAGTCACTCCTTATCTCCCCCTCCTGTCTCCCTCTCCCTCACTCCCAACAACCAGTAATCTGCTTTCTGTTTCTATGCATTTACCTGTTCTGGACATATCACGTACATGATAAATGTATATGATACATATCATGTATCACCCAGTCCAGCATCCAGAAGAAGGGGTGCTGCTTTACTTCATGGTGCCTCCTGCAGACAAGGCTGGCTGAGCCCTGCTGATCCCCACCTGCCATGACCCCCTGGGCCAATTATGAGCCCAAACTTGGCCAGCGCAGAACCACAGAGATGGGAAGGGAAAACCAGCCATTGCTTAAGAGCCCCGAGAGGAACCAAGCCAGGGCTAGAACCTAGGCCCCGATCTCCCCTCACCTGGATTCTGAGATCCCAACACTCGGAGAAACCCCAGGACCTCAGGAGAGATCCCCTCTGGGGCCCCTTTCCATGTTTCTACTCCATGCACTCTGTGGGCTTTTGTGTCTGGCTGCTGCTGCTGCTTCCTTTTTAAAAATATTTATTCAGTGGCTGTGTGGGCTCTTGGTTGCAGCGCGTGGGATCTAGTTCCCTGACCAGGGATCACATCCCGGCCCCCTGCATTGGGAGCTCAGAGTCTTAGCCTCTGGACCACCAGCCAAGTCCCTGGCTTTTTTTTTTTTTTTTTTTTTGGCTTCCCTGCATGGCTTGTAGGATCTTAGATCTCTGACCAGGGACTGAACCCAGCAGCCGTGAGAACTTGGAGTCCTAACTACTGAATCACTGGGGAATTCCCTGTCTCTGGCTCCTTAAGACGGATCTACGCGACAGCCTGTCAGTGCCTCACTCCTTGTTGTGGCTGAGTAACACTCCACTGTGTGACTGGACCACCGTTGCGTTTATCCACTCATGAGTTGATGAACCATTTTGGTTTTCTCCACTTTGGGGCAATTGTGGATAGACCTGCTATGCTGGGTGTTATTAACTTCACTTAAGTTCCTTCCTTTGTTTATAATTGGATCAAAAAACCTGCACAGGGACTTCCCTGGCGGCCCAGTGGTCAAGACTCCAAGCTTCCACGGCAGACGGCATGGGTTCAGTCCCTGGTGGGGGAACTAAGAGCCTGCACGCTGCGCAGCATGACCAAAAAACCCCCCAAAACCTGCACTGCTTATGGGCCTGGGCCCCACGGGCGGGAAGCTTCAGCTGTGGCCCCTTGGTAACCAAGCTGTCAGAGCCTCAGTCTCTCCATCTGTACAGTAGACAAAAGACACTGTGTCTTTAAAGAAGTGGTGAGAAAGGATGTGAGGAAATGACTCAGAGGCGTCGGGCATGTAGGAAGCACTCAACTAAGCCACCCCCTAGGGATGCGGTTGTTGTGACTGTTATTTTTAATTGCTTCCCAGGTCTATAGCAGTTCTGAGTTCCTGGCCGCCCAGCCCACCCCAACCTTCGCTGAACGGAGCTTCAGTGAGGACCGGGAGGAAGGGTGGGAACGCAGCCACGAGGGGGACTATGGGCACCAGCTGAGCGCCACTGAGGTCCGGTAAGTGGGCTGGGGAGTGGAGCCTGCTGGGAGGTGGAGCCATGAAGCCTAACATTGGAAAGAGCTGCCCAGTGGCCCAGTAGAAAAGGGTCAAACATATTGGCCAGCCTGTCAGGCCCCTGCCAACCTGGCCTCTACCATCACTCCCTTTGGATTTGCAATCCTAACCGTACTAAAGGTAAAGCAGCCATACACCATCATGCTTCCAGGCTTTTGCTTGTCTCCTCTGCCCAGAATGCCCTTTGCTCATGCTCATGAAGTCTTGTTCATCTGTCAAAGTCCAGACTCAACACAAATAATCAATGTCTGCTTGAGGAGGGGCATTGGAAGCTGAGTTTTAAAAGATAAGTAGGAGTTCTCTGGGCAGTCACAGAGGATGGAGCAGGCACAGGGAGCTCACTTTGTCTTTACAGATTACCTCTGGCTCTAGGCTAAGCGTTAAGATGCAGCCACTAGACTAGAGGACACTGGGTGCTCCGGGGTGAGGGCACCAGGCAAGTGTGACACAGGCTGTTCCCCACTACAGGCTGAGATCCTGCACCTCTTCTGGTTCATCTTGCCACTCCTCCTCCTCCCAGCCTGAGCGGGGCCCTAGCCCATCTCTCCTGAACACCATCAGCCTGGACACCATGCCCAAGTTTGCCTTCTCATCAGAGGATGAGGGAGCTGGTCCCGGTCCTGTGGGCCCCAAAAGGCCCATCTTCATTCTGGGGGAGCCCGATGTTCCCCCAGAAGCCACCCCAGTGATACCCAAGCCCTCCAGCCTCTCTGGTAGGTAGAATCCAGGATGGGAACGGTAGTCTTATGCCCAATTCCCCACAGGAGGGACTATTTACGATGGATTTTGAAGGATGAGTAGGAGTTCTCTAGAGAGAACGTTCACTTGAAATGCCTCAGTCTAGGGATGATACCCTCAGCTTCAGTGGATCAGGACAGGAGAGAGGAATTGAACTGGGGAGNTCTTATGCCCAATTCCCCACAGGAGGGACTATTTACGATGGATTTTGAAGGATGAGTAGGAGTTCTCTAGAGAGAACGTTCACTTGAAATGCCTCAGTCTAGGGATGATACCCTCAGCTTCAGTGGATCAGGACAGGAGAGAGGAATTGAACTGGGGAGCTCTGAGAGTGGGAGTAGGGATCTAACTGGAATGAGGGGAAAGCTTCGTGAAGGAGGGGACCTGAAGAATGGAGCTTCCCAGGGCGAGCAGTGCAGGAAGAGTGTGCAAGAAAAGCGAACGGCCTGTGTAACAGCCTGGAGACTGGACTATGTGCATGCCAACCAGGAAGGAAGGGGCTTTGCCTTCTGAGGGCAGACGGGCCACCTGGTAAGCTGGAGGGTGGGGCAGACTAACCCCCGACCGTGTTGTCCCTCACAGCTGACACTGCCGCCCTCAGCCACGCGCGCCTGCGAAGCAACAGCACCGGTGCACGACACTCCACGCCACGGGCCCTGGATGCTGGCCGGGGCCGCCGCCTCGGGAGCCAGAGAGACTCTGCCCCGGAGAAATCCAGGACCTCCCCCAGCGGAGGCCGCGTGCCCAAGTCAGCCTCAGTGTCCGCCCTGTCGCTCATCATCACAGCAGGTAATGCCCATGGCCCAGCCTTTGCTTGGCGTGCCTGCCCACGTCCATTGTTAATCGCAGGGTGGAGGCAGTTTTGGCCAGTGGTAGCTGGCAGGGGTCCTTCCAGGTGATGTGGGGGCTGCTGTTTACGGCTGAGCCCAGGAGAGGGGAAGCAGCATGGGGAGGGGACTGCCAGAGTGATCAGTATGGGAACGTCCCTGGTGGTCCAGTGATTAAGACTCTGTGCTCCCACTAGAGGGGGCATGGTTCGATCCCTGGTCAGGGAACTAAGATCCTACAGGCCACGTGGTGTGGTCAAAAAACAAAAACATTAAACAGCCATCAGTGTGCAGGGGAAGGGGAAGGTGCCTTGTGAGGGGCCCCCCAAGGCAGTGACCCCCTCCCTGAACCTTGTCCCTGCAGATGATGGCAGCGGTGGCCCCCTCATGAGCCCCCTGTCCCCACGCTCACTGTCCTCTAACCCATCGTCCCGCGACTCCTCTCCAAGCCGAGACCCTTCCCCTGTGTGTGGCAGTCTGCGGCCCCCCATCGTCATCCACAGCTCGGGCAAGAAGTACGGCTTCAACCTGCGGGCAATCCGCGTCTACATGGGCGACAGTGACGTCTACACTGTGCACCACGTGGTGTGGGTAAGTTGGCCCCAGGATGGGCAGGAACAGCCGGACCTGGTTGGAGTCCGGCCCTGCCCTGGTGCGGGGCTTTCCCTGCAGAGCTGCATTTGTTAGTCTGGGAAAGCTGGGAAACCAGGCAGAGTGGAAGCATCAGCTTGCTGGGGGCCCGAGGCTGACTCAGCTGGGCTGGGGTCTCTGTGGGGCCCAGACCACTGACCGCCCGCCCCCCGCTACCCCCACCCCAGAGTGTGGAGGAAGGAAGCCCTGCCCAGGAGGCGGGCCTGCGAGCTGGGGACCTGATCACCCACNTTGGTGATGGACAGGGAGGCCTGGTGTACTGCAATTCATGGGGTCACAAAGAGTTGGACACGACTGAGCGACTGAAGTGACTGACTGACTGACCACAATCTGTACTATGGCACTCCATCCCTGAAGGTTTCCACCTCTAAACTGAGATGTCAGCTACACTTTCGAAAGGCTTCTTCAGCTGCCTTACAAGCTGATGGTTCTGAGTAGTGTGGTATGTGACAGGATACATGGGCGCTTGGTCACATGCTCACTGCCACACCTCCTTTGAGAGCAGCCCCCTGTCACAGGCAATATTTTGTGGTATCCTATTTCAGTGGATAAAAACACTCTATAAGGTATCAGATAGTGTGGGGCACATGGTTCTGCCATCAGGGAAGGAAAATCCATACCTGGAATATATATCAATTTCATTCGAGATGAATCACTGCCCCCTTTTACAATGAAGGGGGTGTACAGTGGCTAGCTGGTTTTGAAGGCAGTGCTGGATCAGGAGCTTTGGTTGGAGAGGTTGGTGGGGTGGATTCTCTTAGCAGTTACAGGTATATCAGCATTGAGGAGGGGGAGCCATGCCTTAGGCCCATGCAAAGATTCCCATCCCTATCACCAAGGATATTCTGTTGATGAGCCAATTGTGCCCAAAATGGAGTGGTCAACTAGTCTGGTTGACATCAACCATTCAAGTCAACCTGTGTGGTGCCTCTTCAATGAATAAGGTTTTCTGATGGAAAAAGGCCTTCAAACTTCATGCTCATTCTCATAAGTCCATCCACATGCCTATTACTTCCCAAATCTTCTTGTCTCTTTGGACTAATCTTTCTCCCTTCAGCTGTTGGCAGACCACCAACCATCTACTACACATATCCATATACAGTCTCATAGCCACAGCAAAATACTATATTTTATTACCTATCTCCAGATCTCCTACAAAGCTCCTGTGGGTCACGCTGACCAGCTGCCATTCCAACCTTGCTGTGTATTACTATCATCACCGCAGACTTGCTTCTGATGGGCAAGTGCCCCTAGCTGGCCCCTATCAGGCTCCAGTCAGTCCTACTGCATCCTAGCCTGGTTCTATTATAGCACCCTTCTATCAGCCCTGGCTTCAGAGGGAAGTCACCACTGAGCTTCTCAACAATACTGTGGCCCTTCTCACTACTGCATTCTTTATCACTTTGGTAAATGGAGCATCCTTTAAATTCTCAAACAGAATATAGCTGGCAGGCGGGTTTTGCAGACTAACATGCCCCCTTCTCTGAGAGTTTTGATCTGTTCACCATCTGCTGTGACAGTTCTGGCAATTCTATCTTACTCAGTGAAGATCATCACTCCAAGCTTTAAGAGAAACTCCAGCAGCACGTTAGCTTCATATTCTTGGGTCTTTCCAAGCGTTAAACCATGTATCATAGGAGAATGTTCCCACATCAGTAAATGTGCCTTGCTCAACTGCATCTCTGCCCTCCCACTTGATTCAGCACCTCTAGGATCCATATTTTTCTTAGTTTTGGCTGGTATAAGTTGTCTAAGTTCTGCAACTTCTTAGGAGTATAATTCCTCTCTTCCCTTAACCTAAGGGCTCGGTTCCCTGCTAGGTTATGTTGCAATTGGACCCTAATTGTTGGCCTGCCAGCTAGATCCTGAGAGAGCTGCACGTTGTCATCTGACACAAATACTTCTGCAACTTCTTCAAAGAGCGAGGCATGCTCAGACTGGAGGAACAGGTCTACTGCAGATCCAGCTTTGTTTGGGGAGGAAAAAAAAAAAAACATTTTGAGGATATAAAATTCTCTACTGTATTGTAACCATGCCAAATTGCAAGGCCTCACTTTTTTCCAATCCATGTTCTAATGGTGGCAGGGCAGACTTGCCAGAGTAGAGATCTTAGACTTCCCTGGTGCTCTATTGAGCTTATCTGATGGCTCAGAGGGTAAAGAATCCATCTGCCAATGAAGAACACGCAGGTTCTATCCCTGGGTGGGAAGATCCCCTGGAGCAGGGCATGGCGACTCACTCTAGTATTCTTGCCTGGAGAATCCCCATGGACAGAGGAGCCTGGCGGGCTATAGTCCATGGGGTCACAAAGTGTCAGACACAACTGTTACAGTTGAGAAGTATCAGATCATCTGCTTTTTGTTCTCCAATTTCGGAGATGAGAATTTTTTTATAAGCTGCCATGAGCTCTCTAGCTTTCACACAGGATTAAATTGATAATTACTAACCCTCAGGCTATCGTTGTCTTTTTCCAATACCTCAGTATGCCCTAACAAAAGCTACTCAGTTCCACAGTCCTGATAATTACTACATGAACCTCTCAAAAACTTGAAATACTGTATCAGCAGTGCATTCCCTTCATTTATGTATCATTCAAGCTTGACATAAGTGAAAATTTTAACAACTGCCCTGCAACTGACAAGCCGGGGGTTGTTAATACTCCATCTACCATCAGTGAAGGAGGCTTTATTCTCAGTCAGCTTCAAAATCCCATTTTGGAATCTGCTTCCGAGGACTCTCCTAGTACCAAGTGTCACAGGTTAGTTTTCCTGGAAACAAACTCTAATACAAAGATCTGCACAAAGAAAGTTTACTGGTGAACTGTGTTGGGAACAATGCTTGTTCAGGAGCAAGAGAAACAAGACTGAGAGTGGGTAGATTGAATTGGGCTACATTTGCCACTGAGGCCTCAGCTGACATTATGGGAAGGTCTGAAGCTGAAATGGCTCTTCAAGGATGCCACAGAGCCCAGGCCCCCTGTACACACTTGGACCAGCCGTTGGATGTGGGATTCTGTCAGAGAAGGATGTAACCTTGAGTTAGACAGTTTCCTTTGGCCAAGAGCAAATTGGCCAAGAGCAATTCCCAGAGAGAATTACGACAATCCATTTAATGTCCAAATAAGCATTCCTGTTCATTCTGCAGTTGTATTTCTTACTGTATATAAAGTGCTTTTCATTCTAATTTATTAACTAGGGTCTTGTAATATCATTTACCCGTTGATAGGTCTACATACCCCAAGGTGAGCTGATATATATTACTGAACTTAAAATACTGATATAGGATTTAGCCTTATATTGCAAGCTGGCTCTATGGGAACAAGCTCTCCTGCTTCCAGTGAAATCTGGAAGTTTAGTTTTGCAGTCTCATGTTCCTTTAGACATGGAAACCATACTGGTTATCAAGTGTCAAGACTAAAGGGAAAAATACTAAATCATCATGATAGACTCTGCCACATGAACAATACATTTCGTTTAGTGAAGACACTGGATTTTTAAAGGCATATAAGGCTTTGGAGCTTATAAACAAACCAGAGAAAGTTGTCTCACTAAGTTAAGGGATAGTGTCACATAGCAGAAGGGATCATAGAAGTATACTAAGGAGTACTTTCAGAGTTGGGCTCTTGCTTCTTCCAGAATGTCAGCATAAGTTACTGGTAATGTTAGGATAAGTTTACTGATGTGGCGAAAAGATGGTTTCTCAAGGAAGAGGTCTATATAGGGAATAAATCCATATGCAGTTTGTGTAAACAGTGTCACAATCACTCAAGCCTCCTGTCCTGGATAACCCACATTTACCACTACAGATCTATTTTTCTGCTCTCCTCTGTCCTGCTCTGCGCCCTGGGAGCTTGACCCATATAGCCTGTCAATGGATTCCAATATCCCCCAACTTCCTGTTGGGGAGATAAAGGGGGGAAAAAAAGAGCAGTGGAAAAGAGTTAAGTGATGGTCCATTCAGTTTTGGTTTTCCCTCTCTGGCTCCTCTCCTATAAGATTACAAAGTTGGACCATATCCTTATATCCATTCCTCCTGCCTTTCCTAGAGCTGGAGCTACTCAGTTCCATCTGCTTGCCCTTCCTGGCCAAGGATGGTTAGGACTCCACTCCTGCCAACTCCAACAAGTGCCAATATCAGTGTGGCTTTTTCTAATTCTTGACCACACTTTTGCAAATAAGTGCTTTTATTTAATTCTCATTATTCTTTTTATCTTTTGGTCTTCCCCTGTGGCTTAGCTGGTAAAGAATCCACCTGCAATTCAGGAGAACCTGGGTTCAATCCCTGGGTTGGGAAGATCCCCTGGAGAAGGGAAAGGCTACCCACTCCAGCATTCTGACCTAGAGAATTTCATGGACTGTATAGTCCATGGGGTCACAAAGAGTTGGCCACAACTGAGCGACTTTCACTTCACTTCAGCTCTGAATTTTTTAGCCTCCCAGAACTGAATTCTGGTGGACAATTGGTCATTTCTGACGGGATCAATGCTTAACTTTTTCACCCTTTCCCATATCAACGATGCCCACACAATGGTCATATGGAAGCCTAACTTAATCGCTCTGTCAGGAATCTATGATCATGATCATGAACTCCTAGTCCTCTCCCTACCTAACTGCTCATCAGTGGAGTCAGCTGCAAAGCACATTGGACCAGGATTAGTAAAGTCATGGTCTAGGTTTAACTCCACCACTAACTAGCTGTGTGGCTTAAATATATCACTTCCTTCTGGCTGGACAGTAATTTCCTTGTTTATAAGCAGGAGGCAGTTGAACAAAAACTGTGCCAGCTCCACATATTGCCTTTTGACACAGACCTTCTAACTTCTTCTAATCCTCTTCCCTTGCTATTAATACATTCCTGAAGCTCCTGCCCTTAGTTCAGTCCAGCAACATTATGCTCTTTCTTCTCAACCATGGCTTTATCTTTGCCATATGTGTATATATATATTTACTCTTAAACATATATGTGTATGAGTGTACACACACTTCTACATACCCACACATGGTAGATCACAGCATTGCTCCATTTACTACATCTGTGAACTATAATTTATGATGAAATAAGAATCAGTTTACATGGTATACCTAATTAGACACCCACTGGCCTATCAATTACACGTACATTTTCCAAAAGCACCATGACACTTCAGTCTACAAAACATGTCAGCTTTTCACTCTTTATAAGATATATACAAGGTGTCCAAAAATATTTTGTGGAGCCCACTTGTAGGAGTTGAGCATAACACTTAGCAAAGAATAGACTTGTTAAAAGAATCAAGTTTTCTTCTCCTCAATGATATCACATAAAATTTTTACAAAATCTTAAAATGGCCCTGTTGATTTAGAAGGGCCATGGGAAGATAAGAATTTTCATTCAGGTTATGAGCTTAACAGGGTTCTGGTCTCCACACAGACTCTTCATCATGACAATAGTTTACTTCTCTTAGTTGAGAGGTGAATCACCACCTCCAAAGAATCAAATCACCTTGCCACTTCATGAGGCCCTAGATATGGACATATACATTTTTATGTTTAAAGTCAATAGGCATGTGCAGATGATTGAGACCCAAATAGCTGGGTCAGGTCAGAACAAAGCTAATAAGCCTTTAGATAAATTCTCCTTGACCTCTATACCAGCAGTTAGCTGTTTTTCCCATCCAGATCATAACATTTTAAAATGCTAACAGCATGGTTTGAGAGGGACTTTTGAATGTCTTATAATCCAAGCCAAATGTGTGAATTCCCTAGAATAAAAAACCATATTTGCTACCATGCTACTCATGTAAAAAATATCCTGCAGACTTTCTGGTGAGTGTGGTGATGTACGTTACTTATTGCCTTTGATTCAGAGAGAGGAGGACACAGGTTTGACCTGGTGAGCTCAAGCAGCCATAAGGAAAGAAAGGCATGGCAAGCCACTCCAGTATACTTGCCATGATAACCTCATCAACTGTATAAAATGACAAAAAGATATGGCATTGAAAGATGAGTCCTCCAGTCAGAAAGTGTCTAATATGCTACTGGGGAAGAGCAGAGAAGAACTACTAATAGCCCCAGAAAGAATGAAGTGGCTGGGCCAAAGCGGAAACAATGCTCAGTTTTGGATGTGTCTGGTAATGAAAAGTAAAATCTGATGCTGCAAAGAACCATATTGCATAGGAACCTGGAATGCTGGGCCCATGAATCAAGGAAATTGGACATGGTCAAGCAGGAGATAGTAAGAATAAATATCAACACCTTAGGAATCAGTGAACTAAAATGGATAGGAATGGGTGAATTTAATTCAGATGACCATTATATCTACTACTGTGGGCAAGTATCCCATAGTAAAATTGGAGTAGCCCTCATAATCAGCAAAGGAGTCTGAAATGCAGTACTTGGGTTCAGCCTCAAAAATGACAGAATGATTTCAGTTCATTTCCAAGGAAAGCCATTCAATATCACAGTAATTCAAGTCTATGCCCCTACCACTGACGCCAAAGAAGCTGAAGCTGATCAGTTCTATGAAGACCTAGAAGACTTCCTAGAAGTAATACCAAAAAGAGATGTTCTATTCATCATTGAGAATTGAAATGCAAAAGTAGCAAGTCAAGAGATACCTGGAGTAACAGGTAAGTTTGGCCTCGGAGAACAAAATGAAGCAGGACAAAGGCTTGGGCAGAACTGAATTCTCCTGCCAAGAGAATGAACTGGTCATAGAAAATGCCCCTTTTAAACAACACAAGAGACAGCTTTACACATGGACATCACCAAATGGTCAATACTGAAATCAAATCAATTATATTCTTTGTCGTTGAAGATGGAGAAGCTGTACAGAGTCAGCCAAAACAAGACCTGGGGCTGATTGTGGCTCAGATCATTAGCTTCTCATAGCAAAATCCAGGTTTAAATAGAGAAGGTGGGGAAAACCACTAGGTCAGCCAGGTATGACTTAAATCACATCCCCTATGAATATGCAGTGGAGGTAATGAATAGATTCAAGGGATGAGATCTAGTTAACAGTGTGCCTGAAGAACTATGGACAGAAGTCCATAATATTGTACAGGAGGCAGCAAATAAAGCCATCCCAAAGAAAAAGAAAAGCAAGAAGGCTTATCTGAGCAGACTTTACACATTGGTGAAGAAAGAAGAGAAGCGAAACATAAGGGAGAAAGGGAAAGGTACATCCCTAAATGCAGAGTTCCAAAGAACAGCACGGAGAGACAAAAAGGCCTTCTTCCATGAACAGTGCATAAAACTAGAAGAAAACAACAGAAAAGGAAAGACTAGGGATCTCTCAGGAAAATTGGAACTATCAGGGGAACATTTTGCCCAAAGATAGGCACAATAAAGGACAGAAATGGTAATGCTGAAGAGATCAAGAAGAGATGGAAAGAATACATGGAAGAACTGTATTGAAAGATCTTAATGAACTGGATTACCACAATGGTATGATTAGTCAGCCAGAGCCAGACATTCTGGAGTGCGAAGTCAAGTGAGACTTAGGATGCACTGCTGTTAATAAAGCTAGTGAATGTAATGGAATTCCAGAAGAGCTATTCAAAACCCTTTAGAGTAATGCCATCAAGGTCCTGGATTCAACATGTCAGCAAATCTGGATGATCCGGCAGTGGACACAGGACTGGAAAAGGTCAATCTTCAGTCCAACTCCCAAGAAGGGTAGTACTAAATAATGTGCTAATCATTGGACAGTTGCACTCATCTCCCATGCTAGTAAGGTCATGCTTAAAATCTTGCATGCTAGGCTTCAGCATTGTGAACCAAGAACTTCCAGATGTCCAAGCTGGGTTTAGAAAAGGAAGAGGAAGTAGAGATCAAATNGGACAGTTGCACTCATCTCCCATGCTAGTAAGGTCATGCTTAAAATCTTGCATGCTAGGCTTCAGCATTGTGAACCAAGAACTTCCAGATGTCCAAGCTGGGTTTAGAAAAGGAAGAGGAAGTAGAGATCAAATTGCTAACATTTGCTGGATCATAGAGAAAGCAAGGTAATTCTAGAAAAACATCTACCTCTGTTTCATTGACTGTGCTAAAGCCTTTGACTATGTGGATAGTAACAAACTGTGGAAAGCTCTTAAAGAGATGGGAATACCAGACCATCTTACCTGTCTCCTGAGAAATCTGTATGTGGATCAAGAAGCAACAGTTAGAACCATGTATGGAACAACTAATTGGTTCAAGACTGAGAAAGATGTACGACAGGACTGTCTGCTGTCACCCTGTTTGTTTAATCTATATGCTGAGCACAGGATGAGAAATGCCAGTCTGGATGAGTTATAAGCTGGAATCAAGATAGGTGGGAGAAACATCAACATCCTCAGATATGCGGATGATACCACATTCTGTGAAGAAGAAAGCCAAGAGGAACTAAAGAGCCTCATGAGGAGGGTGAAGGAGGAGAGTTAAGGGTGAAGGAAGAGAGTAAAAGAGTTGGCTTAAAACTAAATATTAAAAAAACTAAGATCATGGCATCCAGTCCCATTACTTCATGGGAAGTAGAAGGGGAAAATGTTGAAGTAGTGACAGATTTTGGGGGCCCTAAAATCACTGCAGATGGTCACTGCAGCCATAAAATCAGAAGACGACTGCTTCTTGGCAGGAATGCTATGACAAACCTAGACAGTGTGCTGAAAAACAGAGACATTACTCTGCCAACAAAGGGTCCATATAGTCAAGGCTATAGTCTTCCCAGTGGTCATGTACAGTTGTGAGAGCTGGACCATAAAGAAGGTGGAGTGCCAAAGAATTGACGCCTTCAAACTGTGGTGCCAGAGAAGAAGTCCCGAAAGTCCCTTGGACAGCAGAGAGATGAAACCAATCAACCTTAAAGGAAAGCAACCCTGAATACTCATTGGAAGGACTGATGCTGAAGATGAAGCTCCAGTATTTTGGTCAACTGATGCAAAGAACTGACTCATTAGAAAAGTCCCTGATTCTGGGAAAGACTGAGAGCAGAAGGAGAAGAGGGTGTCAGATGAGATGGCTGGATGGCATTACCAATGCAATGGACATGAACTTGGACAAACTTTGGGAGGTGGTGAGGGATAGGGAGGCCTGTTGTGCTGCGGTTCGTGTGGTCACAGAGTCAGACATAACTGGGTGGCTGAACAACAACAACAAGGAAAGAAAGAGTAAACTCCTGTAAATGGATGTACTGATGCTGTGAAAACTGAGTGTACCTTTTGGGAAGCAAATTTCCTTTTTCTCTGCTACTCATACACCCAGGTAGAGATAGAGCAAATCCTCTGCTGCCCTTAATGTCACTTCATTCATTCATTTATTTTTAATTTTCTTGAATTTGTTGCTTACATAGTCATATATATATATAGCTTTTAGAGATAATGATACTAAAAGGTATATATCAAAGTGTAACAGTCCCCTGACTCACTATTCCCTCACTCACTACCATCTTCTTTCCTAGGAAGCAATCGCTTTCATCTTACTTGTCTGTTCTGATATGAAACTATTTCTTTGCAACTCTATTCACAATAGGCAAGACATGGAAGCAACCTAACTGTCCATCAACAGAGGAATGGATAAAAAAGATGTGACACATATAGACGGTGAAATATAACTCAGTCATAAAAAGGAACAAAACTGTCCCACTTACAGAGGTGTGGATGGACCTAGAGACTGTATACAGAGTGAAAAACATCAGAAAGAGAAAAACAGATAATGTATATTAACACAAATATGTGGAATATAGAAAAATAGTACAGATTTCAGAATTGCCTCTTCATCCTTGACATAAGAATGTGTCCTGGTTCTAGTCATGGTTTCAGGGACTAAGCAGAATTTTGCAGTATGGAAATTCATGTTCCTTCCATTATGGAAAATATTTTTATATCACTTCTCAAAAATTTTCCTCTCTTCCATTTCTGTTTCTGGAAACCTATTACTTTGGGTCATTTTCTAATTTTTGTATCAATTCTCTAAATTACTTAAGTATTTCCTTCTATGGGCATCTCTTCAACTTTTTCTCTATTTCCTGGGAGTAATCCTTGCTTTCATCTTCTTTAAAACTGATTACCATCTAATATACTTTATACATAGCTTACTTCGTTGTTGAGTTGTCATCTGTCTTACTTGAGGGCAAACATTTTGTCTGCTTTTTTTCCTATGATGTCCCCAGATGCTAAGACAATGCCTCAGACTGGTATATAATCAATATATACTTACTGAATGAGTGAACAAACAAATGAACAGTCCCAGAGTCAGGTCAACATGGAACAACAGGGTGGTTCCAAATAGAAAAAGGAGTATGTCAAGGCTGTATATTGTCACCCTGCTTATTTAACTTATATGCAGAGTACATCATGAGAAATGCTGGACTGGAAGAAGCACAAGCTGGAATCAAGATTGCCTGGAGAAATATCAATAACCTCAGATACGCAGATGACACCACCCTTATGGCAGAAAGTGAAGAGGAACTAAAAAGCCTCTTGATAAAAGTGAAAGAGGAGAGTGAAAAAGTTGGCTGAAAGCTCAACATTCAGAAAACAAAGATCATGGCATCCGGTCTCATTACTTCATGGGAAATAGATGGGGAAACAGTGGAAACAGTGTCAGACTTTATTTTGGGGGGCTCCAGGGTCACTGCAGATGGTGACNCAGATGATACCACCATAATGGCAGAAAGTGAAGAGGAACTAAAAAGCCTCTTGATGAAAGTGAAAGAGGAGAGTGAAAAAGTTGGCTTAAAGCTCAATGTTCAGAAAACGAAGATCGTGGCATCTGGTCCCATCACTTCATGGCAATTAGATGGGGAAACAGTGGAAACAGTGACAGACTGTTTTGGGGGGCTCCAAAATCATTGCAGATGGTGACTGCAGCCATGAAATTAAAAGATGCTTACTCCTTGGAAGGAAAGTTATGACCAACCTAAACAGTATATTACAAAGCAGAGACATTACTTTGCCAACAAAGGTCCGTCTAGTCAAGGCTATGGTTTTTCCAGTAGTCATGTATGGATGTGAGAGTTGGACTATGAAGAAAGCTGAGCACTGAAGAACTGATGCTTTTGAACTGTGCCATTGGAGAAGACTCTTGAGAGTCCCATGGAGTACAAGGAGATCCAACCAGTCCATCCTAAAGGAGATCAGTCCTGGGTGTTCATTGGAAGGACTGATGTTGAAGCTGAAATGCCAGTACTTTGGTCACCTGATGGGAAGAGCTGACTCATTTGAAAAGACCCTGATGCCGGGAAAGATTGAAGGCAGGAGGAGAAGGAGACAACAGAGGATGAGATGGTTGGATGGCATCACCAACTCAATGGACATGAGTTTGAGTAAACTCCCGGAATTGGAGATGGACAGGGAGGCCTGGCGTGCTACAGTCCATGGGGGCTCAAACAGTTGGACACGACTGAGTGACTGAACTGAACTGAAAAACCCTGTTATACTAAATCATGATTGTGGATCTAGCTTTGAAGTATATTTGCTATTAAAGCATGTATATTTGCTAGAATTGTCATTAACAAAGTACCAAATACTGTTTTAAACAATAGGAGTGTATTGTTTCACGGTTCTGGAGGCTGAAAGTTTAAGCTCAGCGGCTGATTGCTTCTGACGCTGTGAGGGAGAGTGTGGTCTAGGCCTCGCTCCTCTAGGTGTCGTGGTTTTCTGGCAATTCTTGGCCTTCTTTGGCTCATACACACATCCCTGGATCTCTGCCTTTATTTTCACACGGTGTTCTCCTTATGTGTGTGTCTATCCAAATCGTCTCTTCCATAAGGACCCCAGTCGTATTGGATTAGGGCCCACTCTAATTCCCTCTTTTAACTTGATTATCGCTGTAAAGACCTTGTCTCCAATTAAAGTCTCATTCTGGTGAGTCCTGGGGATTAGGCCTTCATCAGATGAATTTGATGTGGGAACACAATTCAACCCCAAATAGTATGATTACTTTTTATCCATCCCCAGGGATTACCTCAACTGATATCTTAAGGAGAAGAATGTCATTAACTCCTGAGAGAATCCCAGTTAAGAAATGTTGCCTCATGTCTGCATCATTGTCGTATTGCACACCAACCCCATGCCAGCACTGCTCTAGGAATGTGCTGATGATGAACTAGGCTGGGGAAATAAATCCTAACAGTGGGTTCCCAAGTTCCCAGGGGCATTTAGCAGCCAGTCTCCTTTACAGATTAAACAAACAAACAGTTGCCTTTTTGGTATTGCAATCATTTACATGAATATCATTAAATACTTCTAATGTCATTTGGATTGCATTTTTTAAAATATGTTGGTAAATTTGTCTGAGGGGAGTGAGTGCTGCTTCTTAATTTTGCTCTAGGCACTTAGGCAATTCAGGGAAGAAAAGTAATTCATTCCTTTGGCAACCATGGAATTATTTACGATGACTGGAAGAAGAATCTGTTTGAATAACCCCTTTGAACTGCCTGACACATAATAGAAGCTTGTTAAATGTTTATCGAAGGAACAGCAGTGTCCAGGGAACTTGGAATATTTGAGAGCAATCGAATAAAAAGCACATATTTATTCAGAGATTTACCATATACTTGGCTGGATGCTTGTGAGGATGACTGATGCATGTGCGAGACCAGTAACAGCAGTGACTATTTATTGTGCTTGTCATGTGCCAGCCATCCTGCACATGTTTAAGAAAATGGCCAGAGCCACTCTCTGAGTTTAACATTGTTCTGATTTGAAATACCAGGAAAGGCTAAGAGGTCACGCAAGTTGGTGACGGGTGAGGTAGGGTGTGTTCTCAACCCGTGTAATCGAATGCCTCTCTGATCAGCCTCTCTCTGAAAGCTTGCACCCTTGTTGTAGAGGTCAGACACTTATAATTGCAACAATGACAAAAGAGCATGGAAGAGGCTGATTGTGTCATATGTCTCTTTTGCTGCATAAGTCTGTGCTGTTACCATTTCATATAAGCCTGGGTTTGGGTAATGGTTAAGTATGTACATGGTTAAGTAAGATGCCTGGATTCAAATCTCACTTGAACCTCTTCCCATCTGTGTGATCTTGGACACATAGCTTAACCATTCTGTGCTATAATTTTTTTAAATTGTAAATTAGGGGATAATAAAAGTACATATGAGGGATATGTAAGGAATGTAAAATGAAGCAGTGCCTGGCAAAATATATTTCCTGCTAGAAGGTTCACAAAGGCAACAGTTTATGCATGCTTATTTCATTCGTGTATCTTAAACATGTAGAACAGTGGTTGGTATGAAATAGACATTCAGTAGTAAATACATTGGTGAATGAATAAATGTATTTCAGTATATAAATGCTAGGGCTTAGTCACATTAGTAGACATAATGAAGTGGTCAGATGCATGCACCTTTATATAGAACAGTAGTTCTCAGCTCACAATTCATGTTAGAAATACCTAGAAAGCCTTTAAGTAGACTGATTCTCCAAGTCCCATCACAGGCAAAGGTTGAGAATCACTTTGAAAGTAACAGATACCAGTGTAGACTCATCCATGTATAACATGTTGAAGGTTCAACACCAGTGGTGATTTTCTGAATGCCTTTCAACCCTTAGGTACCTAAACCCAACCTTTGTTTCAGTAATAATTATATTCCTAAAAAAGTTAATAGATGTTAGGTGAAGGTGAAGTCGTTCAGTCATGTCCTATTCTTTGCGACCCCGTGGACTGTAGCCTACCAGGCTCCTCCATCCATGGGATTCTCCAGGCAAGAATACTGGAGTGGGTTGCCATTTCCTTCTCCAGGGGATCTTCCCAAACCAGGGATCGAACCCAGGTCTCCCGCATTAGAGGCAGATGCTTTAACCTCTGAGCCACCTCTGTTTTCATATTAAAATGAATTAAGGTTTAGGCTCAAATAATTACAGTTTTTTCCTCTATATCAATCTCTGGTAAGATGTTTGAAATTTGTGTGGGTTTGAGTAGACTGCCCTTAACATGACAGGCAGTTTGTCTGGATCAACCAAGAAGCCCTGTGGGCTGCTGTGAACATAGGCACAGTTAGTGCAATTAATGGAGGGAAAAACACCAATAGGTACCATAATTAAGATTTTGCTTGAGGTACTTGGGGAATTAAACTAAGGTACAAAATAACTTTTGAGGCAGCTGGTTCCTTTTCTAGAACAAAGACATGAGTCCACCCATCTTTAGTGTGAAAGTTGCCTGTCTTAAGAGACTTCCTGGCTAGGGAGACCTGCTACCTCTTTGGCGCTTCTCCTCCCAGCAGTTAGGCTCCTCATTCTGTCCCCGCAGGTAGCATCACTCAGAGAGGGAGTTTGCAAGAGGGGGATGGATCAATTCTGGGAGCCACATCAACCTGGAAGAACAGGAGAACCAACCTGAACCAAGAGAAATCTGCAGAATGTATAATTAGAAAGGATTCTGGCCCAGTAACCACTTACATGTTTTCCCATAAATTAATAAAAAGATCCTTTCTCTTTATGAAGAGTACATGCTGCATGTTTATTTCAATAATTTGCATTAAGAAAATATTGACTATCATATGCCCTTTACAAATGCGGTAGCAAAAGATTGCATTTTAATGTTGATCACAATGCCGTTTCTAGGTCTCTTAGGCTTCTTAACACTGGATTCTCCTTCTCATAGCCTTTATCTTTAAAGAGCTTCTTTGGGGATTTTTGGCTTTCTCAGGAAAGAATATCACTGAAATGGAAGGCCTGAGATATAATTCAAATCATCCTAATCAGATTTCTCAACCCTTGATCTAATCAGCAAGCTGTTTGGCTTAGCTTCTTGGTCAAGTTCATTCATTAACTCAGAAAGCATTTATTGAATATATGCTGTGTCTACCCCGGGCTAGAACATAATAAAATTAGTAGATGAATTGAGCCCTGTCCTTTAGGAGTTTATAGTCTTATTGAATGAAGTGAAGGAAATAATAGAATGCTATTTAAAATGTATGATGGTTTTTGTACTTTAAATATGTTCACGGTCTTTCATGGCAGATAATTGACATCAACTGTGACTTTGTGTGCCTGAAACTGCATTTTAGAACATTTTGGTTTTGCATCTGTTTCACCATTAATATCACGCTTCTCCTTTTCAAAGACTCTTTTGCCATTATAGTCATCACTTGACAAAGTATTGTAAAGTTAATAAAAAGAATTATTGGCATTTCATGGTTTTACTTACTGTGGGTTTGGGAGGATTCTGAGCAGGAGGAAAGAATGAAAGTTGAAACTCCATTGAGTTTTTTTTTTTTAATTGTAGTAAACTGCAGCATAAACCCCCTCAACACACATCAAATTCTATCAGATTCTTAAATGTCATTTTTGCAACCAAGATGAATCCAAATAGAAAAATAACTTATACTAATGTTATTTGAGGTCTGAGAAATAATGAAATTGCTTTCTTATTTTGGAACAAAGTGTATATACGTGTATGAAATATTGGAAAAAAAAAGGCTTTTTCTCCCATGGTTATTTGGAAGAATGGGAAGCTATAATCAGAAGTTACCTCCCACTCCCTTTATTACCTCTATATATTTTTCCTGTTCTCTCTCTTATGTAATATCCTTTTGTGAGGCCCATTTACAGTTACAAACTGGCAGCCACTTTGAAGTTTCTTATTTATTTCCCCTCTAATTAATGTTTTTATGTGTGGTAGATATACAATTTTCTTCTATTAATGTTACAAAAAAGCCAACCTTAAATTTGCATCCACAATGGGGAATAATCAACAAAAGCCCTTAATCATTTGTATTCAGAGGCTGGGTGAAAGTGTGATTTGACTGAGGTTTCATTGCTGGGCTTATCCAGGCTTGGGGCTTCCCAGGTGGCGCAGTAGTAAAGAATCTGCCTGCCAGTGCAGGAGACATGGGTTCGATCCCTGGGTCCAGAAAACCCCCTGGAGAAGTATTCTTGCCTGGGAAATCCCATGGATAGGGGAGCCTGGTGGTCTACAGTCCATGGGGTTGCAAAGAGTCGGACACGAGTGAGCAGACATGCAGCCACACGTCCAGGGTTAAATGTTAGTATGTCTCTTACCTTATAACCACATTGCTCTTCTACAGACATATGTAATACTTGCATCCTAATTTCACTCTCTGAGCAATTTGCTGGGAGTCCTCATTAGCAAAAATAATCAGGTTTTAGGGGTCAGTCTCCAGCTTCTGATGAGTTAAACTCATTTGTCCTGTGGTTTCCTCTGTGATAACAGAATTTTGTTTCCTCTCTTCTATTTTCTGATCACAACTCTCTGTGGCTATTCATGAAAAAATGAAGAATCTGTGTTTTTCTCTTCACCTGAAATTCAGGAATTCTTCAGCTGTCCTAAGACTGTGTTTAGGCACCTTTTTTTTTTTTTTTTTTTTGGCTAAAACACTTACATCTAGATTGTGATAACTGTTAGGGAATCAAAAGTGGAACCTGTAGATGTTGACTCCACAGAAATCTGACTTTCTTGTGATAAAAACTGTGACTCAGAATCACCATACAGGGTAAATCAGAGAAAAGTCCTAATGAAAAATGCTAAAGAAGTTCTTTGAACTCAGCTGGAGGAAAAAATGCCTTGGGGGAGGAAGGGAAGGCTCACCGTATAAGAGTCGTCTAGTATTCTTTTCTTCTGGCTCAAGAAAATGGGATATACTTTGGAGTTAGAGGCCAAAATTGATGTTATTCCTTTTTTGTCTTGATGAAAGTGAGGGGAAAAATATTGTGTCATCAGACTGTCTTTAAAGGCCTACATATGTGTGATGACTGTTTTAGGGGGCTTATATAAAGCAAGTTGGAGAAGGCAATGGCACCCCACTCCAGTACTCTTGCCTGGAAAATCCCATGGGCGGAGGAGCCTGGTAGGCTGCAGTCCATGGGGTCGCTAAGAGTCAGACACGACTGAGCTCTTAGCGACCCAACTTTCACTTTTCACTTTCATGCATTGGAGAAGGAAATGGCAACCCACTTCTGTGTTCTTGCCTGGAGAATCCCAGGGACGGGGGGAGCCTTGTGGGCTGCCATCTGTGGGGTCGCACAGAGTCGGACACGACTGAAGCGACTTAGCAGCAGCAGCAGCAGCATCAGCAGCATATAAAGCAAGTGCATTCCTTGCTGCCCAGTGGGAGCTTCTGTAGGCTGCTGGCAAGCTTGATATGATCCCTTTCAACTACTGAAGACCTGTCCAGTGTTTCTGGGACTTCCTGTGTAGGAATATAAGAGAAAGAGAGGAAGAAAGGAAGAAGGAGGGGGAAGGGGAAGGAGAAGAAGAAGAGGAATCTTGCAATATTCTTTTCTTATGGCTCAACAAAATGGAATATATAATGGAGTGAGGGGAAGGGGAGATGAAGAAGGATGGGTGAAGAAGGCTGGACACTGACTGAACTCTCAGACATACTTGATCCTTGATGACTGGCTGGCTTCTTTTCTGGAGTTTGCTCAGCCTTTCCTTGGGTTTGGGGGCTGCTGTTTAGCTTGCTCACCTTTACAAATGACGGGGCTGGGTGGAGCTTGCAGAGGTCAGGGAACAGTACAGGGAGATCATCTGTCATTAGCAAGATTCTGCTGGGCTTTGATGGGATCCCATCTTACTGTCGGTGTGTCGTCTTGCTCCTCTGTATGAGGATCCGGGCCTCCCTGGGGACTTGGTGCATCTTCAGATCCAGTGTCAGAGGGGGCACGTTCCTTCAGTCTTGCTCACATCTCGTGAGACAGGCTGCAGGGAGCTATGGGCGGTCAAGTGGGCAATGAAGTGGTTGCTGATTTCCTCCTCCTGGATAGGCCTGGGGTACTCCGTACCCCTCACCTGCCCAAGATACTTGTTCTGTCCACCTAAATAAGGAAGTGAACTGAAACAAGCTCGAATGACCAGATATTGAGTTTATACAGAAATAGCAAAGGAAGTGGGTTTTCCCTGGGTGGCTCAGTGGTAAAGAATCCACCTGCGATACAACAGGAGATGCAGGAGGCACGGGTTCCATCCTCAGGTCAGAAGATCCCCTGAAGGGGGGGCATAGCAACCCACTCCAGTATTCTTGCCTGGAGAATCCCATGGACAGAGGAGCCTGGGGGGCTACAGTTCATAGGGTCGCAAAGAGTTGGACACACCTGAAGCGACTGGGCCCACACGCACTCAGCAGAGGAAGTGCAGTGTGGGACATGCAGAATGTAGTGAGCTGTGGGCAAGGCTCCTGATAGTTTGGGATGCAGTGTCCTTATGGTCAAAGAGAGTAAAGTGGTGAGAGTCCAGACAGACTCTAAGCAGCAGGTTCATTGGCTTGAGGATGGGGAGAGATGCTTGGCAGATATTCTGCATTGGAGGGATAAGCTTCTGTCTCCTGGAAATCAGGCATTTACTGGAAATCAGTCTCTTAGCACTTACGTTTTGTTTGCCTGAGGGCACATGTGGGAGATTCTCCGTTTCATAGTGTCTAGATCCATTTTAGATTAAAATCCTTCCACACTCCTGTAGAGCAGCGTGAAGCCTTTAGAGACAGAAAGAAGCACCCGGGAAGCATATGGAAGCTCGGATTCGTGCCCTCCCCACCCCCGCCTCAAGCCCACCCCAGACTCAGGACTCAGAAATTCAGCATACAAGGCATCCCTTATTCTAGTTCAGGTTGTTCTCAGAGCACACATGGACACTCCCAGAGAGGACTGCTCCTCTCCCTTCCAGGGAGCCACTTAGTTAAGCCACAGATCAGCACGCCTGTTTAAGCTTGAGACCATTGTCTGACATTTCTGATGGAGCTGTTCAGAAATTGGCCTTCTATTATCCATGAAGCTCTCCGTGGGTGATCCCTGCTTTCTTCCTTTATCTTGCTCTCCTCATTCTCTCCACTCTGTCCTTATCTCCTCCCTCCCCTTTGCTCAGCAATAGGCATGTTTGCTTGCTAAAGCAACTCCTCTTATGTCTTATCTTTGCCTAGGTCAGTCTTGACTTTCTCAACCTCTCCTGATTCCATCCCTCCTTTCTGACCCGAATTCTGTGATGTTCCATTCAACAAACCTAAAATCCAACCGAGTTTTGGAATTTTCTTACCCCAGACTTGCATTGTGTGATTTCCAGGATAAGAATCAGTCTTTTCCTGCTTAGAACCTCAAGTCAACTGTAGACATCCTCTGCAAAGGCAAGGGAGGATGATTTTGAGGTGTGTAACAGTGAACTTGGGGGTGGTAACCAGCTTGGAGAGCTCTTTGCTGGGAAACGGAGGAATTTTAATCGAAGACCTCCCAAGCCTGCTTTACTTGCTTTTAGTCTTGGCAGCTTTAAAATTGTCCAAGGACTGTGACCACCTCAGCCTTAGGTCTTTTTCTGCAAACAGAGACCTGCATTCTGCTTTCTCCCCTGAATGTCCCTAAGGTGGCCCGCTGAACCTTCCTGTCTTTTGAGACCTACCACCTTTGGTTCTCACCATGCACTTGAGAGATTCCAGTACATTTGCAAAGGTTTTCACACGTGCAAGACTAACTCAGGCATCGTTTCTACCCCACGGGAAATTTTCAGCTCTGTATTACCTTCTGATGTTGGTTTTTGTGTGTTTTTTTTTTCCTTCTTGCTGCAGGAAAGCAATCTCTCGGGCAGGCCTGCAGCACTTGGCTCCTGCACATCCCCTCAGCCTTCCTGTTGCAAACGGTCCAGCGAAGGAGCCCAGAGCAACTCTGGACTGGAGCGTAGGTGTCGGCGTTTTCATGTAAACGTCATTTCACTGCATGTGTGTCTTTCACATTCTCAGGATTCCTGTAGCTCCCAACAAGACTTGATCATTTTCAGTATTGTTCACTGACCCATCTTCGAGTATCTAAGCCCCGGCTCCATTTTCAGATTTCCAGGACCATAGCTCCTTTTATGAAGTCAAACATATTAAAGACTAGGCTAAAAACTTCAGGAATACTTTTAAGCTATTTGCTTGGGATTGCAGCCTTGAAATAAAAAGTACTTCTGTGCACATGCTTCATTGGTCCCTGCCTGCCAAGTTAGCGATGAATAGCGTTTACTCTTAGGGACTGAGTCGTAAAGTTCAAGTTTGATTTCCTTAGCTCAAGCTGCCTTTTTCTTTTTTGGTGCTTTTCTTTCCTTTTTCATTTTTCCTGAGAGAGGATGGCCTCACTTTACATTCCAGGCACTCCATGTCCTCCTGTTTGTTATGTTTCCTCTCCTAACCCAAAGGTAATGGGTCTTGTATCAGTGGGGTAGGTATATTAGCTGATTTTTTTTAAAATTTATTTTATTGAAGTCTAGTTTGTTTACAATGCTGTGTTCATTTCTACTGTTGTTGTTATTGTTAAGTCACTAAGTCTTGTCTGACTCTTTGCAACCCCCAGGACCGTAGCCTGCCAGGCTCCTCTGTCAGTGGGGTTTCCCAGGCAAGAATGCTGGAGTGGGTTGCCATTTCCCTTTCCAGGGGATCTTCCTGACCCAGGGACTGAACCTGTGTCTCCTGCATTGGCAGGTGGAATCTTTACCACTAAGCCACCAGGGAAGTCCAGTTACTACTGTATGGCAAAGTGACTCCGTTATACATATGTATATATTCTCTTTCATATTCTTTTCAGTTTTTCATGGGATATTGAATATAGTTCCCTGTGCTATACAGTAGGACCTTGTTGTTTATCTATTCTTTTATATAATAGTTTGCATCTGTGGTATATTAACTGATTTTAATGTTTTATCTAAGAGACATCTATAGAGTATTGTAAAGTAAAATAAAGTAAAAAATAAATTAAAAAAAAAGAAATAAAAACAAAACAAAACTGTTAAACTGAAGATTGCAGTGTGAATTTCTTAAGTCAATTAGAATACCTTTGTTTAGAGTCTTCGGTGAGTCAAGTTCTTGGTTGAAGACATGTCTAACTATGGACTGAAAGGCCTGTCCCTTCCTGAAGCAATGTAAGAAACAATATGAAGCCAGAGGAGGCTGCACTGAGAGTATTCCAGTCTGGTCCTAATGAATCTTGTCTAGCCTTTCTGGTTGAGTTGAACAGAGGGAATAATCCATGTTCTCTTCCTCCCATAAGAAAGACCATGGCAGGGTGCCAGAGAGGAGAGGACTTTGTAAACTAAATTTTGTTTTTGGCACATATGCCATAACTTAGTATCATTTAATACTGTAATATTTCTCCCTTTTCCCCAAGAACACACTTACTAACATCCTTATTTTATATTCTGGACACACACCAATGTATGCAATACATGAAGTACCTGGCAAAAGACTGAATCTAATTGAAATGAAACTTTCTTCCTTGATGAAGTCTGCTATATGTATTAGCTGATTTTAATGTTTTATCTAAAAGACATCTACGAAAGCTGTTAACTTGAAGATTGCAATCTGAATTTAAGTCAGAGTGTTCAGGTCACACCTGTGTATGTTGAGTTGGTATTTGGGAAGACTCTTGCCCTCCTGTAAGTTTCCCTTTGTTCCAGGACAGTCATTTAATAAACCCTTAAAAGGTTAAAATGTAGAATATATTGACACCAGTGCTTACATAATTTAAAAGAATTAAATACATAAACAAACATAAGTTAAATTTAAAAAGGGATATACATGGACCAATGATGAGGATGTGCTAAGAATCAGGGACCCAAAAAATGTTAGTTTATTATCCATGATGTTCCAGATCCTCTGATCCAAACTCACAGGATTCTATTTGAGGTGCAAGATTCTAATGAGAGTTTGTTATTTAGATAGAAACACCCATTAAATCAGGCTTCCCAGGTGGCTCATTGGTAAAGAATCTGCCTTCAGTGCAGGAGACGTGGATTCGATCCTTGGATCAGGAAGATCTCCTGGAATCAGAAACGGTACCCGACTCCAGTATTCCTGCCTGGAGGATCCCATGGACAGAGGAGCCTGGTGGGCTACGGTCCTTAGGATCACAAAAGAGTCAGACACGACTGAGTGTGCACACACACATCCATGAAATCATTTCTCTGCCCCTTGTGTGACATTAGTCAAGTTATTTGATTTCTTTCAGCCGCAGTGCCCTCATCTATAGATGGGAACAATGGTGACTTCTCCCTCAGGGGGACTTCAGGGCTGTTGTTAAGATCAAATGGGGCTATGAGTGTAAACGTTCTTGTAAACTGTACAGCCGGTAGGTTTATTTATTCAGAAATTAAGTCACTGATGAATTCACTGATCTATCACCATTTGTTGAGTAACTGCTTTGTTTTGGAACCTGTTTGGTTCCTTGGGATTCTGGGTGAGGAAGATATGGTTTCTGCTTTCAAGAAGCTTAAAATGCAGAAAAGACATTGACACCAAAATATGGGCAGTGACACCAAGCATAGTGGGGTGCCATGGGGGTGTGAGGAAGGACATCCATCCCTGTTTGATGCTGGAAAGAGTTACCAGAAAAATGCTTTTAGAAAAAGTTTCCTTCCTGAACCAAAGCCTGACTAGGAGGTGTTATTTTCCAGATTACTGTAAAGAGGTCTGTGCTCTAATATTTCATCAAAGTGGTATTTTTGGCTGGTGGTGGGAGGCTGCGGTGCATGGTTCGGAAAGAGTGAGTAGGAAGTAAGGCTGCGTTGTGTGCAGCTGATCCTTCACCTTTCAGCCCCTTCGGTTGTGGTCACTTCATCTTGGTGGCTTGATGAATTGTCACGGTGACAGGAAACACTCTGGGGAGTTTAACAGTAGAGGGAAAATTGAAAGCCTTCCCTGAAGACACTCGTATCTCAGGGCTTATTTAGAGATCTTATATGGAAGGAGTTATAAGATGTGACTCTGAAAAACCCCATAATGGTGGGCTAATATTGCTGAAGCCAGACAGCAACCAACCCTACACGTTCTTATTACAGTTACCTAAAAGATTTTTCTCAGAAGAGAGGAAGAAGCAGATTGTTAAAAACATTTAAATGCCTTTTTTTTTTTTTTTTTTTTTTTT
>SJYV01049607.1:397298-426281 GCA_006410875.1 Neotragus pygmaeus
AGAGCCATCAACCAGAATAATTCTGAAAAAGCCTTTGCTCAGACGGACTCTCTGCTTTTGACCCCTGAATCAGGGGATGTGAGTGGAGGAAGAGGGCAGGGTGTTCCCGTGGGTGCAAGGGGTGTTGCTCATATGTGTCTGGCTAGATGATTGGGAATTTCCACGAGGTCAGCCTGGTGCACACACAGAACTGAGACCAGCATATAGCAGGTCCTTAGTAAAAGTTGTCATTGTTATTAAATCTATTGTTATCATTGTAGTTATTTCACATAGTGTTATCTGCATACCTGAGGAGCATATAATACAGACCCCGCCCACTTTGTGCACTAGAGAGAGTGATAAGATATGGAGCTCAGGAAGTTACAGGTCACTCTCCTAGCTGACCTGGCATCAGCAGCACCATTATCTATTTGTTCAGTGTGCTTAAAAAAAAATTAAAATGTTCTAGAGAGCATTGAACTCCTATAAAAGCAATATGGGATATCATTCCTTAAAAGAGTCTTGTGATAAAAAAAAAAGAACCTTGTAATCAAATAAGCTTAAACACCTTTAACAATCAAATATTTACTCTGAAACTCTAAGAAATGCACTTGTTTAGTCACTAAGTCATGTCCAACTCTTTTGTGACCCCATGGACTATAGCTTGCCATGCTCCTCTGTCCATAGGATTTTCTAGGCAAGAATACTGAAGGGGGTTGCCATTTCCTTCCTTTTCTAAAGAAGGGCTGTGGTGTGGAGGATTTCCTATATGTTTGCTTGGGGGATGGGATGATTGTTGAAAACTTGTTATTTTCCCCACAGAACACCTGTCATCATCTTATAGGATCTCAGTATTCAGTAGAAAACTATTTGAGAAATACCCACGCAGTGCAGTTTTCCTCTTGTCAGTATTGGTCAGTAATAGCAACCCTTTGTGGTGGTCATTGGGGCAGTTTACTCCCATGTAAAGGAAAGAAAACTCAGAGATACTTAATCACTACCCTGGGGCTTCATTCATAACTTTTACGTATCTTTATGTAATTCTTTTGTGTTTGTTTTAAACTTCCATTAAGCCGTGTGTGTGTATGTGTCCATCTTATTTTTAGAGTTTGAGCCTCTGAGAATAGTAGTCATCTGTTCTACAATAATACTTATTTTGGTTTTTTGGCCACACACAAAATCACTGCAGATGGCTGACTGCAGCCATGAAATTAAAAGACGCTTACTCCTTGGAAGAAAAGCTATGACCAACCTAGACAGCATATTAAAAAGCAGAGACATTACTTTGCCAGCAAAGGTCCATCTAGTCAAAGCAATGGTTTTCCAGTAGTCATGTATGGATGTGAGAGTTGGACTGTGAAGAAAGCTGAGTGCTGAAGAATTGATGCTTTTGAACTGTGGTGTTGGAGAAGACTCTTGAGAGTCCCTTGGACTGCAAGGAGATCCAACCAGTTCATCCTAAAGGAAATCAGCCTTGAATATTCTTTGGAAGGACTGATGCTGAAGGTCTAGTACTTTGGCCACCTGCTGTGAAGAACTGACTCATTGGAGGATTGAAGGCAGGAGGAGAAGGGGATGACAGAGAATGAGATGGTTGGATGGCATCACCGACTCAATGGACATGAGTTTGAGTAAGCTCCAGGAGTTGGTGATGGACAGGGAGGCCTGGTGTGCTGCAGTCCATGGTGTTGCAAAGAGTTGGACACGACCAAGCACCTAAACTAACTGTGTATCATGTGGTATTTTAGTTCCCTGACCAGGGATGGAACCCATGCTGCCTGCAATGGAAGCACAGAGTCTTACCTGGACCTTTTCTTTTTTTGCAATGATACTTTTAGATTGAAGCTGCATTTGTGTGTGTGTGGTGAGGGGTGGTTTATGAGCCTGTGTGGCACAGTTCAGTTCTTACTTGACATTGGTATGGTTCTATTACTTAATAAAAATAATTTACATGTGATTTGGCATAGGATTTGCATATCATCCAGGCAATGCCCAGGTGTACAGAAAATCTTTTTCTTCCTTCAGTGTCCCTCAGTGCGAAGGACCCAGAGCAGTGGACTCTAACCAGCCCTCTTGTTTCTGAGAGGCCCCAATCTTGGCTGAAGCATTATTCTCATTAGCAGTTACCCAGAACTACTACTGGCCCCAAGGTGACATTGACTATATTTTAGGAGATTTTTTTGGTTTTGTTTTTCCTACCTCGTATGTCAGACAGATACAGATTGCAGAAGGTGATGTTTTAAAGATGCAAGGAATTGGCAAAGCCTGCTCTGAGGTCTTTGAGAAGATATGCAGGCTTTGGAATCAAGTGACCCGGCTTCAAATCTAGCCTTTGGGATTTTCTAGTTGTGTGATGTCCTTCATTGTTTTAACCTCTTTAGAACTCAATTTCATATCTGAAGTCTAGATATACCACATTAAAGTGTGGATAATACCTACTGCTTATGGTTGCCATGAACTGTCAGTGAGATAAAGAGTATGCAGCAATGAATGACGCAGCCAGTTACAAGTGCTCAATAAAAACTGGTTACTTTGATCATTACTCCTCAAGTAAAAGTGGCTTCAGAGGGTTGTCAGAAACTGAAACCCAACAGGCAGTGCCAGGGTATTGGGTACCCTGGGTATCCAGGTATTAACTTCAGGGCCGCATCATCATCTCCTCTCTTGCACTGAATAAAAGAGGGTGAAACAACCAGCCCAGCTGAGCCCTTTTCTCCAGTCTCTAGATCTTTCACACCACTCATCACTTTCTAGTCTTTATAACGGCATCACTTCTTACGTATGTCTGTGTCCTCCATTAAAGCATGAGCTTCATTTAGCATGGGACTCTGCCTGGATCCTCAGCACTGAGAACAGTGTAGCACTGAGTGATTATCCTACCCTTTCTCACGGAATGAATGAATGGGTTCAATGATGAGATTGTTGGAAGACACAGACATCTATCCCCAGATCAGCCCTGCCATTTAAGTATCATTATACTTAGAATCCAAGATGCTTGAATTTCACCTTATTTTTAAGGCTCTTCACGGGAAGATGCCACACTCACTACTACAGGTATTGCAGAGTTTTAAGTCAAGTTTTGCCTGTGTTGTGCCCTTCTTATTTGATTCTCCTGGAAGACAGAGACTGCTATTGACCATTCTTGGCACAGGGGGTCATGGTCGGTTGTCGTTAATCATCTCCTTGAGATTCTCATGAGAACAGATCAGCTAAGGCAATCATATCAAATATAATGGATTCCTAGCTTCATTAGTCTTGTTCCCCTAATCCATCACTAGTAAAATGAAAAGTAGTAAGATGTAATAGAAGGATATGGTTTTGAGTCAGAAAGACCTAAGTTCCACTCCTGGCCAGTGTCTCTTGGGCAAGTTGCTCAGTCTCATTGGGTCCCAGTTCTTATCTGTAAGGCAGGTGAATGGTACCCACATTGTGTGGCTGAGCTGAGCTGTGTCTCAGACTTATGGTGTGTATATCACACCGCCAGCCTTCTGGTAAATACTCTTGTGATAATGGTATCCTCATTGAAAAATGGTATCGGCAGTTGTACGTATGTGAAGTAAAACCACATGGCCAATTGGAGATACAGTTTTGGGTGAACTGAAATTGAAATGGTGGTCTTTTGGGTCAGACTGACTGAAAGACTTTGTCTTCATTATGCCCTTAACAACTTGGGATGTTGGAAATGACAGTGAAGGGATAGGTAATTTACCACAGTTTGATATGGCTTTTTAAGTAGATGCAATCATCTGGATTAAAGTAAATGTCTCTAGATTATTATTTAGAGATCTTGTGCTGTGAACTTTAGAAAAAAAANCGCCTGCAATGTGGGAGACCTGGGTTTGATCCCTGGGTTGGGAAGATCCCCTGGAGAAGGGAAAGGCTATACTAACTCCAGTATTCTTGCCTGGAGAATTCCATGGACTATACAGTACTTGGGGGCGCAAAGAGTTGGACACGACTAAGCAACTTTGACTTTCACTCACAGTAGTATCTTCTGACAGCACAAAGCCTCTGAGTACACAGACGGGATGTGGGGGAGGTGGAGAGTGTACATAAGGAAGAGCAAGGGGAAGAGGTATGTGCAATAAAATCAGGAATAAAAATAAACTGAAAAGGGTGTCGTGTGTAAGTAGTCTAAAACACAATGTGCAGCCAAATCCTTGGCAACGGGATGAAATTACTCTCAGAACATTCAATTAAGCCACTATTTTCAGAAACTAGTTGGAAAAAGATGGCTAAGCAGCAAACTGCTGAACACCACCCTGAGAAACAGCTAAATGACAGCTATGCAGTGAAAGTGGACAGGCGAACATATGAATAAAGATGTAAGCGTTTTTGTGTGTTGGAAGTTATATTTATTGCTCTGAGTATATCATTAAGAATTTGATGGTTTAAGGCTAAGTCAGAAGAAACTCTCATTAAGCAGCTCTTTAGTGACAGGTGTTTCAATAGGTGATTGTTGTTGTTGAGTTGGTCAGTCGTGTCTGACTCTTTGTGACCCCATGAAGTGCAGCATGCCAGGCTTCCTTGTCCTTCACCATCTCCCGGAGCTTGCTCACAGTTGTGTCCACTGAGTTGGCGATGCCATCAAACCACCTCGTCCTCGTGCTCTGTTGTCCCTTTCTCCTCTTGCCTTCAGTCTTTCTCAGCATCAGCATCAATAGGTGATAGAAGCACCCAACTCTGATCCCCATGCTCTGTGGTGCATGTAATGCTACAGAGATCCCTGTGCACACGCTGTCCCCATATACCCTGTATGTACGTATGTCCTTAATCTGAGAAACAGTCAATAAGGAGTTCATGTCTCAGCCACAATCAGCTCCTGCTCTTCTTTTTGCTGACTCTATAGAGCTTCTTCATCTTTGGCTGCAAAGAATATAATCAATCTGATTTTGGTGTTGACCATCTGGTGATGTCCATGTGTAGAGTCTTCTCTTGTGTTGTTGGAAGAGGGTGTTTGCTATGACCAGTGCGTTCTCTTGGCAAAACTCTATTAGCCTTTGCCCTACTTCATTCTGTACTCCGAGGCCAAATTTGCCTGTTACTCCAGGTGTTTCTTGACTTCCTACTTTTGCATTCCAGTCCCCTATAATGAAATGGACATCTTTTTTGGGTGTTAGTTCTAAAAGGTCTTGTGGGTCTTCATAGAACCATTCAACTTCAGCTTCTTCAGCATTACTGTTCAGGGCATAGACTTGGATTACTGTGATATTGAGTGGTTGGTCTTAGAAACGAACAGAGATCATTCTGTCATTTTGGGGATTGCATACAAGTACTGTATTTTGGACTCTTTTGTTGACTGTGATGGCTACTCCATTTCTTCTAAGAGATTCTTGACCACAGTATTATATGTAATGGTCATCTAAGTAAATTCACCCATTCTAGCCCATTTAGTTTGCTGATTGCTAAAATGTCAATGTTCACTCTTTTCATCTCCTGTTTGACCGCTTCCAATTTGCCTTGATTCATGGACCTAACATTCTAGGTTGCTATGCAGTATTGCTCTTTACAGCATTGGACTTTACTTCCATCACCAGCCACATCCACAACTGGGTGTTGTTTTTGTTTGGCTTTGTCTGTTCATTCTTTCTGGAGTAATTTCTCCACTGATCTCCAGTAGCAATTCGGGCACCTACCGACCTGGGGAATTAATCTTTCAGTGTTTTGCCTTTTCATACTGTTCATAGGGTTCTCAAGGCAAGAATACTGAAATAGTTTTCCATTCCCTTCTCCAGTGGAGCACATTTTGTCAGCAGTCTCCACCATGACCCGTCTGTCTAGGATGGCTCTACACAGCATGACTCATAGTTTCACTGAGTTAGACAAGGCCGTGGTCCATGTGATCAGATTGGTTAGTTTTCTGTGATTGTGGTTTTCAGTCTGTCTGCCTTCTGATGGAGAAGGATAAGAGGCTTATGGAAGCTTCCTGATGGAAGAGACGACTGAGGGGAAGACTGGGTCTTGTTCTGATGGGCGGGGCCATGTTCAGTAAATCTTTAATCCAGTTTTCTGTTGATGGACAGGGCTGTGTTCCCTCCCTGTTATTTGAAAGTGACAAGTAGATTCAAGGGATTAGATATGATAGAGTGCCTGAAGAACTATGGAGGCAGGTTCGTGACATTGTACAGGAGGCAGTGATCAAGACCATCCCCAAGAAAAGAANTCTGTTGATGGACAGGGCTGTGTTCCCTCCCTGTTATTTGAAAGTGACAAGTAGATTCAAGGGATTAGATATGATAGAGTGCCTGAAGAACTATGGAGGCAGGTTCGTGACATTGTACAGGAGGCAGTGATCAAGACCATCCCCAAGAAAAGAAATGCAAAAAGGCAAAATGATAGTCTGAGGAGGCCTTACAATAGCTGTGAAAAGAAGAGACATGAAAGGCAAAGGAGAAAAGGAAAGATCTACCCATTTGAATGCAGAGTTCCAAAGAATAGCAAGGAGAGANGCACTTGGTCACAAAGTATATAAGTGTGGTCCAGCTGGGGTTCCAAACAGGCCCTCCTACCTGAGCCTGAACTGTTGGTCACTGTGCTATCCACATTCCTTGTCCTTACAGTGAACTGTAATTTGCCCCTCTAATATTTCCTTTTTTTGTTTCTTGGCTCTGGAACCCCATAGAGCAGTTTATCAACCTCATGTCCATGAATGGACGGAACAGAAATGAAGCAGATCTGCCAGGGTATCTTTTCAGTCTAGGGGAGTCAAAGGTAGTGAAGAGAGAAACTGAAAACAGAAGATGCTGTGGCCTGAATGTTTGTGTTTCCCGCAAATCCTAACCCCCAAATATGATGGTGTTAAGAGGGGAGACCTTTGGTAGGGGTCCCAATGTCATGAAGGGAGAACCTCCTTGAATGAATTGTTGATCAATCACTTAGTCATGTCTGACTCTTTTCAATCCCATGGACTGCAGCTGCCAAGCTTCACTGTTCTTCACCAACTACCAGAGTTTACTCAAACTCATGTCCATTGAGGAGGTGATGCCATCCAACCATCTCATCCTCTGTCATTCCCTTCTCCTGCCTTCAATCTTTCTCAGCATCAGGGTTTTTCCAGTGAATCAATTCTTTGAATCAGGTGGCCAAAGTATTGGAGCTTCAGCTTCAGCATCAGTCCTTCCAGTGAATATTCAGGATTGATTTCCTTTAGGATTGACTGGTGTGAGCTCCTTGTAGTCCAAGGGACTCTCAAGAGTCTTCAACACCACAGTTCAAAAGCATCAATTCTTCAATGNTCCAGGCCAGAATACTGGAGTGGGTTGCCATTTCCTTCTCCAGGGGATCTTCCCAACCCAGGTATCAAACCCAGGTCTCCCACATTGCAGGCAGATGCTTTAACCTCTAAGCTACCAGGGAAGCCCGATACACTTGTTCTCTTAACAAGACAGTTAAGAGAACATTGAAACACCGTTTCCTGTTGTCTCTACTATGACTTCTGTAATATGTCCAACTCATACCTGACTGATGGAAAATTGTGAGTACACATGTGTTTATGTTTTCTAGTTGCATGAGTATCTACTTATTAGTGCCTGTATACTTGTAATTGTCTTTATATACATTTTCGTGTACATACAGAAGCAGTCTACAACAGGATACATGGCAGCTTTGAGCTGAGATAACTTTGAAGAGAGTACAAACACTGAGCAGGGAACAGCCATAAAAGCGGCTGAGAAGAACCAAAGCAGAAAGATAACACATGAGGAACTTAAAGCTATTGACCAGCCACTGTCAGAACCTGCTAACATCGAAGCTGAGAGGCAGAGAGGAAAAAAATGGTAAAAAAGAAATGAGGTGAAGACAAGCAGGCAGAAGAAAATACACAGGAAAACAAGAGATGAGAGTAACAGAGTGCACAGTCAACAACAGTAGTCATGGAAATACGGTGTCTCCTTGGGTAAAATGAGAGTCAGGAATAGGAAATAGAATTATGGAGTTCTGGTGATTCTTTGGGGTTCATTAGTCAGGAGTCCCCTTTTCATGCATGATGGCCATGCAAAGCTGGTAGAAGGAACACCAGACTTGGACCAGTCAATGAGGGGCACCCAGAGCATCGTCAGCCTGGTTCTGGGGGCAACCAAGTGTTGGTATGTTTCCATTAAACTTGTACCAGCCAATACAAACTTAGCAGGCCATTCATCATTCTTTTCATAAGTAACAGCTGCAATCTATGTTTGGTCTATATCTCAATAACTGGACCTGAATTTTATGTAGATGTACAAAAGATAGTGGTTGTGTATACCAGTTACCCAATCAAATTCCAGAACATAGACTTCTCCTAAGAGTCATGTGGCAGTTTTTTATTAAAGCCTATTACAGAAGCCTGTACCTATCACTTTCTTCTCATTTAAAAAACAAACAAAACAAACTAAATTCTCTAGCGTAAGCCACTTTTAAATCACTCTTAAAGAGACTGATTTGGTAGAAATTTCACTGTTGAGTCCCTAAGTCATGTCCAACTCTTTTGCAACCCCGTGGACTGGGCCCACCAGGCTCCTCTGTCCATGAAATTACCCAGGTAAGAATACTGGAGTGGGTTGCCATTTCCTTCTCAAGGGGATCTTGCTGGACCAAGGTTCCAACCTGTGTCTACTGCATTGCAGGCAGATTCTTTACTGCCTGAACCCCCAGGAGTTTCACTGTCAGGATGATCTATTGAGAGAGGGACGTGTACCTTTTCCCTCCTCTTAAAATGAACCCAGCGACTTCCTTGCTGGTCCAGTGACTAAGATTCCACACTCCCACTGCAGGGGACCCGGGTTCGCTCCCTGGTCCTACATGCCGCAACTCAAGATCCTGCCTGCCACGACTAAGATATGGAGATCCCATTTGCTACAGCTAAGACCTGGCACAGCCAAATAACTATTTAAAGAAACAAAACCAAAATGAGCCTGTGCTGTTCTGACCACGACTTGTTCCAGTCCTAATCCAATGGTCAAAACACAGTGAAGCTTCAGTTGATAACCAGCCATCAACTTTAGCTTTGAATTCACTCGCTAGCTAGTAATTTGGTTCTTCCCAAATTGTTCCTCCCGTGAGCCCTGAGTGGCTGCTTTTCTGGATGAGGTAAGGTTGCCAGGTGGTAGTCCTCATTTTTCCACGTAGATTTTCAGATTCAGCTCCCTTCCCTTTGGCTTCCTGCTCTGAGAGTCTGGCTTTCTTTCTCTTCACGTGAAAGATATAAAATGCACTGGCTGTTGGGGAAATAGAAAAATGTATCCATGTCCAAACAATGACACTTTTTTCCCACTCTCTGTGTCTCTAGGGGCGCTGTGGAGCAGACCCTCCTGTGTCTTAGCTCCGATGGGTCCTGCCTACCCGAGATGTACAGGCTTATCTGTGGTTCCTCAGGGGAGGTGTCTCTGGAAACATAAACACTTTCATATGCAAAGTGCTTCAGATAATGTGTGCATCAGTACAGAACAAACTCTGCTGTTTGAAGAGCGCATTCAGAGAGTTCTGTTGCAGTACTTCAGAGGCAGTCCCTACCGTAACGGGGCACGAGAGACAAGGGCATGGAGTGAGCTGCCGCACACACAGTGGCAAGCTGACCGTGGGCCTGGAGTGCAGCCATCCGGGGCTGGTCTGCTCCTGAAAGACACAGAGCCCAGGCTGGGGCCTCCTTTCGGGAGACCTGCATGGGATGGAAAGAGGGCCCCACTCTCTCGGTGGTTCCACTCTGGCTTTTCTGCTTTTACTTCTGCTCCATCCTTTATCATTCCAGTTCAGGCCCTCATTGCCTAATACGTGAATTTTCACTATGAACTCTCATTACTTAAAAATCACCTTTTAAGATTAGAGTCTGGTTGCTTTGCCTGCAATGAAGACCTGAGTTTGATCCCTGGGTCTGGCAGATCCCCTGGAGAAGGGAATCCCCTGGAGAAGGCTACTCACTCAGGCATTCTTGCCTGGAGAATTCCAAGAACAGAGGATCCTGGCGGTCTACCGTCACGGGCTTCAGTCCGTAGGGTTGCAAAGAGTTGGACATGACTAAACGACTACTACTTTCACTTTCAGCCTTTCGCAAGATACCCTTCTTGTCTAATGTCTCTGAAACTCCCCCAAAGATGCCATTTGTGGTCACAAAATCTGTTCAGCTGTCCTCCCCATGAAACCTCCACCTCATTTTCCCTCTAAGACTTATAAAGGTCTTCTGTCCCTCAAACACCTCTAGGTCCCACTTTCTCCTTTCGGGGTTGCCTACCCTGAGAATGCCTGTGCCTTGAGGGGGAGGAGGTTCCTCTCATCATTCCAAAGCCTCCAGTTCTCCAGCCTGAGGTTAGTCTGGGGGCTCGCGTTGAGGAGAAAGGCCTGTACTGCAAGCCCATTCTTCTCCCCTCCATTCCTCTCTCCCTCCCTCCCAGAACATCTCTTGAGCCCCTGTTATGTATCAGGCAGTGTTTCCTGGTGTTGGACCAGAGCAGTATGGAAACACAGGGGACTCTCCTTGTAAGCTTACCCTTTTTAACCCTGGGCCTCTCGGGAATGGTTTTGCCCTGCCGTTTCTCTTTGAGTTCCTCGTGACCCACAGCCAGCGTTCCCACTCCTCGCCTCTCTGGACCTCCACCTGATTGCCTGCCCCAACACACAGAGAAGCCCCCACACTCCACCACAAAATGCAATACCCAGTGACTCATGCAGATGGACACCTGTGAGCCCCTGGCTCGGGGCCCCACTGGACACGCAGAAGCCGAATCAGTTCCTCTTAGGAGGCATCAATGCCTACTGTGTAAAGAGACTCTGGATCTTCTTCCTGTGACAATGTCTTCAGTTTTTCAAATATTTATATATCTTTTAAGGCCCAGTTAAAGAATTGTGTGTGGGGTTTTTGTTTTTGTTTTTCCTGTTAGGTGCTTTTTACTGATTCAGCCTCTGCTCTAAATGACAGCTTTTATTGTCTGAGCTGTTCATTTAGCATTTAGCCATGCAGGGCCTTCTCCTATTAACAACCTTCATCTCGAGTCCTCCTTGTCTCAAGTGGCTTGCCAGCTTCTCCTAGGAAGGACAGAAGCTTCCTTCGCTTCACTTCCTGCTTAGCACTCCGTGTTTCAGCAACATGCAGAATTCACTGCGTTGGACACCTCAGGCCACCCCGATCCCAGTGAACCGCAGATCTAGGTGTCCTAGTGTGTGTCTGAGCATTGCATGAGCACTTCTCTTACAGTTTATCTGATCCCTGACCCAGCCTCCTGTTGGTCTTGATCCTTTTGCTTTCATCTATTCTGAGGCGCTTCTGGAGTCTTTAGTATCTCAGACGGTGGTGATGGGGTGTGTTTCAGAGGGCTCCAGGCCCCTGCACTGAGCCCTCTCCAGAGGACACACGGTGCAAACAGGTGGCGCCCTGACACATGGAGGTTGGACTCTCCAACATGCGCAGTGGTGTCCAGGGTGAGGGCTGGCACCCTGTCACACCAAGCAAGGTCTCCCTCCAGGAGACTCTTGAGAGAGAGAGAGGGCTCGGAGACTCTCCCTGGGCACAGACTTGTCCTGACATGTGGCCTCCCTGCTCCCAGGTCCAGGCTCGTGAAATCCTGACATCACAGTGGCAATCCTGCCAAGTAAGAAAGGCTTACTTATGTATTGAAGAGCCAAAACAGGGGTGTGCTGGCACTTCAGCTACCCACCCTCTTGATTTGTCCAAAATGTCCCATCTTTCTATCTGAGAAAGAGAGGCTCCCTCACACGTGGCCATGAAGGCTTTGCGCTGGCCCTGAAGCCACAGTAATGAAGCCTCCAGATAATGCCATTCTTCTTTTTTGCCTAATACCAATTTGCAGATTGCATCCTAGACGCCCCAGAGGAGTAGCACGTGGCAAGGATGCTTGTCATTTCTTCTAATTAGGTTTTTAAATAAATCAAAGAACTCTTGTTTCCCATTTACCTAGGATTAGACAGCAGCAGTGTTCTTGTTCGCCTTGCCCATAGAGGCAGTCCCCGCTGAAGGTCTGCCGGATTCCTGACCCTTGGAAGGCTTACGAGGTTTCCTTTCCCTCCACCGCTGGAGAGGAAGAAGGGATGGCCTTGCCTGGGCCCGATCGCCCCGTCTCCCTTTTCCATCAGAGTGCCCCCCTGTAAACAGAGCTTCGGGTCCAGAAGTGAGGATACAATTCTTCTCGCCCTGCTTGCTGTTTCTCCTTTACCTGACTCCCAGCACTCAGCTTCTCTTTTTCACCATGATTCTTGTGAGGTGGGCAGGGCGAGGAGGTAGAGAATTACTGAGGAGAAGACAGCTGGGGGAGCCTGAGTGTGAAAGCTCAGCCCGCCACCTCATCCAGCCTTCTGGGTTTTGTTTATTTATTTATTTATTTTAATTGGAGGCTAATTACTTTACAATCATCCAGCCTTCTTGTCCCAGCTTTTCACCACTCAGCTCCTCATCCTGTCCTCCCCGCCAGGACCTCCTCTGCCTCCGTCCCCTCGCCCCGTGTGGCTGCATCCCTGCCNTGAATGAGCTCAGCTCTGGGATTTCTTTGGAAGGAATGATGCTAAAGCTGAAACTCCAGTACTTTCAGCTCCTCATCCTGTCCTCCCCGCCAGGACCTCCTCTGCCTCCGTCCCCTCGCCCCGTGTGGCTGCATCCCTGCCCAGAGACCCTTTCCTGGCCATTCGTCCTTTTGTCCCTGTGGCCTTGTGACAAGGGTGGGGCTGATGGAGACATTGGTTTCTTGCATTTGATCTGGAAGCCTGTGTTCGGGGCACTCTCTGCAGTGAGATGCCGCCAGGCCCATGCTATTGTTTGGCCAGCAGTAGGCTCTGGCCGCTGAGGTCTCTTGAGACAGGAGGCTGAGAAAGGGTGGCCACGTGGGCTCAGGAGACTAAATTTTTCCTCCTGCTTCTGATCTCTGTGATTAAACCTGTGTGTGTGTGTGTGTGTGTGTACATGCGTGTGTGCGTGTGTGCGTGTGTTGGGGGAGGGTATCTTTAAGAATACCGCAGAAGAGATGTGGTCAGAGGTAGGATGACTCGCTCATCTTCAGGGAAACATGAGATTTGGTGGATGTTTATTGGGGAGAGGCTCAGTCAGCCTTGTCATACACGCTTCTTGGGTCAGATTTCACATTATTGGGGTGACATTTGAATTAAGTTACCTTGCCGTGTGGTGGCCTTGACCTGTCACAGATCATAAACCTGTGAAGCTAGGTTCCTTTTCTTTCTCCTCTTCTTTCCTTCTCTCCCTTGCTTCTCTCTCTTTCTATCAAATGCTGTTGTGTGCCACCAGATCTTTATTATTACTTAGTAGAAATTGGATCTCTTATTCAAAGGAAGCAAACATAGCTTGCTTGGTGGTACAGATGAATCAGGGACTTGTGACCAAAGGGAGTGGGTAGCTGGGAGAGGATGAGATATTAAAGTTTTTCTCGGGGACAGTCACATGCTTTCTGCCACTATTGCTTCTGGTCCTTTCAGCCCCTCTCCAGCGTCCATCCCCAGTCCCAGTGGTCTAAGGCTGTTTTACTTCTGTGCCGGAGATGAGCTGAAGTTTGGAAAGGCATTGTTACTGCTGAGAGTGCCAGCAGTGCCTGTAGCGTGGGAAACGTGTAGGGCCAAGTCAGAACTTGGAAGGTGTTCTTTTACGTCACTGTTAGGTCTGCTGGTTAGGTTGCACCCACCCCCCTAAAGCACAGCTTATCATTCATGGTGTCATGATTATATAAGTAAATTATGGTCACTGTGTGTGTGGTCAGACCCTTAGTGGTGTCCCACTCTTGTGACCCCATGGACTGCAGCCCGCAAGATTCCTCTGTCTATAGGATTCTCCAGGCAAGAATACTGGAGTGGCTTGTCATTTCCTTCTCCAGGGAATCTTCCCGATCCAGGGATCCAACCCACATCTCTGTGTCTCCTGCACTGGCAAGCCAATTCTTTACCACTAACGCCACCTGGGAAGCATTGTATAATGAGATATAATTTATAGTATAGCCTATATTGTCTTAGTTTTCCCAAATGTGCCTGCCCACTAGTTTTTACAGATGTCACACACATGGACACACACACACAATTACAAATTCATAAACCTCCTTTTACAAAATGAGGAAATCGTTGGTAAGATACTGAGGTCACTTGATATTTGAAGCAATAAGCCTAATTGGCCTTTAAGTCAAGAGAGTGAATTATTAAACTTTTATAATTTTTAAACTTGTTTACTTCCTAGGTCATATTTATTTTTGAATTTCCATTTTGGTGCTAGGTTCTATCACAACTGTCCCACTAAGAAGAATGACAACTAATCTGCTGAGTTAATTTGAATGACTTTTCTTGCTTTATCATTTTTTATAGTGAAGAAAATATTGACTTAAGAGCTTTTAAAAAAAAGGTGAATACTTACAGTATTTAGAATATCTAGATGCCTGCATTTTATCTTTATATTTAGTTGGAATCTTGCAAATAAAAATTGGAACATAACCAAGCATGAATTGCGCATTTTTGCCCAGGGGCTTATTATCCAGCTGCCTCAAGGAACTTGAACCGATTGAAGCACAGTGATATACCAAGAAGTCAGCAGTTCGGACTTCTGAGTCACCGAAACAGTTTTCATCAGTTGAGAAGCAAAAATCGATATATTTTTCTACTATGGAAAAAGACCTGGGGCCTTCAATCAGAATTTGTTTGCTTAATTTTGCATATGATTATATATAGACCTTAATTATCTAACTTATCAGATTACAAGCTGTTTAGAAACTGTCATTTAGGAAATTGAGGGCAACTAAAGTCAGACACAACAACTTCTAGCCTGATAGAAAGACAGGAAGCAGAAAAATGACTGTTCTCTATAGTAAAATGCATCATGTTGTGATTATAAAGACAAATTCAGATTATGGTTTGTATATTCTGTCTCAGAAGGCATAGAAGCCCATATTATATTTTATGAGGGCCTTTAAAAGTTCAATATTGTCTAAATAAAATCAGTTTTATAGTGTAAGGCACTTTTCTTATATTATCATCTGTAGTACATTGCACTTGAATTATTACACATGAATGATATCCGCATGCATGCATGTGTGCTAAAGTCGCTTCAGTCATGTTCAACTCTTTGCAACCCTATGAACTGTAGCCCACCAGGCTCCTCTGTCCATGGGGTTCTCCAGGCAAGACTACTGGAGTGGGTTGCCATGCCCTCCTCCAGGGGATCTTCCTGACCCAGAGATTAAACCTGACGTATCAGTGTAACTGCACATTATCCTAGGGAAAAGAGAGAGAACAGTCTTTACCTACTGGCTCTCAAACTTTTCCAGGCAAAATCCCGTATTCAAAAAAGATTCTGACTTGAAATCCAGATGGAAAGCAAGGCAAGGAAGAGGTATTCTGGCTTCGATGAGTGCATGTTTGTCCCTTCCCACCATCCCCAGTGGCTTCTTAGGAGCCTCATGGAGCCCTTATGCAACCTCATGCAGACCCCAGCGCAGAGCACACGGTCAGGCGCAAAGCTTGACCAGGGCAGGACTTAACTGGAGGGAGGCTTTTCAGGTGGCCTTGAATCAGCCTGTAAGTGGTTGCTGCCATGAGAGTGTCACTTTGCTTGCTTGCTGTGAAATCTCCTGGGGGGTTGATGGATAACAAGTAGAATGAGATTGACTCTCAAGCATCACTATAACTATTGAGCAACAGGACTCTAGAGCCCCACACATTTGCTGCAGGTTATGCTAAAGCAGTAGTCCCCACCGGGAGTTCCAGCTAACAGGAGCGCATCAAGAGTTTGCTGATGGGCACTCAGCTCATGACAAACTACAACCTAGAATTTTATTACTTTTGCCTTGAGTGATGTTGCCCCTGCTGGTGATGCCGCTTCTACCTATCATTCTTCTTCTTCTCTCTCCCCTTCTCCCACCCTTCCTTTTTCTTCCCACCCATCATCCCCTCTTTCTTTTTAGTAGTGAAGCCAAGACACTTTTCAATAGTGTAGCTAGATGCTTGAGTTTCCCTTTATCCTGTCTTTTTGCAAAATCAATTGATTGCCAGACTTGCTTAAAGTTCCAGACCATGTCCTTTGCTCAGGCAGAGGAAAACCAAGAATGATGAAAGCATTTGCAAGCACAGTACCTAAACCTTAGTCAGCGGGTATTGGAGAAGGCAATGGCAACCCACTCCAGTACTCTTGCCTGGAAAATCCCATGGACGGAGGAGCCTGGTGGGCTGCAGTCCATGGGGTCGCTGGGAGTCGGACACGACTGAGCGACTTCACTTTCACTTTTCACTTTCATGCATTGGAGAAGGAAATGGCAACCCACTCCAGTGTTCTTGCCTGGAGAATCCCAGGGATGGGGGAGCCTGGTGGGCTGCCATCTATGGGGTCGCACAGAGTCAGACACGACTGAAGCGACTTAGCAGCAGCAGCAGCATTAGGGTGACACACGCGGTTGCCGCGGTACTGACTGCAGTGTTCTTGGTGCTTGACTGGTGTCTGATGACACTGTGAAGACCCTGTGTTTGAATGAGTTGAGCCGTCTAGGAGGCAGGAGCTGTGGTTTCTTTGCCGACTCTGTCCCTCCCAAGATGCTGGTTTGCATTTCTTCCAGGCTCCTTTTGTAGCAGCATCACCTCAATTTTTAGTTCAAAAATCAAATCCCAGTAGGAGAAGCCAGTCCTTAGAATATACCCCGTGGCAGTGCCTTTCTTGAGGACAGGGACTTGGGGCCTTTCACACATGGATGCTTTGATGGGCTATTTCACAGATTGGCTTTGCTATAGTAAGTTTCTTTCAGTACTCAAACCCCCAAATTTTTCATGCAATTCTGCCTTTTAGCTTGTCCTTCGTAGAGAGACCTGAGCATTTGTAGATTACACTTTCCATGGCACTAGGAGCCATGAATCAAGATTTCCACACCTTCCTCTCCCTCTCTCTACTGCTTGTTTTTTAGTTAGAGAAAAGATCAGCCTCAGAGAGTATTTTTATTGTGAATTTTTAACTCGGACTGAGTGTCAATGAGGCCAACTATGTTGACACATTACATAGTGTCAACTATGTAATGCTTTTAAGCACGAGTCTGGTTTCAGACTACCTGGTCCTAGTGTGCTCTAAGTGTGTAACTTCCTGTGCCTCAGCTTTCTTATCTCTATAATGGAAGTAAGAATAGTATCTTATTTCTCAGGGTGGTGAGGATTAAATGTCACTGTCTGTGAAGTGCTTACTAGAATACCTGGCACATGGCAGGTAGTACATTCATGTGAGTTGCTCTTACTGTTACTGTTGCTGCTGCTATGATGATAATGATTAGTAAAAGTTAGACTTGTCTTTTAACTTTCCAGACGATCTGGGCAGAAACCCAAGTAGGTTTGTTTAGGTTTGTGCTGGGAATAAAAGCCCGAGGTGATGATGCTTGTTTTGAACCTGGGATATTGGCCCTACCCCTTAGGAAAAAAAAAAAAGTAGAAGATAATAATGCCCACCATGTTGGGTTATGAAACTTAGAGGAGAAAAAAACAGCAGAATAAACAACTTGGCTCATAGTATATACTCAACATATAACATCTAGTATATAATTATGTTGTAAAGATAACATCTCGGCTACCCTAAGTCCTGACTATGTAGCTGCTCAGTAGATCAAAGGGCTATTGATGAAGTTTGTCATATTATTGAATATTTATGATAAAGTTTTAAATTGGTTTGTGTTTACCTTATTTCTGAATGTTCTCTTTACTACCAGGGAACCCTTCAGAGCAAACTGTTAACGTTTCTCCTTGTCTTCTGAATTGTCTGTTGTAGAAATCAGCTCTCAGGAGGAAGTGTGCAGTCTGTAAGATTGTCGTCCATACCGCCTGCATTGAACAGCTAGAAAAGGTGAGACAGCGCCACCTGCTGCAATCTTTGCTACCCTGCAAGTGTTTGGACTTCAAAGACAAAGCATCAGTTTTCATTTTCAACTTATTGACAACTGTGCGCTTTAAAAACCTCGAAGTCCAACGTTATCACCAGATTAATAATGGGAGGACTGTGCTTAAGGTTTACATCCACCCTATTGTTTACTGAGCTTTAATTTGATATCATTTCATGTTGACTCTTGGGTAAAGGAATAAAAAGGTTAGAGAGAAAAGCCTGGTATGGGACTATTTCTTCACAATAATAGCAAGTGTTGTCATTCACCCATGGGATTTGTTGGTTTTTTAGGGAACTCTAGGTAATTTTTAGGGTAATTCTAGTTGGGTGCTTTCCCTATTATAATACACTTTTCTTTTTAAATGACAGATTAATTTCAGATGTAAACCAACATTTCGAGAAGGAGGTTCAAGATCACCAAGAGAAGTAAGTATTTCAGAGCTCTAGTGCAAATATCACCTTTTATTTCCCATTGATTCATTGGATTCATAGTCATCAGGGATTTTTAAAAAATCTGTTTCCCTCCATTTCATATTAGTGTCTTATCAGTATCTCAACAAATACAATCAGTAAACCCCCCAAGTCTCTTCAGTGTGTGTCTGCTGCCCTTTCTTCTTCTCTTAGAATGCACTGGAGAGCTGAGGTCTATTGAATGAGCCAGAAAGTAGGGAGAGGGAATGGAGGTAGAATTGAAAAGGTAAGAAAGAGATAGTATTTTATTGGCTTCTGGTCTATTTTAATTCCACCTAGAAGAGGTGGCAACTAACCTGAGACCCAAAGGATTGATCTAAGTGAAGGTCACGAGGAAGACATGAGACCCAAGAGATAAGCAGAAGCGAGACCACGAAGGCTCTTGTAAGCAAGGATGCAAGTTGCATGTCTCATCATCATAGTAATTGGGGGGGGGGCATTGAACAATTTTAAGCAGAATATATTAATCTGGCTACAGTGTGGAGGGCATGCCATGTATTTCAAGAGCAGCAATGTTAGAGGCAGGGAGGAAATTGGCTATTCTCTTAGTCTAGGGAAGTGATAATGGTGATATGAACTAACAGTAATACTGAGATGGAGAAAATTGGTAAATGTGAATTTGAAGGAAATAGATGGTCAGGATCTATCAGTTGATTGGATTTTGGACACAAGGACAGGGATGTTTTCAGTCACTAAGTGGTGTCTGAATCTTTGTGATCCCCATGGACCACAGCACACCAGGCTCCTCTATTCTTCAGCAACTCCCTGAGTTTGCTCAAACTCACGTCCCTTGAGTCCCTGATGCCATCCAACCATCTCATCCTCTGTCGCCCCCTTCTCCTCGTGCCCTCAATCTTTCCCAGCATCAGGGTCTTTTCAGTGAGTCAGCTGCTCACATCAGGGCGCCAAAGTATTGGAGCTTTAGCTTCAGCACCAGTCCTTCCAGTGAATATGCAAGATTGATTTCCATTAGGATGGACTGGATTGATCTCCTTGCTGTCCAGAGGACTCTGAAGAGTTTTCTCCAGCACCGTAATTTGAAAGTATCAGTTCTTCAGCACTCAGCCTTCTTTATGGTCCAACTCTTACATCTCTGCATGACTATTGGAAAAACCATAGCTTTATGCCGAGCTCCCCTGTCCTTTGACTATAAGGACAAATATGTTGGCAAAAGAATTGCCTTGAGGATATGGTAGAGAAGTAATGAGTTCAGTTGTAGAACTCTGAAGTTTGAGTTGTCCTGAGGCTCCCAACTGGTGATATCCAACAGAAAGCTGAGTGGGTATAAAAGTTTAGAGCTGATGAGGAAGATTGGGCTAGAGGTTAGACATTGGTGAATTGTCAGCATTTTGAGGTAGCAATTAAAGCTATACGATTGATGACTGGGTAAGATAGGAATAGAAGACATCTGAGTATAGATTGATGTTAATGATAGTTAATGAATGAAGACACAGTGAAGAAGAATAATATTGTTACTGATTAATACAAGGAGATTAGGAGAAAACATGGAGAGAGAATAGGCTGGCAGTGGAGGTTATAGAGAGAGATAAAAATAGCTGTCCCCGTTAGCTGTCCGTTCCCACTGTACTTGTCTATTATGTCAGCAAGAGGTTGGTTACGGGTCATATGTAGGGTGAGAAAGTCTTAAGAAAAATGATGGGGTTGTGTTTACCCTCGATGTCATTGGAATACACTATAGCATTGGCCAAGGGATAACTCAGCAATAGCTCAAATGAAGGAGACATTTTATTTAGGATAGTAGAAGAATTCGTTTTGAGTTTTTAAGATGGACTTTATAAATTTCTAACCAGAGTATCCATATGTCTACACTTGGCTCCCTGTCCTTTGATTTCTCTTTTTCCATTTGGATAGGTAATTGTGATTGTTTCTAATTTCTAACACAAGGGTTTGGGGGATGTGTTTGCAGTAGCTGTATTACTTCTCTTCTATGAAGCCAGACCCTTCATAAGTGTTTTCAGCGTCTTCCTTTGTCTTCACATCAAGGACTTGCTGTTTCTTCCATGCCTACCTTTTCAACTCCTCACCTTCCTTGTAGATTATTTCTATCACCATTAACATGCTCTGAGACCTCCGATCTTTAAAAAACAAACAAAGAATATCCCTTAACTACCAACTGTGTCTTAATTGCAGCTCTGATTCTCAGTGTTGTGTTCAGAGCTGAAGTTCCAGAAAGTGTTAGCCAGATAAATTGTTTCTAGCGTGTTTCCCTCCTGGGCATTTTAACCTGTTCTGATCTGGTCTTACTCTACCCATTCACTGAAACTGCNTTGACTAGATGGACCTTTGTCGGCAAAGTAATGTCTCTGCTTTTGAATATGCCATGTAGGTTGGTCATAGCTCTCCTAAGGTTGCTCATAGCTCTACCAACATCTATATTACAAAGGAGGAAAATGATGTATTTGCTTTATGTTGTGTTTATTTTCATAATCTCTGGAAAAGTAAATAAAACAGTGGTAATCTGGCCATTGGGACCTAAGAACTGAAAACATAAATGACTAATGTGGGAGGGAGGTTTTTTTATTTTTTGAAGTATGTCTTTTCATACTTTTTCATGTTTTACCATATGAGTATATTAATATTAAATTTTTAAGATAATTTAAAGCAAAGAACCATCCTAGCTATACTGTCACATACATTTAATTCCACACATTGCTTAAATGCACTAACTCTAATAAGTTATAGCTGTAATTCTAGCAAGGCCTTCTGTGCCATTACTGTTAATAGGTACATCAGTTATGATGTTTTGGGCTGTAAGAGTTAAAAGACTTAAGAAATAAAAACAATTTATTAATTCCATATAATAAAATATCCAAAGACAGATGGTTCCATGGCTGGAATTGCCTCTGCAGTTTCAGGCATCACATAGTGACCTGTTCATGAGCAACCAAATGGACAATGCCCATGACTTCTAATGCGTGGTCCAGAATTCCCAGTAGACTCACTCACAGAGCCACCTGGCCAGTAATATGTAATATGCCCACACCCAAACTTCAGAAGAGGCTGGGACATAATAGCAATAATAACAACAATTATCACTAACATTGATTGAATACTTCTTATATGCCAGCTACTGTCATAATCACTTTATGTGCATTAACTCATTTATTCTTCAAAGCCACCTATTAAAGATGTGGTATTATTGTGCCTACTTTACAGACGAGGAAACTGAGGCATCAGTTCAGTTCAGTCGCTCAGTCATGTCCAACTCTTTGCGACCCCATGAATTACAGCATGCCAGGCCTCCCTGTCCATCACCAACTCCCGGAGTTCACTCAGACTCGTGTCCATCGAGTCAGTGATGTCATCCAGCCATCTCATCCTCTGTCATCCCCTTCTCCTCCTGCCCCCAATCCCTCCCAGCATCAGGNCATTGTCACTCCCTGATTTCTACATATTTGTTGGGCTTGTTAGTACTGGACTACACTCTGCCTACTGTCATTGGGAGAACTACTCCAATCCTTTGGTTTTCAATATCATGTCTGGGTTGATGGAGTTCCATTTGATATGCCCACTGAATGTGTCAGAGTCAACTCAAATATAATACATTACTAACTAAACTCTATTGCCATCACTGTAAAAACTATATTTTTCAATTGTTTTGTATCTCAGAAAATGAGATGACTGTTGGTCCAACTCCCCAAAATGAGAAAACAAGGGGTCATAACAATGCTTCTCTCAGATACTCCGCACACTTAATCCATTTGCCAGCCCTATCAATTTTATTTATAAAATATATTTCAAATCATGCATTTATCTCCATTTCTGTTGCCAGTGCTCTGGACTGAGACACCATGATCCTTTGCTTTTGACCACTGCAGTAACTTCTCCAGGATTCTTTAATTTCCCCCATCGATCCACCATGATATAAGAGAGTGATCCTTTAAAGTGAACATTGGATTATGTAATTTTCCAGCTTAAAACTCGGCAGTGATTTCCATGTCATTTAGAGGAAAACCTCATACCAACCTTGGCTTGGTATGAAAAGTCAAAAGTCCTTCATAGGCTGGGCCAGCCACCCTCTGTCAACCCATCCGTCTGCCACATGGATTTCAGTTCTTGAGGCACACATCAAGATTTTCTTCACCTCCTGATATTTGTGTGTTTTGTCACGGTACCGGAGATGTCTATTCATGACCAGCTGTTTCTTACAGTTAGAGCCCCTCAGAGGTCTTTGTTGATTTCTACCTCTAAATAGGTCGTACATTGTTCTTTATCAAAGCATCTTGTTCTGCCCTTCAGAGCACTTTGTGTGTCATAATTATTTACAGGCATTGCTCATTTGCTTGTCAGTTGCCATCCTCCTGTTGTGTAAGCTTTGGGAGATCACTCGTGAAATTTGTTCCAAACTCGTTGTACCAGGCAGGATTCAGAAGATGTGATCAGTGAATATCTTTTGACCTAATGAATTTATAGAGGAGTGAAAGTGTTAGTTGCTTAGTTGGGTCTGACTCTTTGCGACCCCATGGTCTCTGCATGGAATTCTCCAGGAAACAACACTGGAGTGGGTTGCCCTTCTCTTCTTCAAGGGATCTTACTGACCTAGGGATCAAACCTGGGTCTCCTGCATCACAGGCAAATTCTTTACCAGTGAGCCACCTGGGAAGCCCATGAAGGGGTTAATTTCCCCCCCAAATCTCTAAGAACTCTTATTCTAAGAGTACAATTTGGAAATGATTCTATGTCGCATGCTATGTGCTGTACTTAGTCACTTAGTCGTGTCTAACTCTTTTCAACCCCATGGACTGTGGCCCACCAGGCTCCTCCGTCCTTGGGATTCTCCATGCAAGAATACTTGAGTGGGTTGCCTTGCCCTCCTCCAAGACATCTTCTCAACCCAGGAGTCGAACCCAGGTCTCCCACATTGCAGGCAGATTCTTTACTGTCTGAGCCACCAGGGATGCATGACCCATGGGGATTCTTAATTAAGAGACCTTAGATAGTTTACTTCATGTAAATGAAAGAAACAGTCACTTTAGAATTAGTCTGACTTGTGTTCAAAGGCCATCTCTGCTTCTTTTTCCCTCAGTAGTGTCTCTAGGCCTGGGACCTGGAGCGGGGTTGTTAATACACTGTCTCCTAGGCTTTACGGGGTGCTTGATACCTGAAATTTTTTAAATGAATGCTGGTTTGACTACTCTAAGTTTTGAAACATTCTAGATGGACTCAGTTTCCTTAGACATAAGCTGTTTGGATTGGTCTATAATTTCTAAGATACTTTAAAAAACTCTATGAATAATGCTTTGCCAAACAAGGTCTGTCTACTCAAAGCTATGATTATTCCCATAGTCATGTATGAATATGAGAGTTGGATTATAAAGAAAGCTGAGCACCAAAGAACTGATGCTTTTGGATTNTAAGATACTTTAAAAAACTCTATGAATAATGCTTTGCCAAACAAGGTCTGTCTACTCAAAGCTATGATTATTCCCATAGTCATGTATGAATATGAGAGTTGGATTATAAAGAAAGCTGAGCACCAAAGAACTGATGCTTTTGGATTGTGGTGTTGGAGAAGACTCTTGAGAGTCCCTTGGACTGCAAGGGGACCCAACCAGTCCATCCTAAAGGAAATCAGTCCTGAATGTTCATTGGAAGGATTGATGCTAAAGCTGAAACTCCGATAACTTTGGCCACCTAATGCGAAGGCACTGACTCATTGGAAAAGACCCTGATGCTGGGAAAGATTGAAGGCAGGAGGAGAAGGGGACAACAGAGGATGAGATGGTTGGATGGCATTGCCAACTCATTGGACATGAGTTTGAGTAAACTCCGGGAGTTGGCAATGGACAGGGAGGCCTGGCGTGCTGCAGTCTATGGGTTGCAAAGAGTTGGATGCAACTGAGTAACTGAACTTAATATTATGAGTTGAACTGGCTGCTTTGGACAATAATTGAGCAATTGTGTTATGCATTTTTGTTAACCATACTGAAAATTATCCTTGAAATAATGGATCACCAAGATTTTAACACCCATAAGTAATAACCCTATTCTTACCCAGTATTTGACAGTGGTATATGAATAATTCAGATTATTGGTGAACAATGAAAAGATGTTATAGTATTAGAAGACTTGCTCTGATATCTTAACAGCATGTATCAACACTCACATTTGCAGTGTGGGGCTTCTGAGTCTAATTTCAGTTCAATAATTTAGGAGAAATGAATAATAGTCAAAAGGAAATAGTATGAAAAATTTAAGTGCTTGGGAAAGAAGGATGATAAAACAGCAGTGATTCTCTAGAAGTATTCTTTTTCCCCTAACTGATAAAAAAACAATAGATGATCCTCCAAAATGGTAGCTATGTGATTTGTCAAGGAAATTAGGTTGAGAATTTCATTCAATTCAACAGAAATTTATTGGCTTTCACTTTGTTCAAGCTATGTTTAAGCAGCAATAGAAAAAAAATTTATATCAGATCTAAGAAGCCCTCTAAATAGATGGATACTTGACATCTCAAATCAGACTCACAGAGACAATTACTCAGTTTCTACAGTGGTGATTTGTATGAATTATTTTATCTGTGCCTCAATTGTCTACCTGTTTCCTAGGAAGGGTGATATTAAAAATTTTCAACAACTTGCAGAGTCATAAGTATTTAAATAAGCAATTTAAAAATGTTCTCTTTTATTCCCTAAATAAGCTAAACTATATGGTATTATAAATCTGTTTACCAAACAATATATATCGCTGCACAAATGATTCATCGTCAGTCTCATAGTTTCTCAATAATTGTTGATTTGTGGAAATTGCTGGTTTAATCTTTTGATTAGGGTTGTCACTCACTAAATAATCCCGTGAGTCAACCATGATTTCTCATAGGTAATTGCATCAAATTCTTCCAGTGTTTCCCTCCTTCAATTCTTAAATGGAGAGTCATTAGGTGATTTATAACCTCAATAAGCAGAGTTTCTCTTAACATCAGTGTTATTGTTCATTCTCCCCCAGCTTCTGCTAAACTAACAGCAATTATAGTAAATTTTTCTATCTCTCATAATACCGCCTGACATTTTTATGTATTCAATATTTCCACTACTGACTGTCATTGAAATCATTTATTGAAAGAGCTTGAACTTGATATTTCAGAGCAGAGAAGAGGCCCTGCAACAGAGTGCTTGAGGATACAGGCTCTTTTGCCAGCCTGCCTGGGTTTGAATCCTTGCTCGGCCCTTGACATTTGAAGTCACCACTCTATACCTTAGTTTCATCATCTGTAAAATGAGGATGATGATGATAATTTAAGTCAAACCTTTTGATAAGCTGCCCTACAATGATGTGAATTGGGATAGAGTACAATTAGCAGTTGGCCCCTGTCCTCCCAGGCAGTGGGCTAAAGTGCTTCTCACATGACTGGGCGGAAAAGCTGGAGCAGTGGGCCTCATTTATGAGATGAAGGATCTGGTACCTTCATCCCAGTAGAGTTTCTGCACTGACCTGGAGGTATGGACGGTAAGCAGGTTCCTGGAATTGCAACCATAGGCCCCTGAGTTGTTTATACTGATATCTGGACAGACAGCTGCCATCAGTGGGGCAGAGCCCAGTTTTCTGACTTTGTGGTGGAACCCAATGGCATTCCAGGCAACATGCTTTATTTTCAGAGGAGAGCTCCAGAATCTTAGAGACCTGTTATGCCCAGAATTAACATTCCAATTTCTTAAGAATGAGGAGGTAGAAACGGTATGCAGTGTTGAGGGCATGGGGGGTGCTATGGTAGCTATGGAGGAGCCAGAGGGATCGTAGAAGCACCAAACTGCAATTTATCAATCAGTATAGACATATTTCAATGTTTTTACCAACTCAGGGTTTTACTAGTAGTTATCCACTCTGTAGCACCTCTATTCATGAAAATTAAAATTATTACTACATGTAAGGCATTTTAAAATTAATTATTTTAATTGGAGGATAATTACAGCATTGTGATGGTTTTTGCCATCCATCAACATGAATCAGCCATGGGTGCACATATGTCTTCCCCTCCTGAATCCCCTTCCCACCTCCCTCCCCACCCCATCCCTTTGGGTTGTCCCAGAGCACTGGCTTTGAGTGCCCTGCTTCATGTATCAAACTTTCACTGGTCATCATTTGCATATGTTAATATACATGTTTCAGTGCTATTCTCTCAAATCATCCCACCTTCTCCCACCATTCGCTTTCTCCCACAAGAGTCCAAAAGTCTGTTCTTTACATCTGTGTCTCTTTTACTGTCTTGCATATAAGAGCATCATTGCCGTCTTCCTAAATTCCATATATATATATGTTAATATACTCTCCTGGTGTTTCTCTTTCTGGCTCACTTCACTCTGTGTAATAGACTCCAGTTTCATCCGTCTCATAAGAACTAACTGAGATGTGTTCCTTTTTATAGCTGAGTAATATTCTATTGTGCATATGTACCACTACTTCCTTATCCTTTTGTCTGCCAATGGACATCTAGGTTGCTTCCATGTTCTAGCTATTGTAAACAGTGCTGCAATGAACATTGGGGTACGTGTGTCTCTTTCAATTCTGGTTTCCTCGGTGTGTATGCCCAGGAATGGCATTGCTGGGTTGTATGGCAATTCTGTTCCCAGTTTTTTAAGGAATCTCCACACTATTCTTCATAGTGGCAACAGTTTGCATTCCCACCAACAGTATAGAGGGTTACCTTTTCTCCACACCCTCTCCAGCATTTATTGTTTGTAGACTTTTTGATGGCGGCTATTCTGACCACCCTGAGATGGTACTCATTGTGATTTTGATTTGCATTTCTCTGATAATGAATGACGTTGAGCATCTTTTCATATGTTTATTAGCCATCAGTTTGTCTTCTTTGGAGAAATGTCTGTTTAGTTCTTTGGCCCACTTTTTGATTGGGTTGTTTGTTTTTTCTGGTGTTGAGCTGCGTGAACTGCTTATGTATTTTGGAGATTAATTCTTTGTCAGTTGTTTCATTTGCTATTATTTTCTCCCATTCTAAAGATGGCCTTTTCACCTTTATTGTTTTCTTCATTGTGCAAAAGGTTTTAAGGTTAATTAGGCCCCATTTGTTTATTTNTTGGAGAAATGTCTGTTTAGTTCTTTGGCCCACTTTTTGATTGGGTTGTTTGTTTTTTCTGGTGTTGAGCTGCGTGAACTGCTTATGTATTTTGGAGATTAATTCTTTGTCAGTTGTTTCATTTGCTATTATTTTCTCCCATTCTAAAGATGGCCTTTTCACCTTTATTGTTTTCTTCATTGTGCAAAAGGTTTTAAGGTTAATTAGGCCCCATTTGTTTATTTTGTTTTTGTTTCCATTACGCTGAGAGGTGGGTCGTGGAGGATCTTGCTGTGATTTATGTCAGAGAGTGTTCTGCCTATGTTTTCCTCTAAGAATTTTACTGGTCTTACATTTAGATCTTAAATCCATTTTGAGCTTATTTTTGTGTATGGTATTAGATATGTCAGGCATTTAAAAAAGTGCCTGACACAGAGATAGTACTCAAGAAATGTTAACTATTATTATTAGCTTCTTTCTGAGAACACTGCAAGAATTGTGTCCTTATTTTATTAAACTGCCACAGTAGAAAAAGCAAGACAAAAAACTAGACTAATTAGTAGGACCATTATACTCCTTTATATCTTATTATAGTTAAAAGACCATTGTTCCTCCAGGATCTTTGTTAAGTTTTAATTTAAATTGGTTTGACATGATGAAGAGAAATAGAGGTGACAATTTGGAACTGATAATGCTAATGCTTGTTAGAGGTATCTTTGTCAGTCTGAATTTCGTGTCTTGACATAACTTTTTTCTCGACACTGATCTGTTTTCTATGTCCCTCCTTACTTAGAACAATGCCTGGATAGTAGGCATTTGGTAAGTATTTGCAAAGTCGAATATATATTAGAGGGCCTATTTTAAAGGGAATAGACTGTGGTCTGACAATACAAATGTTAAATTCAGGTAAAGTATGTGTTCTTAGAAAAGGATAGGAGAAAAACATTAACAAGTATTTTAGGTGAACTGGCCTAAGAGAGATGAATTGTGTGTGGGTTACTAGGGTTTACCTGTAGCATTAGGCCTGAAGACCACTTTCTCTCTTATAAAGCATCCCAACTGCTGGGTGACATGTGCTTCTTGAGTGATTATCTATTTGGAAGGAAAAGGGCCTTCCATGTTTCCTACAGCACAGGCCAAGACTGGGGGCTTCCCAGGTGGTGCAGTGGTGAAGAATTCACCTGCCAGGGCAGGAGATGCAGGAGACATGGGTTGGATCCCTGTGTCAGGAAACTCCCCTGGAGAAGGAAATGGCAACCCATTCCAGTATTCTTGCCTGGAGAATCCCATGGACAGAGGAGCCTGGTGGGCTACAGCCCATGGGGTCGCAAAAGAATTGGACACAACTAAGCGACTAAGCACACACACAGAGAAGCCCAGGATAGACCTTGGAAACTGATCGCATTCAGAATGCCTAAGGACAACCTCATTACAGAATTTCATGCTAGGCCCATGTCTCTTGTCTTTGTCATCAGTTTTCTTCAGCGTTTCTCTTCCTTTACTTTCGCTAGTTAACAAACAAACAAGCTCTCTTCCTTTACTTTCGCTAGTTAACAAACAAACTCTCAAATCATGAGATCTATTTCTTTTTGAGAATTTGATTTCTTTAAAATTCTTCCTAACAAATGTTGAGTAGGATGCTCGCCTGGCACTTATAAAGCATTAAGTACACATTTGTTTTCTAAAATGGATG
>SJYV01049607.1:427209-516337 GCA_006410875.1 Neotragus pygmaeus
CTGAGAGGTGGGTCGTGGAGGATCTTGCTGTGATTTATGTCAGAGAGTGTTCTGCCTATGTTTTCCTCTAAGAATTTTACTGGTCTTACATTTAGATCTTAAATCCATTTTGAGCTTATTTTTGTGTATGGTATTAGATATGTCAGGCATTTAAAAAAGTGCCTGACACAGAGATAGTACTCAAGAAATGTTAACTATTATTATTAGCTTCTTTCTGAGAACACTGCAAGAATTGTGTCCTTATTTTATTAAACTGCCACAGTAGAAAAAGCAAGACAAAAAACTAGACTAATTAGTAGGACCATTATACTCCTTTATATCTTATTATAGTTAAAAGACCATTGTTCCTCCAGGATCTTTGTTAAGTTTTAATTTAAATTGGTTTGACATGATGAAGAGAAATAGAGGTGACAATTTGGAACTGATAATGCTAATGCTTGTTAGAGGTATCTTTGTCAGTCTGAATTTCGTGTCTTGACATAACTTTTTTCTCGACACTGATCTGTTTTCTATGTCCCTCCTTACTTAGAACAATGCCTGGATAGTAGGCATTTGGTAAGTATTTGCAAAGTCGAATATATATTAGAGGGCCTATTTTAAAGGGAATAGACTGTGGTCTGACAATACAAATGTTAAATTCAGGTAAAGTATGTGTTCTTAGAAAAGGATAGGAGAAAAACATTAACAAGTATTTTAGGTGAACTGGCCTAAGAGAGATGAATTGTGTGTGGGTTACTAGGGTTTACCTGTAGCATTAGGCCTGAAGACCACTTTCTCTCTTATAAAGCATCCCAACTGCTGGGTGACATGTGCTTCTTGAGTGATTATCTATTTGGAAGGAAAAGGGCCTTCCATGTTTCCTACAGCACAGGCCAAGACTGGGGGCTTCCCAGGTGGTGCAGTGGTGAAGAATTCACCTGCCAGGGCAGGAGATGCAGGAGACATGGGTTGGATCCCTGTGTCAGGAAACTCCCCTGGAGAAGGAAATGGCAACCCATTCCAGTATTCTTGCCTGGAGAATCCCATGGACAGAGGAGCCTGGTGGGCTACAGCCCATGGGGTCGCAAAAGAATTGGACACAACTAAGCGACTAAGCACACACACAGACAAGCCCAGGATAGACCTTGGAAACTGATCGCATTCAGAATGCCTAAGGACAACCTCATTACAGAATTTCACGCTAGGCCCATGTCTCTTGTCTTTGTCATCAGTTTTCTTCAGCGTTTCTCTTCCTTTACTTTCGCTAGTTAACAAACAAACAAGCTCTCTTCCTTTACTTTCGCTAGTTAACAAACAAACTCTCAAATCATGAGATCTATTTCTTTTTGAGAATTTGATTTCTTTAAAATTCTTCCTAACAAATGTTGAGTAGGATGCTCGCCTGGCACTTATAAAGCATTAAGTACACATTTGTTTTCTAAAATGGATGTCTTTGTCCTTCTCTCCTTCACCTCCTTTCTTTAAGAATATTTCTTACCTGCCTCAGTTACCTCTCAGCCCAAGGTCACAAACCTAAACCATGTTTTTACTAAGAAGAAAGCAGAGTACCAGGAATTCATTACAGGCCTTTGTCACCAGGAAGCTGCAGAGAGAAGGCATGACTAATGGTTTCTGCAAACATGAAAGATCACCAAAGATGGAGACTTAGCTTAGTTTTCCCAAGTGGATTCGTGTTTATTGTTAAACAAACCACACAGGCACATACTTGGTTTTGTGCTAAGATGGGCTTAAATGATTGTTCATGGAAATCTCTACTCTTAAAACACTTAAAAAAAAAGAATTCTGGAGTTTGCAGATTGAAACGTATTCATTTACTTTTGTTTTCCCACAGAACTTTGTGCGTCACCACTGGGTGCACAGACGTCGTCAGGAAGGAAAGTGTAAGCAGTGTGGTAAGGTAAGGCGGTGCCCTGCGCGGCCGTGATCTCAGGAGCGTGCTGAGGCCTTGGCAAGCACCCGAGGTCGATGAGTCCCATCATCTGAATCCAGGGCTCAGTACGTCACTTCCCTTCCAAAGGCCTCCTTCCCTTAAGATGGGCTTCCCTGGTGGCTCCAATGGTAAAGTGTCTGCCTGCAATGCGTGAGACTTGGGTTCAATCCCTGGGGTAGGAAGATCCCCTGGAGAAGGAAATGGCAACCCACTCCAGTAACCTTCCCTGGAAAATCCCATGGACAGAGGAGCCTGGTAGGCTACAGTCCACGGAGTCCCAAAGAGTTGAATACAACTGAGCGATTTCTTTTTTTTTTTCCCCCTTTCAGAGGTCGTCTTCTTGTTCTCGAACTCCCTCAAGAGGCAGTGGTCTTCATAGCAGGGATTGGCATGCTTTGAGTGCTAATCCCTGGTATGAAGGGATTTTTATTTCACTGTTGACAATTAAGAAAAGGAGACTTCCTCTCTTGTTTAAAGTCCCTCCTGAGGATTGCGGGTGCATTACACACTTCTTGAAACAACAACAGCAAATCAGCAGGTGGCTGAGTGACGTGGCTTGTGTTGATATGTTGTGGTTGAGCAGAACTGGGAGAACTGGGTAGAAGGGCAACATGGAAGCAAAAAGTGTGTTGCTCTCCTGGGATATCACCTGCTTCCTAGAAAGAGATGCCCTTCTCATATGTGGTCATTTATGTCCACTCCTGAGTATCATGGGCTGTAAGCCCTTCAGGGTGCAGGGCCATGTGTAAGAGTGAGGCAGGGCTCTTGAAACCTGCATGCTCTGTAGACTGCCCACTATTGACCCTAACAGATTTGGATTATGGCTTTTTTCAATGTACAAAGATCTGCTTTAGGAATGGAAGGATACTCTGAGAAGGTTAATCTGGTGGTAAATCCTACTACAAAGATTTTTTTTTTAATTACATCACTATAAGCTGGTCTTTTGATATTTCCAATTTTCCTGATGCGATCTCTAGTCTTTCCTCTTCTGTTGTTTTCTTCTAATTTTATGCACTGTTCATTGAAGAAAGCCTTTTTGTCTCTCCTTGCTATTCTTTGGAACTCTGAGTTTAGTTGGATATACCTTTCCCTCTCTCCCTTGCACTTCGCTTCTCTTCTTTCATTAGTTGTTTGTGAAATCTCCTCAGATGACTACTTTGCCCTTTTGCTTTTCTTTTTCTTTGGGATGGTTTTGTCCACTGCCTTCTGTACAGTATTGCATACCTCCATCCTTAGTTCTTCAGGCACACTGTTTACTAGCTCTAATTCCTCAAATCTATTCATTACCTCCTGGAAAAGGCAATGGCACCCACTCCAGTACTCTTGCCTGGAAAACCCCATGGACTGAGGAGCCTGGTAGGCTGCAGTCCATGGGGTCGCTAAGAGTCGGACACGACTGAGCACCTTCCCTTTCCCTTTTCACTTTCATGCATTGGAGTTGGAAATGGCAACCCACTCCAGTNCCTTGACTAGATGGACCTTTGTTGGCAAAGTAATGTCTCTGCTTTTGAGTATGCTGTCTAGGTTGGTCATAACTTTCCTTCCAAGGAGTAAGCGTCTTCTAATTTCATGGCTGCAGTCACCATCTACAGTGATTTTGGAGCCCCAAAAAATAAAGTCTGCCACCGTTTCCATTGTTTCCCCATCTTAAGGGAGATCAATCCTGCATACTCGTTGGAAGGACTGATGCTGAAGCTGAAGCTCCAGTATTTTGGTCAGCTAATGTGAACAGCCAACTCTTTGGAAAAGTCCCTGATGCTGGGAAGGATTGAGAGCAGAAGAAGAGGGTGTCAGTGGATGAGATGGTTTGATTGCATCACTGATGCAGTGGACGTGAACTTGGGCAAACTTCAAGAGATGGTGAAAGACAGGGAAGCCTGGTATGCTGCAGTACATGGGGTCTCAAAGAGCTGGACACGACTGAGCGACTGATCAACAACAGCAAGCTGGTCTCAATAAAGAAAGTTTTGATTTAGTAGAGTGGAAGATAATTTGGGAAATTATAGTCCTCATCAACTCATTTCTAATATGTGTATTTATTCATGTGACTCCTTTGGGTCAAGCACTGGGGTGAGCTGACCAGTATGCATTTTTGACAATAGAGGGAGGCCACCTAAGTTGTGTGGAGGGTGAGTGAGACAGGGAAAAAGTTTGATTAATTTTGTTGTTTGCCCAGTGCCTGGAAAGAAAATATGCTGCAGCCATTGGTCACCAAGCTCTTCTTTGGAAGGCTACATTCTTTAGCCTCAAGGTTATGCCCCTCCCTCCATTATCACTGGTAATATCTCCTCCAATTCAACACAGTGACTTCCAGCTGGTTCCTTTCTAGCCTGGAATCTTTCCTGGCTAGAAAATAGATTAAAAGCAGACAAAATAGATTAAAAGGGGGAGGAGGAAAAAAGGTGGGGGAGGGGAAGAGGTAAAAATAGAAGGAGGAGGGAGGGGGAGTTGAAAGATGCTTACCAGCCCTTTTCCACAACTGGAAACAAAAAGAGGTCAGCCCTTTGCCCTCACATGACCCTCCTTCATTGGGTCCATCTCCTTCCCTTGCTAGTATTGTGCTAGTGGTGGTGGATTAGTCACTAAGTCATATTCGACTCTTTGCAGCCTCATAGACTGTAGGCCACCAGGCTCTTCTGTCCATGGGATTTCCCAGAGAGAATACTGGAGTGGGTTGCCATTTCCTACTCCAGGGGATCTTCCCAACCCAGGGACTGAATCTTTGTCTCCTGCATTGCAGGCGAATTCTTTACTGACTGAGCCACCAGGAAAGGCCTGGTGTTGCACTCGGGCTTACGAATTTTCTTACTTAGTGAAGTATAGACTGTCTACAACTTTCCCATAAGAATGTGCACATGTGTATGCATAAGAGAGAAAGAACAGGTAGGCCCAGCCAGTTTTAAGGTTGGAGATGTGAACAGTAGGAAGGATTTGGAAAAACTGCCTTCACTGGACAGCCTAGTATCTGGCCCCCCCTCAGCAATTTTCAAGCCATAATAGACTTAGAGAAATTGTATTAAAAGAAAATCAATAAGCATTGTATATCTTGTGACAAATATTCCCTAGCGTCATATACACGCCCCTTTCTGGCCCTGCCTTCTGTTGGCGTGGTCAGCCGCAGAGGAAGAACTGGACACCCCGCAGTCTGAGTTGCTGTGACCGTGTCTCTCTTCCTGGCCAGCGGCCCCAGGCAACCATCTAGGACTGCTCACAGGGTGCTTCTCATCACAGCTGTCTGTGGGAAAGTGTATGGCCTCAGCTCTTCACGTAATGTTCCTATAATACCGTTCTGTTATTCATCTCCTGTGTTTATAATACAGCTGCTTATGGATTCTTACAGGCTCAAGCCATTGTGGCATGGGGTGGTCTTAAATCTGTCTCCTTGCTGGATAATAAATAACCCTTCTTTGGAGCCAATCCTAGTGACTCTCTTTCCATTTGCAGACCAGGTGGTTGAAGGTTCATTTCAGAATTTTTGTGCCATGCGTAGTTTTCATCAGTATGGTTGGCTGTACATTCTTACATATCCAGAGATTTCTAAACCATTCCCCCTCCCCCCACCACACACACACACTTCTATGCAGATTATTCCATAGTTTATCCATTGGGATGGAGTAATAAATATATTCACTTACCAAAACCAAATTTTTTAACTGATGGTTTAAAAACATTTGGGCTTATTAGTAAGTGTTTATAGCTAAGAGTGTTTGTAGTTTCACTTTCTGCTTTTTACAAAATTAACAGTAAATATTTGGACTAATTTTCTTGCAATCCTTGAATGTGTTTGAGTGTGTGTGGCATATAATGAATAGCAAATGAGGCTACTTGTGATTCAGTTGCTTTACCACTCACTCACCACCAGGCTGCATGTTTATGATCACTGAGTAGAGTTACATTGTTTTCATTCGTAATCCTACATTGTGTAAGAGTTAGGGTCCAGGCTTCCCTGATAGCTCAAACAGTGGAGAATCTGTCTGAAATGCAAGAGACCTGGTTTCATTTCCTTGGTCGGGACAATCCCCTGGAGAAGAGAATGTCTACCCACTCCAGTATTTTTGCCTGGAAAATCCCATTGATAGAGGAGCCTGGCAGGCTACTGTCCAGGGGGTTACAAAGAGTCAAACACGATTAAGGGACCAACACTTTTACTTTCTTTTAGAGTCCAGGAAGGAAAGAGATCTCACACTCAAATTATGTAATTCAATGTGTTTAATAGAGAGAATCTTTAAAATGCATGAGCAGAAGAGAAACCACAGGAGAGTATGGAACTCCACTCATCCGTCCCTGGGGTGCCATGGCAACTCTGATTTGCCTATTTCTGTGTGATTTTTGATGGCTTCTTCCTCTGTCACAACAGTTCTGGCATTGCTCCTTCACTTAACACTCATTTTTCATTCACGTTTTCAGACACCATTCTAGTATTGATTTTAGCATCCTAGTGTTAGAGCTATAGTCTGGGGGTCCTGATAATGTGTTAAATTCTTTGTTGTAGAATGCTCCCACGTTGAGAAACTCTCTTTTATTCAACATTAAGTCCTGCCCCCCTTTGTCCTGCACCCCCAGGCCCCAGTCCCATGCACACTTTCCTTCTCCTGTTGGTATATATTGGTTAGGTCCTACAGCTAGATTTTTCGAGATGTATTCCTTTTTCTCTCTGAGCAGCCTCTGCACATTCCAGACTGGGTATATTGGTGTGAAAAGATTATTAGGTCATCTTAGATACTAGCAAGAAGAGTCGATTGAGTAGATCTAACAAGAGAATGGCATTTGAAACTTGAACAGCAGCAACAGCAACAAATATATCCTCCAATTAAAAAGTTTTTTCAAGAATGACATGATGGTTACATATCCTGACTGCACAGAGAGAGGACAGTGTTTATCTATGTTTCAAACCCTTCTAGATATTGACCTATATATCTCTCCTTTTGACTGATTCTAATTTGTATATTTTTGCTATAATAATACTATAATTATTAGTGAAAAAAAAAAAAAAACCCAACAAAAAACTCCATGTTAAGTGAGGTAAAGATACCAGAATTGCTGTGATAGAGGAAGTAGAAATCAAAATCTCACAGAAGTTGCTATATCAGAGACAGCTGGAAAACCCATCAGTTTGCTATTAAAATCCCAAAATGAAGTCTAAGCTGTTTCTAGGTAGCAGATTCTTTTATTTCTCTAAAACATGCATGATGTGGTGGTATTCCTTTGTCATAAATTCATGAAACCAGAAGGAGCACAATCTAAATAATTTTGGCAGTTTTGTCAGTATCTTTCTCAGTTGTCTGGGAGCTGTTACAGAAAAAGTCTAATTTTGCATCAAAAGGAAGTGCAATTAGTTTTACCAGCAGAATAGCATTTTCCTCCATTAGTTAAGGCTGGAGACTATAGCCAGTTATGTCCTGGAATGTCATACTGTCAGCAAGATTATAGACTATAGGACTTCTCAGAATATATGTAATGATTTGTAGTTGGTTGGTAACTGTGATAACATCAGTCCTGTCTTTTAAAAAAACGTAGTTTTGGTTAAAAACAAATTTTCCAAAAAATGACCTGCTTGGTGAATATTATCAAGCTTCCCTTGTGGCTCAGCTGGTAAAGGATCTGTCTGCAGTGTGGGAGACCTGGGTTCGATCCCTGGGTTGGGAAGATTCCCTGGAGAAGGGAAAGGCTACCCACTCCAGTATTCTGACCTGGAGAATTCCACAGACTGTAATAGTCCATGGAGTCACAAAGAGTCTGACACGACTAAGCAACTTTCACTTTGGTGAATATTATCAACATTAAAGTCATAATTTTTATTGGGAAGGTTAACAGTTATGGGGCAGAGATGGACATTAATTTTTATGGAAGACCATTATTATTGTAACTAGTTGTTATATTAGATAAATATTTTCATAAATATTAGATAAATATTTTCATAAAAGGAACTTCCCTGGTATTCTAGGACAAAGACATAAAATTAACAGTTAACGTTTTGTATGCAGTTTTGGCCATATTGAATAAATATCTGTATCAAGCATTTTTATCCTAGAATCAGAGTGGTCATAAAAATATGAACACAGAGTTAAAATAGTTATCGTGTAAACTGAAAGGTAGATCTGTGCCCACTGTTATAGGCTTAATTTCAGTTATACTTTAATTACAAGGTTAAGCCTCCTACTTTCGTGAAATATCTGCATCTGATGACAATATTCTGGGCATCATGCCTTGGGCACTTCATACACTCTCACGGGTTTGTGGCAACAGGATTATGTTGAGCATCCTGTGCTCTAAATTCTGCTCCTCCCACCTCACCTCCACCACTAGTCCAGATACTCAGTTTTTGACCTGTAGCTTGTATTAATAGTAAGGGCCTTTGGATAAATTAATAAAGCAGAAACTATCTGAGAATAAGGAGACTGACTCTGATTAACAAATTGTAATTACCAAAAAAAAGGGGACATAAAGTCTCTATCGAGGAATAATAAAATATCAGTGTTTGTACATGAATCAACGATTACCCTTGAATGAGAGTTTATTATGACCAATAAGGACATAAATTTTTCAGAGCTCTTAATGCCACATACTTAAACAGTGAATAAAAATTTCGATTTTTCAAAGATAATTCTAATAAAGTAACTGTAGATTCATATAATTTGCAGCACTGTCAGAAGTTAGAAAAGTTGGTTACTGTAATTCAGTTTATAAAGCTATTATTTATTTTAACTCAGTTTTACTTCAATTTATGTCTACATTTTGAAAATCTTGATTGTTTAATGAAATGTGTGAATTAAAACAGTAAAATCAGTATAGGAGGCTTTAGGATGCTCAAGTAAATTAGATTTTTATGATTAAATAAACCCTGCTGCTGCTGCTAAGTCGCTTCAGTCGTGTCCAACTCTGTGCGACCCCATAGACGGCAGCCCACCAGGCTCCTCTGTCCCTGTGAGTCTCCAGGCAAGAATACAGGATGTGGGTTGCCATTTCCTTCTCCAGTGCAGGAAAGTGAAAAGTGAAAGTGAAGTCTCTCAGTCATGTCTGACTTTTTGAGACCCCACGGAACCGTTTTTACACTGTGATAAAGCCAAGGAAAAAGCATAATATAAAACTAGTCGAATAGCCAGTGATTCTCATTGCCAGGGCAAGGGTATACCTATTCATGGAAAATTGGGCTGAATAGTTTGTTGGCGGGAAAAAGTTAACAATTTGCACTTAGGAGGAAAGAGATCGGTTCATGAAGACTTTGCTAATTAACTATTGAAGGTTAAGCTCTGTACAGGACAATTTGTAAGTCTGTAGATCATCAGTTAAATAGGTTCCATGTTTTATTAGTCAGAAATTTTCAGTTAGGTTGGTGTGAGCTTGCCTGTGGGTCACTCAAAGGTCAAATGTCAGTTTTTCTTGGTTAGAAAAAAGTTTTCAATTAGGTTGGTTGGTGTGGGTCTATACCTGGGTCACTCAAAAGTCTCACTTAGCTTCAGCTGGTGAAACGCTGAAACGTCATCACTGGTTGTCAGCTTCCACTGGTTCAGAGCAGTTGCATGGGAATGGCACAGCCAATTTGAGATCTCCTCCAATGGGAAAAATTTCCTTCTATGTTGTGAGTATCAAATCGCTATAGTACTTCTATCCCACTGGATAAGTTTCCAAGAGTGCTATAATAGTTTCATTTTAAATTTTTAATTAAAACATGGTAAATTTTCAATTTTGTTTTTCTAGTAATAATGAACTTTGCATCTAATTAAACTTAGGATGAACATTTTATTAGATATTAAACATTATATGTGTAAAAGAGGATATACAGTTTTCAAAAATGAAAGGAAATATTTGAGAAAAAAATGAAGTACTCTGTGTTAAGATGGATATTGATTTAGCCTGAAATAATTCCCTTGGGTTTGCTTTTGTAATACTTTGTGACTTTTGAATATGCAAGTGGACATGGTGAGGTTTACTTTGCTGTCAGTGGTTAAAGTTTTGGAGGCAAGAGCAGTATCTCTTGAGTTGAATCAAATCACACAGGGACTGGGACTACAGTCAGGAAATTCCCTCACCCAAATCTCAGTTAAATACATAAACAATAAGAAAGTTTGTTTCAAGTAAACCTCCCTTTCCTGGTTTCAGCCAAGGCTATAAAACTGAGTGCCATTTGGTGTATGCCCTTGGGTGCACAAGAAAAAGAGGCAACAAAGCTCTAGCTGCTCAGAATGAATGTTGTTAAAACTTTATTCTAAAAAACTCAACTGTATCCCTCAAGGTTCTTGGTATTTATAATTCTGAAGTTAGCTCCAGCGCATCTGACCTCACACCTCTATTTTCCTTGTGGATAGTAATGAATGAAGTAGCCCTTAACAATCAGAGTCAATTGAAATTCAGTTAGGGCATCTATCGGTATCAAAATATCAGATTTGCGCCGGCATTTATAAATAGGTAATTAGGAATCTGGCTTTTCTTGCTGTGCTGAGATCCCACCCCAAACCTGCCCGTGGGATCATGGAGACTCCAGGGTGTTCTCAGTCAGTTCAGTCGCTCAGTCGTGTCTGACTCTTTGTGACCCCATGGACTGCAGCATGCCAGGCTTCCCTGTCTATCACCAAATCCCAAAGTTTACTCAAAACCCATGTCCATTGAGTCAGTGATGCCATCTAACCATCTCATCGTCTGTCATCCCCTTCTCCTCCCGCTTCAATCTTTTCCAGCATTAGGATCTTTATAAATGAGTCAGCTCTTTGCATCAGGTGGCCAAAGAACTGGAGTTTCAGCTTCAGCATCAGTCCTTCCAATGAATATTCAGGACTGATTTCCTTAGGATAGACTGGTTTGATCTCCTTGCAGTCCAGGGGACTCTCAACAGTCTTCTCCAACACCATAGTTCAAAAGCACCAATTCTTCGACACTCAGCTTTCTTTATAGTCCAACTCTCACATCCATACATGACTACTGGAAAAGTCATAGCTTTGACTAGATGAACGTTTGTTGGCAAAGTAATGTCTCTGCTTTTTAATATGGTGTCTAGGTTGGTCATAACTTTTCTCCCAAGGAGTGAGAGTCTTTTAATTTCACCATCTGTAGTCATTTTGGAGCCCCCCAACATAAGTCTGCCACTGTTTCCATTGTTTCTCCATCTAATTGCCATGAAATGATGAGACCAGATACCAATATCTTTGTTTTCTCAATGTTGAACTTTAAGCCAACTTTTTCACTCTCCTCTTTCACTTTCATCAAGAGACTCTTTAGTTCTTCACCTTCTGCCATAAGGTGGTGTCATCTGCATATCTGAGGTTATTGATATTTCTCCCAGCAATCCTGATTCCAGCTGTGCTTCCTCCAGCCCAGAGTTTCTCATGATTTACTGTGTATAAGTTAAATAAGCAGGGTGACAATATACAGCCTTGACATACTCCTTTCCCTATTTGGAACCAGTCTGTTGTTCCATGTCCAGTTCTAACTGTTCCTTCCTGACCTGCAAATAGGTTTCTCAAGAGACAGGTCAGGTGGTCTGGTATTCCCATCTCTTTCAGAATTTCCACAGTGTATTGTGATCCACACAGTCAAAGGCTTTGGCATAGTCAATAAAGCAGAAATAGATGTTTTTCTGGAACTCCCTTGCTTTTTCGATGATCCAGCGGATGTTGGCAATTTGATCTCTGCTTCCTCTGCCTTTTCTAAAACCAGCTTGAACATCTGGAAGTTCCAGGTTCACGTATTGCTGAAGCCTGGCTTGGAGAATATTGAGCATCACTTTACTAGCATGTGAGATGAGTGCAATTGTGCGGTAGCTTGAGCATTCTTTGGCATTGCCAGGGTGTTCTACTTAGGTCTTTCTGCTAGATAGTAACCCTGAAGCCATAGCCACTGTGACTATGCCAGGCTAGAGTCTGCAACAGAGAGCAGATTGCCACTAGGCTCATTTCCAAGGGACCCACCACGACGACATAAACACAGTACCCAGCGCCCCAGTTGTGGCCGGCCTGGTGGCTTGTTTCTGCTCTCAGCCAGGCTGTCAGGGCCACACTGGACTGGCTCTGTTTCTCCCTGAAGTCAGAAGGCCAATAGTCGGTAGAGAGATGCGCTAATGCAATTGAATAGAGCATTGGTAGTCACACACATGATAGTGGAGGACTCTGTTAGCAAGAAGTTAGAAGAGGTTCCAGCAGTAAATGTGCTCCTTCTGTATACTGTGTTATAAAGGACTTTTCAAATGCATTGCTTTATTGGATGCTTATAACTACTCAGTGGCGTTGGAGAGGTTTGTATTTTTATGACCACTTCGAGATGGATGAAGGAAGAAGACAGAAGGGTGTGTGGTAGCAGTGACTTTTTTGTTCAAGTAATCAGAAAATATTCCTGCCATGCCTATGCTAAGTTGTAAAGACTTATTAAGAAATGTTACAAGAACTTCTCCCAGAGAACTTATAATTCCACTTTAGAACACACATGCACATAAACTATTTCTGTTAGGCGGTAATAACACTCAGGTGCCAGGGACTGTGTGGGTCTTGGCTGACCAGTACAACAGTAAGCCTGCAGATGCCAACCTGTCCTAATAATTCTGTCCATGTTTGTTTTACAGAAGTGCATCCTTTACTGGGGAAATTCTCTGTCACCTCTGTCAACGAGAATATCAAGACTTGTTGTTTGTAGGAGTTGTGGGGGGATGAGTATGTTTGGTGACCATTTTCAGTTATTCGGCTCATTGGGCTCAGTGTATATTCCCTTCTCCAGGAAATATTCCCAACCCAGGGATCGAACTCAGGTCTCCCACATTGCAGGTGGATTCTTTACCAGCTGAGCCACAAGGGAAGCCCAAGAATACTGGAATGGGTAGCCTATCCCTTCTCCAGCAGATCTTTCCAACCTAGGAATTGAACCGGGGTCTCCTGCATTGCAGGCAGATTCTTTACCAACTGAGCTGTGTGGGAAATATTACTCAGAGCTGTGATTTACTATAACAAACAGCTACAAAGCAGAGTCAACAGAGGAAAGGAACATGGGATAAGGTCCTGCGGAAACCAAGTGTAAAGCACCAGAAGTCTTCTGACAGTTGCAAAGGACGCACTTAATTTTTCCAACACAGATTGTGACAACTTGTGTGAAATACTGTCTCCTGGGTCTCATCTGAGACTTGTTGGTCAGGTTTCTCTTGGGGGTCTGGTGACATAATCACCCCCTGCCCAGCACAGACCCAGCCTCCAGACTGCAGAAGGAAAGCAGCTATTCATACACCAGGGGGTTTGTACCAACATTTCAGGCACAGTGAGCCACCCTCAACTGGGGAACCCCTCCTGAAATTCAGGTTCCCTAATGCCAGGCAAGGACCCACACTGCAAGCAGGCTTTTGTGAGGACAGCAGACTCATGCTTGTTTTGTGAATGCCTCTGCACTGAGTGATTCTATAATCGCTTAAGTTGTCGAGAAAAGGATATTGATGGAGAAACTTTTCAGAATCCAGGGAAGTCCGATGTTAAGAAGAGATCACGTTTCTTGAAGTGGGATTTGAGGTTGGACAGAAAGAGAAGGATTCAAGGTGGAATTGCCCAGCACTGAGGTTTGACCCTGGTCCCAGTCTCCTGTCCCCGTGCAGGAGATGGAGAGGAAGGAGGAGAATTGGGATGTGTTTTAGGAAATCAGGAGAGGCTAGAGGACCACAAAGGAGGAAATGCTCATTAGTATATAAAATGCTGAAGACAGGTAGGAATTATGGGGACTGCAAAAATGCTGCTAGGACTTCTTTTAATGATGTGTAAATTGACTTTCTTTAAACTCAAAGTTATCTGTACACATTAAGCAAGACATGCAATTCGTTGCCTTTAAAGCTTTCCTGCCCATCACATCTTTCTGTTTGCTTTGGGTCACTTAAAAAGCTTTAAGAGTTTTGGGTCATTGATCTGCATTAGTTTGTTTGGCTTAGATTTCACAGGCAGATAGAAATGGGTGAGCTTTGGGAAAGCTAAAAAAACTTTCCTTGAGAGTTACTGCATACTTCTCTCTGGTAATTATTTGGGGACAACAGCGGCCAAAAAGCGTCTCTTCTTTCCTTGATGGAAAAGTAATTCTGTTTGTTCATTAAGAGGATTGTGTTTGCCATTCCATTAATCTCATTGCCGTTTGCTGGCAAAAAATGGAAATTGAAAGCTGCTTGTTTTGAGTCCTGACATCCCGAGGGGATGATGAGAGGGTTTGAGTTTCCTTCTCCACCCTTGGACGTCTCCCAGACTCTTACTTCTAGGTCACCTGACTGTCTCCTGCTTCCTTTCTCTCTCTGTGGCTTCTTGATGGCGCGGTTGTGTAGGACCTCTGAGATGGATAACCACTGTTAAAACAAAATCATATGAACCAATAGAGGCTTCTTTTTAACTTAAAAATGCACCAGAACCTCATTCATTTGGTAGAGGGTCGATGATTTGGGGACTTCCCTGGCAGCCCAGGGGTTAAGACTCTGCCTTCCAATGCACAGGGCACAGGTTCAATCTCTGGTCAGGGAACTAAGATCCCACATGCCACACAGTGCGGTCAAAGAAAAAAAGATTTTGTGGCTGACTCTGAGTGCTAGTGGTAAAGCGAATACTGGTGCCTCCTCTCTCACACTTTAGAGAATTTGGTGATAGGAAAGATGGTAGAAGGTGGAGATCTAAGTGCCCATTTGCCCATTTGTGGCATTTGCTGTCTCAGTTCCCTTAAGCCTGGCCTTACTGATTTCCTAGGACTTCAGGAGGGCAGATGCATGCTCGATTGGAAGTGGTTTTTAATTCTCTGTCTCTTGTTCTAATATTCTAGGGCTTCCAGCAAAAATTCTCCTTCCACAGTAAAGAGATTGTGGCTATCAGCTGTTCCTGGTGTAAGCAGGCGGTAAGTTTGGGGATAAGATAAAACAAAGTGGGCTCCTGTTTTCTCAAAATAGAATTATGTCATGCCTGGAGTACCTGTCTGTAAGTGGAACGTTCTCCTAATTTATGTATTATTTCTCTCATAGGATCTGTGGAGGAAGAAAGACACGTTAGAACTAGAGAACCATAGGATAAATGAGCTGCAAGAAACTAGAAATTAACCCCTTTATTTATATACATCGAAACCTGGAATCCCAGGTCGGAAAATCCCCTCCTGATTCTATCTCTGAGTCTAGAATTGAGGGATTTTCACTCCAAGGCCATTTGCCCGGTAATACACTAGGTCATTGATGACGACTTGTGTAGAAGGAAGTTGCACCCTTAGATAATCCCTCTGACAAAGCAGTTCAGGCATCTTGGTTCTTCTGTTTTTGATGTGGGTGCATTTTTTTCTTAATGGGACTGTGTTAGGATTAGAGTGGGCTTATATTCTTCCTTAGTTTTGGATGTTGTTATAGTTGGCTGTATGCTCATTGAAATGTTACTCTTTCTTACATTTGAACATGGATACTCATATGGATCCGGTGATAATTTCCCTTTTTACTTTTCCTCTCTATTCTCTTTTTTTCATTTTTTAACAGCTCTGTCCCAACCAGATGGTTCATTTTTTGGGTCTATGAACCTATTTTTTTTTTCTTTAGCTAGACAATGGAGACTGACTCACAAGCTAGCAAACTGTGGCTTATAAACCAAATCTGACTGCTGCCTGTTTTTGTAACTAAAGTTTTATTGTAACGCAGCCATGCCCATCCTTTATGTATGGCCTCTGGCTACTTTTTTGCTCCAGCAGCAGAGTTGAATAACGCAGCAGAAACAATATGGCCCCATAAGACTGAAATATTTACTATCCAGTCCTTTTATAGAAACAATCTGGACCCCTGCCTTAATCTCTCAATTTACTAGTTTTTTAAAATGTCTTTGTAATTGGGATATATTGTCCCCTCACTGCACAGCCAACCTGGAAATAAAGGGCTGTGCTGTTTAAGTTAAGGGTTAAGGCCGTGCAGATAAACTTGACTTCCAGGTGGCTTAGGGGTAAAGAATCCGCTTGCCAACGCAAGAGACGCAGGATTGGTCAGAAAGATTCCCCGTAGGAGGGCATGGCAACCCACTCCAGTATGCTTGCCTGGAGAATCCCATGGGCAGAGGAGCCTGGTGGGCTACAGTCCATGGGTACACAAAGAGTCGGATATGATTGACTGAAGCAACTTAGCCCATGCACTGTACACATCAGCTTTATCTAGTGCAATAAGGCAGGAGTGGAAGATGCATTTATTTGAAACACATGAAATTGGCTTTTTTTGTGGGTGAGAAACCTTTGCATCTTTGCAGTTCCATCAGGTTCAATCTAATAATTTCTCTGGCATAATTTCACTAGCCCCCATGTGTCAGGAGGATCTGCTGTTACTTGGTAGGGACACCCTGGTCGGGAAAGTACAGTGTTTGCTGCATCACCCTCCTGGCACGTTTTTTGTTCTTGGCATTTCTATCTCCTTTCAGTTAATTGTTTTACAGGTAGTCTTTGTGCTTCTGTTCAAGAACATGTTCACAAATATAAGGGAGCATGTTTCCCTTCACTCAAGGAACTGTGCAAATGCCAGTGGCGCAGTTACAACTGGCCATCGAGACAGCGCCTTTGCTTGGAAAGGAAGAAGCAGATTTAGGCCCTCGGGGTCCCCACCACTTCTATGCTTGTTCTCTCCCTGATCTGGTGAGACGACACTTGCCAGGTAGCATCAACGCGGCCTTAGTAGGCTGCACACGCTGCTACCCTGTAGCTGCCAGGTTGTCGTTAGATGGTTGACCCCAGGTCATTTAATCTGGAAACTGTCCTGCTTGACAGTGAACTCATGTGCTTTCTTTTCATGAATCTGTAGTCCAGTCAAATCACTAAAAAAGTAGAGTTTTGATCAGTTCTGTGTATCTTTGGGGGCTTCCCTGGTTGCTCTGTTGGTAAAGAATTCACCTGGGTTTGACCCCTGGGAAGATCCTCTGGAGGAGGGCATGGCAACCCACTCCAGTATTCTTGCTTGGAAAGTCCCCATGGACAAAAACCTGGTAGGCTACAGTCCATGGGGTTACAAAGTTGGACACAAATGAGCGACTAATCACAGCACATGTATCGTTGGGTTTCCCAGGGTCCCACATTGTAGAAGTTGATTTTTTAAGGATTAAAAATACAAAACCTTTTAAGACAGATTATGGTGGTGGTGTATTTTAACACTATAGGCAATTCCTTCTAGGATATCTGAGGTCAAACAATTAAGTGCCTTCTGTGGGCACTTCCTGTAGCAGAAAATAAATATGTATTTGGGAGCTGGGTTTCATGTATTCGGGTCCTGACTCTACCCCTTAAAAGTCATACAGTTTTAGACACACGTCTTAGTCTCTCTAGAGTACTCAGGTGTAAATTGTGAGAGTTGGAGTCGGCAGTCTCTGAGATTTCTTTAAAAAGAAAATTACTTTTTAAAGAAGGGATTCGAATGACATTTCTCAAATTGTTTGCAAATATATTGTATATCAAATTGTTCGCAAATCACAAACAATTTAGGGAGAATTATTTATTATCTTATTAATTAGTATTTCATGCTTAATTGATTTAGTAATTTGCCACTGGATCATGTCAGATCTTGAAGCTACTCAGCGGTAAAGATAAAATTGCCCTGATGTGATGTAATTGGGGTGGCTATATTTGACAGTTTTCCTGAGACAGTCCTAATTTATGTCTGCTGTTCCAACATAATTATTGTCTCTGCTCCCTTTCATTCTTAAAATTGTTTCAGTTAAGATGATAAATTACGTGGTCACATTAAGTATAATCTAAGTAGCAGCTACTGTTAATTTTTTTAAAATCACTATGATTAAAATTTTAAAGCCCATAATTGTATAATGGGGATTTGATGTTTATTAGAAAACAGATGCTACCACACATTATTATCACTTTTCAGTCACAAAAAAGAAAAACAAATTACTGGAAATGTAACTGGCCTAAGGTTACTCAGTCCATTGCAGTATACCCCTAAGCCCCTAGAACCTAGGTATGGTTATTATCATTAGTCTATATTGACTTCCTTCCTTTCAAAAATCAAAAGCACTTTAGATTTGCCGAGGGTGCTAGGACCATTATTTTTTCAGCAGCTTTAGACAGACCCGGCAGAAGCAGTCTCTTTGTTTCCTCTCTAACAACTCTTAGAAGAGACAGTGTGTTTTTTTTTTGTTTGTTTTTTCTGAGTCCCTTACACTGGAGGGACTACTGGGAAGGATTGATGTCTGTGGACAGAAAAATGAGAGGCAGATAGGAGGAATGTCACTCTGCTTGTCTTCATTTCCTTCTCAATATTATCCCAAATCAGCCAAGTCTGTGAGGAGCACAAGCCAAGTGAAACAAAATTATGTGCAAAGTTAGCCTTTCTAGAACCCTCCAAGTCTCTAACATTTTTAATGTAAATATCCTATAAAAGGTTATCAATTTTCAGCTGGTCTGTAAACTGAGTTCTTATAATCAGTTGTTGTCTGTTTATCAAGTAGAATGAATTTGTAATCTGGCCTCTTAAGTTCCTGGGGCTGGTTGGGCAGTGATGGGGAGTGTGGGACCTCTGTGTGTGTGTGCATGCGAGCGTGTGCTTAAGTATGCACACATGCAACTTGTTCCTTCTTGCAGTGGCATTTCCCTCTGTGCAGAATTGTTTACTGGCCTGTTTTTCCCTTTAGTTTCACAATAAGGTGACATGCTTCATGCTGCATCAGATTGAGGAACCCTGCTCCCTGGGGGCTCATGCTGCTGTTATTGTTCCGCCCACCTGGATCATTAAGGTGAAGAAACCTCAGGTAACTGCCGGGACCCTGGTGCTGCTGGGCCAGCTCAGAGAAAAAGGAACTGCTGCTTCTTGCTTTTCTCCCCTCAACGAGGCTCTGGGTTCCTACGATCTCTGCTCACTCCTCCCCACAGGCCCATGCTTAGCTTCCCAGTTCATCCCGTTAGCCCATCCCTGTACTGCTGTTGGGCTCTCTCATGGAACCAGCCTCTTCTTCCTGAAGAAATCAGAGTTTCACAGCAGGAGTGCTTGCTCCCCATTCAGATGCTAATATGTATTCTCTCGCCCGGGCGCTCTGCTGAGTTCCTTAAAGCCTCGTGGTGAGCGGTGCGTGCAGCTGATTCTTACACGACTCTCTTCTCTTGCAGCCTGGGCAACCCCAGGGAGTGGCTGTGAGGGCGCACGGTGGTGCAGGCTTCAGTGTTGGGTTGCGATTCCCACCACTTCCAACCCCAACGCAGACTGTGGGTCATGACCTTCCCCAGTACAGGAGGCCTGCTTAGAGAGCAACACTCTTTCCTTAAGGCAAAGTAGAATTTATCCTCTTAACAGCTAATCTCATTCTGTATTCAAGCCTCCTTGTACTTTCTGCATTGCAGGCTGATTCTTTAGGTCTGAGCCACGAAGAAGCTCTTTTGTACGTGTGTTTCCCCCTAAAATTCAGCACTCTCTCCAATTGTTTTATAGTAAACATTCAGTTAAATCAATACGTTTTCATCAAAAACCTTGATGGTATCAAGAAGGCTACTAAGCACTATGAATGTAATACCTGATCTTTGCTCTGAAGAATCGTGTAATTACTTTTAGGAAAGATCAGGGAGAGCTTCATGAAGCAGGTGGGTTTTATTCTGCTTCCTTAAAGATGGATGGGATTTAGATGATTGGAGAAGAAAATAACATGCAGGAGAATGGCAGGTGCAAGTATACTTTGTCCAAAATTGTATCCACAGGGCTGTGAGGCTAGGTTGACTGCAGAGGAAGGTTTATGTAGGGGGCGAGTAAAAGGGACAAGCATAAGATTGTTCAGGCCTGACTCAGAGGAGATTTTTGCTCCATGTAAACTTTATCCTTTTAACTAAGGAATGATTGAGTAAAATTATATATATATGTATATTTTTAAATATAATTGTTTAACTAGCACGAGTATGTAGGATGACCTAGTGGTATGGGATTTTGGATGACTGAAGATAAAACAGGAAAACGAGAAGACACTATCACTCTGCAGAGAAACTCTTAAGTTTACTTTTGTAAACTTTTAAAAGATCTTTGGGTTGTGGAAATTTTCAAACAAGTGAAGAGAAAGAGATGATCATAATGAATTCTATAACCATGGACTTTTCTGCTGCTGTTGTTGTTTCATCTGTCCCTTCCACGCCGTATTGTTCTTTTCATAATTGAATTTGTTTTGAGATTCCCAGGCAGTTCTAAGAAACAGCACAGAAGGAACCCATGTATCCGTTACAAACTTTCTCCTCATGGTGCCATCTTGTAGTATCAGGGTATAACATCAGAACAGGATGCAGACAAGATCAGTGGAGACACAGAACAATTCTGTCAACGTTAGTGTCCTGTTACCCTTTTGCTGCCACACCCGGGCTTCCTCCAGCCCCACCCCATTTGCTCTGTCTTCTTGCAAGTGCGAGTCTCCCTTTTTTCCTTTTGCTAGGGTATTTTAAAGCAAAGTTTAGCATACCATTTAATCTATAAATGCTACCTTTTGTTTCCCAGAAAGATAATACTTCAGAAAGACAATTCCATACCATTACTTCACCCATCAAAATTAATTAATTTGAGGTGGCATCCTTAAATTATTTTCTGATTGTTTTAAATATATCTTTTTTACAGTTATTTTTTCAAACGAAGATCCAAAGTCTACAACTTCCTTTTTGTTGAATGATCTCTTAAATCTCTCTTAATCTATAGCACTCTGCTCTCTTATTTTTCCTGCCATTTATTCATTGAATAAATAGGGTCACTTTACCTACAGCGTAGCTCATATTTTAATTTCGACTGATTGTATCTTTATTGTGCTTTAAAATCATTTAAAATCATGGCCCATATTTCTTACAAAAATATTTAGACATAAGGACTGAGATTCAGGTTTAATTTCTTGGCAAAAGGACTATGTGGGTATTGATGTCTTTTTCTGTAGTGTTGCTTTTAATAGAACATAATACCAGATTGTTCACTGTTAGTGGTGTTAGGATTCAGAAACTGTCATCCTAATCCATTTGTTATAAATTTGTCCCTCTGTCTTTCATCTGTAATTTTATCCATTACAGATTGTTGCCTAATCTTTTACTCCATTGGATTTTGTTAAAGGGTGATTTTCCAATTTTTACTCTTCATTTTTTAGCTACAGTTTTTCTATGAAGAGACCTTGACCTTATTACCTGCAAATACATAACAGATGCTTTTGTGTTTGCCTTCATTTGTAAATTTTCATAATAATAAGTTGGTATCTGAGCAACTTTTATTAGGTAGCTGATTGGTGGGAATGGTTTTTGGAAAGTAGTTCAGAGTCAGGATGCTAAAGTCCAAAAATTTTTAATAAGNTACCTGCAAATACATAACAGATGCTTTTGTGTTTGCCTTCATTTGTAAATTTTCATAATAATAAGTTGGTATCTGAGCAACTTTTATTAGGTAGCTGATTGGTGGGAATGGTTTTTGGAAAGTAGTTCAGAGTCAGGATGCTAAAGTCCAAAAATTTTTAATAAGCCACCTTTTTATTCCCATCTATGATTCAGGACATTGTAATAAGAATGAAAGCTAACATTTATTGAATGTTTTGCGTGTGTTGCATATTTTAAGTACTATCCATTTAGTATCTCATTGTTACAGTGCTCTTATTAGTCCCACTTTGCAGCTGAGGAAAGTGAGGAATAGAAAAGTCAAACAAATTAGCTGGGGCTATACAATTATTAGTGTGAGGTGTATTTGAACCCACAAATTGTGATTCTGAAATCCAAGCTCTTAATGATATATCATGCTACTTTATCATGTTGCTAAAACCAGCCTTGATGAATTAGATAACTTTAAAAATTTTGGTGATCCCTTCTCCCCTGGGTCCCAAAGCCATCAAGTAATTTAACTAATTAAGTTCTGCATAAAAGGTGGTGTATAATGAGCCTGAGGGGGCAGAGTGGCAATAGGGTAGTGGTGAAGCACTCTGGTTTGCAAACCAGGCAGCCTGGACTCATAACTTTGCCCTGCCACTTAATAACTTGTTTCATCTCAACTTAATCTCTTCTACTTCAGTTTCTCCTCTGTAAAGGGTAAATAATACTCGTACCTATTTCATAGAGCTTTTTTGAGGACTAGTGAGCTAAACACGTAAAATAACACACACAGAACAGTACCTGGCTCATTGTAACCACTCAAATTTTAGCTCTTGCTATTTTCCTTCTTGTTGACTTTTTAGGAGCACAAGGTGTCAGGTGAAGCTGTGCAACAACAGATGACAGTGGGACAGTCAATCAGGGGTCAGGATGGAAGTTACTGATCCCTAAACCTTCTGTGTTACAGCGAAAGCAGACGTGAAGAGGGTGAGAGAGACCCAATGCAGGGGGTAGAAGGAGTCAAGAGTAGGGGCCATAGCACTGTATCTACAGTGTTTCCAAGTACACCTCGAAGTATTACTGTAGCTGTTGTATTTCACACCAGAGTGGGATTGCATATTCACTAGCCCAATCCCTATCCCAGAGGAGACAGTCAAGACCTGCTAATTTACTAAATAAAAGAATAAAGAAGACCGGGAGAACATCTGCACCTAGAAAATGGAAGGAGGAGGAGGAGAATGTTTGCTAGACAGAGAACTATGGTAGCATGAAGTTTCATTATTAAAAAATGAAAACAAAAATAGGGCAGTCATCAATATTCAATTCTGTAGACATGAAAAAAATACCAAGGGTTGAGAGAAGTCCTTGTGTTTGGAACCAGATCATTGATAAGTCAAAGCTGTAGTTTGTAGAGTATGGGGCGTGGGTGGCAACCTGTTATAAATGGTGTGGAAGCAATAAGATTAGAGAATTTATTTGGAGACATTGGGTGGGAAATCTCTTTTTAAAAAAGGAAAATTTGAAAAGTAGATGGAAAACAGAAGATAAAATGCTTTCTGAGCATTTAGAGTTTATGTATCTTTCTACCTGTACCATATATTTCTATGTTTTTCCACTGGGGCTTCCCTGATGGCTCAGCGAGTAAAGAATCTACCGGTAATGCAGGAGCTGCAGGAGACACAGGTTCGATTCTTGGGTCAGGAGCGATCCCCTGGAGAAGGAAATGGCAACTACTCTAGTATTCTTGCCTGAAAAATCCCATGGACAGAGGAGCCTGGTGGGCTACAGTCCAAAAGGTTGCAAAGAGGCAGACACAACTGGGCACAAGCACCTACCTACCTGTTTTTCTGACACTGCTTCACAATGATAATGGAGAAGAGCCTTAATTGAATTAAATAACTGTTTAGCCACCTTCGAAGATCCTGTTACCTGCAGCGGGAGGTCCAAAGATGAATCAGATGTTCATTTGATGTCCACAAAGAGTGTACTTCCCACGAAGGAAAATAGACACAGCAGTCTAAATCATTGGTTGGGGTCTTTGTGAATTTGATTCTGGAGAGGAATTCAGCCACAAGTAAATCCTTAATATTGGGTTGGCCAAAAAATTTGTTCAAGTTTTTTCCCTAACATCTTATGGAAAAGCACAAGTGAGCTTTTTGGCTAACCCACTGAAAGAGTAGCTTTCAGATGTCTGGGAAGGGATCTATTTGACTGGTGTGCATCTCATGGGAGAGACACACATATGGAGGTGAAAGGAAGGGGCCAGAGAGTTGGGCTGCATCAGCCCTGGTCACTGAGACGCATACACATCTAAGGCGCAAAGGGGTAAATGCCACCTAAGATGCAGAAACACGGTGGAGACATGAAGCGAAATTGAGCTGCCTCAGTCATGGAGAACAGTCTAGGCTCAGTGGAAAATCTGGCCCGTGTGCTTGGTCTTGAAGGATGTGGGCCACATCCCTGGCAAGAGGGATGAGGAAGGGTGATGCGAGCCAATAGGATCTAACTGAGAATAGCAGTGAAGATGGGTCCTGAAATAAAGTTGGCTTTATTTGTGATGTTTGTGTCTAAATAAATGGCTCTAAAGAAGAGTAAAGGAAATTTACTGGAGTGTATTATGGGTTGTAAAGAGGTAGAATTAAACCATATATTTTTGTTCACTGTAGAAAGACGGCGGGTTCTGAGTGGATAATGACTCTGTGACCAGCTGTAGAGTTGGGCGCTGTGTGAAAGCTTACTGAATGATTTGCTAGGTTTCATCACCAGATTACTTGGTGAGACCTGGAAGTGAAAAGATGATGGAAGGTAGATAACGGAAAGGACTTAAAATTTAAAAAAAAAAAAAAATTTAGTGACCAAACCTCAATCAGTTAATATAAAGTCCAAGTTATATTTGAAGTTACAAATGTCAGTGTTTGTCCTCTGGACTGAAAATGTTAGAGGATAATGCTTTGGATGAATGAATTAAAGATATTCAAATACTAGTGCAGGCACTTGGAGCTAATGGAGCAAGACTCATGCGGCATGAACTTTTTGTGAGGTCAGATATGTGGGGGTACCCTAGAGGTGTGTGTTTTTAATAAATAACATCATTCTCTACTTTATGCTTCAAAATTTGGCTTTTCTATTAGAAAAATCATAGGGAAAAGTATATTAATACATATATATTTGATTCCTTTTAAACTGCTATGGATATTTTATAGTTGATTTAAGCAAATTCCCTCCCAATGGATACCTATATTATTTCTAATGGTCTGTTTATAAAAATGTCACAATCAACTCCTGCCTAGCTTTGTATGGGCTTTCTCTATGCTAGTCCTTATTCCTTATGATTGTATTATCTTAAAATGCTAGGGATCCCATGGTATGTAATAGCAATGACCAACAATCTCCCTCAATGCCCAATGACAAAGACTTCCTTTGGTCAATCTAAATGTCACACTTGCTGTGTGAAACAAGTTGCTGTGATTTGGCCAAATATGCCTGAGAAGCTGCTGAGACCCTGTCCTTAACTTTTGGAGTGAGTTTTCTTGATTCTTCTGCTTGCCTGTCCTTATAACAACCATTGCTGCAATGCTAAGGCGGGAGCAGGGCAGAGTGAGAATATCCTTTCATAGACAAAGTCCATGGAACTTTGTTATCCATCAGAGTTTTGTCCAGCATGTGAATGGAGGAAGACTTCATCTGGGATGATGAAGTAAGATATGGTATCTTTAGACGTGTTATTATAATTGATCCTTTGTGATCCTGTCACCTGAGGAAATCCCAAGAGTTAATAAGAGTAGTAAGCTGGGTTTCATTCACAGGATTTCATAACAGCCCAGGGAGGTGTCATAACTGTGATAACGATTGTGTTGATAGGATTATTTTTGTGGCAAGGTAATTCTGTGCCACAATACCTGGGACAAGAAAACAAAAATCCTTTACCTTTTCTTAGGAATTTCACAAAAGAGTGGGCACAGAATGTACAGGGGTGAATGCTGTTGGAATCAGAAGAATGTAAAAATCCAGACAAGAGCACTATGTTTTGCTGTTTGGACAGTTGAACTTGTAGAGCGAACCCTTTGCATCACTGAGTTAGCTGCTTTTGATAACAGTGATGCTTTGTTTTAGAACCCAGGAAAAGTAATAAAGGTTTCTTGGTTGTTTTGTCAACAATTCTAGATAATAACGTCTCGGTATAATTTTTTCATTCTTGGGAACCATGTTTATTTAACTCTCACAAGACTGACCAGGCAGAGTAAGTGATGTTGTGGATTAGCAAGGCTTGAAGACTTGTCTTGGCCAAAACACAGCCTGAATCTGCCTTCGCATCCATCTGTTCCTCACTGAATTAAGCTGCCTTCTAAAAGAAGTGATGTCCTGAGACAGAGATACATGTTTACACAAGGACAGAAAGAAGCCTGGGGAACTTGGAGGTGTGGAGTTCCATAATGCTTATCGTTTGCTCTTTGACCATCTGTAGGGAGGTAAGCTTACTCAGAGCTCACGTACAAGCGTCCAGGTACTGTAAGTCAACCACTGTGCTTGAGCTTTCCCCCTTCTTGTTCTGTGAGATGAAGGCCTCAGGTGCGTGTGGCTTGGTGAGGTTTGGAAGCATTTGCATCTGTGTTTAAAACAAAGGCCATTTTTGTCTGTCTGTTCCCTCTGAGAGCTGAGTCCCCTGCCTGCTCCTTTTTCAGACATACAGCCTTATTTTGGTTTGTTTTTCTAACCCTCTTCTCAAACACACTTGATCAGCAGGATCACCTGAAGAACTGTGATTTCTGTGATCAAGCAAGTTGAGGAAACAGTCTCTCAACTTGGTTCATGTGACCTATCTCTTGGAGTTTAATTATTGAGTCCTGTCCAGAGCCGAGTTGGCTTTACTATACACTGTACATACAGCTCCTCATTCTACCTTTTGTACTTAAGACAGAGGTTCTCAATTCTGGCTACACTAGAATTCCCCAGGAGCTTTTATTATTTTATTTTATTCTATTCCATCCTGTCGTAATCTATTCTATTCTGGGGAGCTTTTAAAAAGTATCTTTGCCTGGGCTTCACCCTAAACAAATTAAATAAGAATATTTGTTGGATCCCAGGTACCAACACTGAAAGTATCATGAATTGCCATAAGTAATAGATACTGTTTCTGCCAGTCTAATAGTTTTCAGCACTCTACTTGGAATATTTGACTGATTAAGCATTTAAAAGTTTCAAGTAATTGTTCTTCCCTTTTAATAAAATTGGAAGTAGTCAAAATATAGCAAATACTCAAAGAATGCAGACGTTTCCCAAAGAAGGACATGATAATAGATCCATTTAAAGAGGAATTTGGAAACTTGGAGATCTATTTGCAGGAGAAGTATAGTCTAAAGTGAGTGATGAGAAATCACCTGGCATCGTGAACACCCATGAACTTCTGGATTTCTTTTCTGGTGAGATTCAGAAAACCTGAAGTCTCTTTTTATCTGATGGGGGAAGAAAACCTTGGGACAAATGGTGGTTCAAGAAAGTTTCCTTCATCCTTGGTGAGCACAGGCCACAAATCAACTTTTTTTTTTCTTGGTCCAAATGCAAATAAAATAAAAGCTAAATAGTTTCAGTCTTACTAACTTGGATGTGTTCATATATGATGTACTCTAGACTAAAAGATTTATTTTGAATGCTCTGAGAAAAAATACAATGTTGAAAAAATAGATATCTAAGTTTCTTCAAGCTGTTTGAAAACATTTAATTGCTCAAACAATGCATGTGTCTATACTTATGTAAACTTTTCAATTAAAAATTTTGTATTTCAGGCTTTCAACACTTTGTAAAACATCTATGTCATGGTAGTAATAGCTTGCCTTTATGAAGATGGCCATCTAATTAATTATTGACTCTCCACTAATTAAATCTGATTTTGCCTTGCCTTCAGCCAGGGAGCTGTGACTGTTCCCAGAAAGAGGTTCTTCTCAAAGCAACTGTATCAATTATTAAGAGTAAATAGCTGAAATAATCAGAGTTGTGGTCCATACGTTCCCTAGAAAGAGAAAGACAGGGAAAGTAAATTTGGGGTCCCTGTGTTTCAAGTTGGATGCGCTTCTGTGAGAGGAAAAAGATCAAGGTTGCCAAGGGAGGGAGGACTTTTTTAAACCAGTGGGTCCTTAGCCAGGAAAAGGAAGAGCAGTGACTACCACTCTACTATCATAAGTAACTTGATTCTCTGCATTTTGAAAACCAAGCCATGAATGCTGATAGAAGACTTGGGTCATAACATTTCAGTGGGGTTGAGTCATTTTATATGAACAGGTCATCTCCTATAAAAAGTAAACAGGGGGAAAAAAAAAGAAAAAAGAAAAACATGAAAAACGGCCTCCTTTTTTACATTTCCACATAGGTGATCTCCATACCAGGAGATGAACTTCTTGAACTTGGTTGGGCGGGAGACGGACCTGGTTGGGCGGGAGACTGGAGCCCCTCAGAGAATTTGGGATTCTTCCATTTTTACTGGGAGGGTTGGCAGGTATAACATGTGTTGCTATGTGAGTCCATGAGAGCCTCCAGGGTTCTAGCTCCCTGCCTCTCCGTGGGGTGGGGAGTCAGGCGCTCACTCTCAAGCACGCGACTGGGTTCTGTGTGTGGCTTCCTCATGAGCAGTGGCTTGGAAGTGTCAAAGCATGAGAAGCATGCCCTGCCGAACAGCATGCGCCGCCGTCACCTTCTCCATGGTCCTGCATGGGCGCGCTCGTGGCCCGTCGGCCTCCCGGCTTAGGGGTCCCTTCTTTCCCTACAGAACTCCCTGAAGGCGTCCAATCGGAAGAAGAAGAGAACAAGCTTTAAAAGAAAAGCCAGCAAAAGAGGAACCGAAGTAAGTGCTTGAGGGTGATGGTCCAGGGAAATCCACCTTCCTCTCCACAGTCTCCTCTGTCTGACTCAACCTGGCCCGAGCTCCTTTTTCTGATGTATCTCCCGCCACTCTCCTTCACCATACCCCAACCACACTGGGATTCTGCTGGTTCCTTTAAAATATACACATAAAATCTCTTGCCACTTAAGAGTCAAAATGTTTGCTCTTGTCTGTGGAAGTATTGTCCCAAAGAGGATAAAGATGAAGATGAGAGCTAGAATGTATCTAGAACACTTCAAGCCTATAAAAAAAAAAAAAGATCATGGCTAAATTCTTAGGGGCAAGTTACAGTTTGAAACAGTTTCTCACGTTGAGTGAGCCCTGTGAAACAAGATGCAGTGTATTTGGGGGGATATGTTGATTTGAGGGGATGGGGTGGGGAGTGGCAGTGGTTCTAGAAATATCTCACTTTCATTGCTTTGGGGCTGCTTTCCAAGTCGTGGATGTATGTCTCAATGGTGCTGCTTTCTTTCTTTAGCAGGAAAACAAAGGTCGTCCTTTTGTGATAAAGCCTATCTCTTCTCCGCTCATGAAACCTTTGCTTGTGTTCGTGAACCCCAAGAGTGGAGGCAACCAGGTAAGTCGGTTTTCATGAGTTTTGCTTGGAAGTTTCAGCACTTTCTTGAAAACACATTTCCTGACACCCAGTAAAATAGCACTATGTGGGACTCCTAGCATTGGAAGACAGCCAGTTTCTCCAGAAAGGCACAGCTTTACACTTGACAGGGCCAGGTGAAACCTCGGGGTTCTAGGATTTATCCCTCTGCTTCCACGTCAAGCTTCACTAGAGGTGTCAAAAACCGAATTGCTAACATTTTACTTACAGATTTCCAAGAAAGTTCATGCTACAAACTCTCAGTGTTTCAGCTTTCTTACCTCCTATAGTTAGGAAGCCCTTCATGAGCTTGTGTGTGTGAGTTAGTCGCTCAGCCATGTTCGACTCTGTAACCCCATGGACTGTAGCCCACCAGGCTCCTCTGTCCATGGAATTCTCCAGGCAAGAATACTGAAGTGGGTAGCGGTTCCCTTCTCCAGGGGATCTTCTCGACCCAGGGATCGAACCTGGGAATTCTGCATTGCAGGCAGATTCTTTACCATCTGAACCACCACCTGTGTTTCTTTCTGTTGTAATCAAGGCTCAACTACTTTTCACCCTGTCTTCAGAGGAAAGAGAGAATAATGATTTATTATCCATGATAATCATGAACAACAGATACCACCAAGGCTACCGAAAATATATCACCTTTCACAGGTTTCATTTGGTCTTTGCCCAAGTCCTATAGAATAATTAATATCAACCTCATTTGAGGATAACGAATAGCCTTAGAGAAGTAAAATTTAATAACATGTTTAATGTACACAGCTCTTTAAAGGATAGAAATTGTTCCAGAATCCAGGTCTTTGTCTCCTCATCTAATTCTCGCCCCACTCTCTGGGGCTTCTTATTAGTACTCCTCTGTGGACTCTGGTTTTGCTGTGACTTTCATGAGAGTTTGGATGATATTTCCTGTGTCCGTTAAGTGCACATTTTACATTTTGAGAGGATTCCCTGAAGTGTCACGCTAAGCAACTTAAAGATTTAAAACTGTTTTAGTCACCTCATATAAGTAGGAAAATCATAGAATTAAGATTGACCCAAGATAATGCTTGTTCTTGTTAGTAAAGTTAATGGGTATTTTCCAGATCACATTAATTATAGTAAAGGTTCTCATTTAAAGAAATATTATCCCCCTTTCCTTTCTTCAAAATTATTATTATTATTATTATTTTAATTTGTGTATTTCCTTAGTTTTTGGCTGTGCTGGGTCTTCACTGCTGCGTGCCAGCTTTCTCTAGTTGCAGCACATGGGGGCTACTCTCTAGTTGCCGTAAGCGTCTCATTGTGGTGGCTTCTCTCGGAGAGCATGGGCTCTAGGGTGCAGGCTCAGTAGTTGTGGCAGGTGTTAGTTGCCCTGTGGCATGTGGGATCGTCCCAGACCAGAGATCAAACAGGTGTCTCCAGCATTGCAAGGTGGATTCTTAACATTGGACCACTGGGGAAACCTCCAAATTCTTTTTCTTTTTTAAAGATTTTTTTTTTTTGAATGGGGGACATTTTTAAAGTCTTCATTGAATTCGTTGGGGCTTCCATGGTGATGCAATGGTAAAGAATTCCACCTGCCAATGCAGGAAATGCAGGAGACTCAGGTTTGATCCCTGGGTTGGAAAGATGCCCTCGAGTTGAAAATGGCAACCTGCTCCAGGATTTTTGCCTGGAAAATTCCATGGACAGAGGAGCCTGGTGGGCTACAGTTCATGAGGTTGCAAGGAGTTGGATAAGACTGACTGACTGAGCATATTGAATTTGTTACTATATAGCTTCTGTAGTTTATGTTCTGCCTTTTGGGGGGCCATGAGGCATGCGGTATCGTAGCTCCCTGACCAGGAATCCAGTTCATGCCCCCTGCATTGGAAGGCAGTGTCTTAACCACTGGACTGCCAGAGAAGTCCCCCCCAAATTCTTAATTCTTCTGTTAAAAGTCTATATTAACATTATAGAGAATAGGGAAAAGAAGTGTTGTAAGTCGAGTTTATTTTTAACATCCTACTCTTTTGATTTACTGAGTGATGATCTTCATGTTGTAATGATGGTGATCCTAAAACTACCTCTTGAGAAATTCTTGGGAGTGAAGTTCAGTTTGCTGTGAATCTTACTCCCTCTCTAGGTCTAGTCTTTCCATAGCCTAACTAGGGTTGAGGGTGTGGTTGGGGACCAGGGAACACAGCGCAGTTATTTAATGTAAACGACTCCATGATTTTGGCCACCTGAGCTCCACATGCTAATTAATGTCAGGTACATTTTATCTTAAGAGTCTATGTAAAATGCATTAATTAAATTCTTATAAGCTTTTCCTTTAAGGCATTTAGAAAATTGTAGATGGTCTCTGCTTTTGAGGAGGAGGCAGTCCAGTTAAGATACATCCTGTTCCTGTTTCAATCTCTGTATAAATTATTAAAGACAGAGACTTCAGAGATGATCTAAGATCGTTTCTTCTTTCACTAAATACAAAACAGCTCAAGGAAGCAGAAGTGAATTTTCTAAGGATATTGTGTTTGTTAATGACACAAAAGGGGCGAACGGGAAAACGAATCTGAGCAACATTAAGGAGATGTGAATTCTCAATTGAGTGGATCAGACCACAAGTGCTGTGAAATTTCAGAGGCAAGCAGTCACTTGGGAGTGATAAGGAACTGGTGTCAGGGAAGTGGCTGGAACAGAAGATGGACACCACTTAGTTGTGCAGAGAAAACTAGGGTCATGCCCTCTTCTTCCTCTCTCTTGCATCACATTCCTGTTCATCCTTTACTACTCAGTAGCACCTTTCTGAACAGTTGCTCAAAACTAACTGGCTTGTCTACTATGCTCCTGAAGGCCATGGCGCAGATGTGTACTATGTAAATTGCAGCATTAAGTCCTGTACTGTGCGAACTATGTGTGTCTGTTCCGAAGAGATACAGGCTTTGTTAATGCCAGGGGCTGCCCCTCTGAGCCTATGATTTCTAGTGCGTAGTGCACAGGAATGAACTATAATTGTTTAACCAGCAGTATGTGTAGAAGGTGGGATGTTGTGATGAAAGTGATTCACTTTGAGCACAATATAATGGGTAGAGCATACATATTAAGTCATTAGAAATGTGATTAAAGATTAGAAAGAACTTGTCTAAAGATTAGAAAGAACAGTGTCTTAAATCCTGGCTGAGGGTTTTGGATTTATATTTTTAAAATTTGTGGTTTTTTGCTATTTAAAGATTTTTTTTAGTTTTGAAAAATATATTTTTTTAATAAAGGAGTAATATGATGGCAGATTAATTAGGCACATTGAGAATACATATAAGCCAGGAGGCTATTCGTTAGCATAAATTAGAGGACCTTGTTGTTCATTCTATATAAATTAGTTTGCATTTACTAATCCCAAACTCCCAGTCTTTCCCTCAACAACAAGGTCCTACTGTATAGCACAAGGAACTATATTCAACATCCAGTGATGAAGCATAATGAAAAAGAATATGAAAAATAATATATATATATTATATATGTATGTCTGAGTTACTGTGCTGTATAGCAGAAATGAACACAACATTGTAAATCAAATATGCTTTAATAAATTTTTTTTTAATTGGATGGAGAGCACAATGGATGGACCAATGAATAGATGGGTAGACCTATGGGCTAAAGGATGGATGTGTGGATGAATGAATGGGCATGTGGATGAAGAGATGGGCATGGAGATGAACGAGATACTAGAAGGGAAGTAAGGCATCAAGATTTTCTAGCTAATTCTCTGGAAAGTGGCTTTGTTATCAATGGATTTTTCAGGAAAGGGAAGAATTATTTTGGGAAAGATGTCGAAATGTGTTTGAAGAATTTGAGATCACAGTGAGGTATTCAGGTTTTAAAACTGGCCTGTTATTAGAAGCAAAAAGCTTCATGACTCTGCTGTCACTTGAGGCACTTTGGCTTATGAACTGCCCTAGTGAGGTCACCTCCAGAGTACCTAGGATTCTCAGAAATGTAACGAAGCAAATCAAAATGAATAAGGCGTAACTTTAAACTTCTGTGTGTTTCCTCTGTAAAGTAGAATTCTTTTTTTAAAAAATATTTATTTATTTGGCTCTTCTGGATCCCAGTTGTGGCACAGAGGTTTTCATTCTTCACTGCGGCATGTGGGATCTTTTGTTGGAGAGTACAGGATCCTTTCTTTTAGGATCCTTTTTTAGATCCTTTTTAAGCAGCTTGTAAGATCTAGTTCCCCGATCAGGGATGCAACCCAGGCCCTCCCCGCACCCCCCTGCACTAGGAGCTCGGAGTGCAGCCACGGGACCACCAGGAAAGTCCCTCGAATTCTTTGCTAAGCATGATAAATACAAAGAGCCTTGTTTATAAGCACATCATCAAGTGTTGAGAAAGCTGTAGAGAAATCCAAACACCCGTCTATAATTAGAACCTTTCAAACTGACCTCCATATATTTATGGTTCCTTCTTCAGTGTTAGGATGGTACACCTCTAACCACCCCCCACCCCTGGCTGTGGTGAGCAGGGCAGAGTCATGGTTAGGGGTGACCTAACTGCTTTTTTAGGTCTAACTGTGGCCACATCATGCCCTTCACACTGCACACGAGTCAGCTGTAGGATGGGGGCCATCAGAGAATGAAGTAAACCACCCCACTTGGCAAAACGGAATCAGAGGAACGGAGTTTCTTATTCCTCAGCTCCCTTGACTCTCTGACCCAAATGAGCCTCAGTTGAGACCAAGAGGCAGAGAAGAACAGAGGGTGGCAGTGAAAGCAGGTTACCCCGAGGAAGGGGGAACGGGAAGGATGTGCGTGTGCTTTCTGACCTGGAGTTTCTCCTTGGGGTGGGGCGTTCTGAGCTCAAACCTGACATGATGTGGTGTTCTCCTTCAAGAAGGAGGCCATTCACGTTTATTTACCTTACAGACTAATTGAAATTAGTGACATGACTTCTGTGTGTGTGTTTGACATCCTCAGACAGCCTTTGAAATGCCATTCATCAGAATCTTTATCTGGAAATTTTCAGTTTTGGGAAAATTCAGGAAATTTTATCCTGACGTTAGGGTTCAGTCCAGGGAATTTCTAGCTGAATGTGTGCCTCTTACTCTCCCCTCTTATAGTCCAGTAGTTTTCCAATTTCTGTATAAATGAAACCCATGGAAACACTTGCTAGACATATTCTACCCTATAAAATCTGGTGCTGTGTGTCTGGGGTGAGGCCCAGGAATGCCACTGGTGAGCATCTGAGATAATTCTGACATCAGTCTTTTGTGGAACTCATTTAGGGACACATCATCAGAGTCATATCAGGGTTTCTGAGATTACCTGGGCCTTGTGTGAGGAGCACAGCAGGTGAGAATTTATTGGAGATGAAGGTTTATTCTTTTGTTTCAAAAATAGCATCTCAATTTGTCCTTACTGTCTTCAAGGAGGCTCATCTCTTAGCCCAGAAAAGTGGTTCTCAACTCCCATTGCCTTTAAAGACCCCAGCAGCCTTTAAAGAAATATAGATCAGTGGAACAAAATAGAAAGCCCAGAGATAAATCCACACACCTATGGACACCTTATCTTCAACAGAGGAGGCAAGAATATACAATGGAGTAAAGACAATCTCTTTAATAAGTGGTGCTGGGAAAACTGGTCAACCACTTGTAAAAAAATGAAACTAGATCACTTTCTAACACCACACACAAAAATAAACTCAAAATGGATTAAAGACCTAAATGTAAGACCAGAAACTATAAAACTCCTAGAGGAGAACATAGGCAAAACACTCTCNGGACGACAGAGGATGAGATGGCTGGATGGCATCACGGACTTGATGGACGTGAGTCTGAGTGAACTCTGGGAGTTGGTGATGGACAGGAGGCCTGGCGTGCTGCGATTCATGGGGTCGCAGAGTCGGACACGACTGAGCCACTGAACTCACCTGAACTGAAGGTAACACTTAAGGGCAGCCTTGCGTGTTTATGCCAGTCACCCCTGCTCAGTTCCAGAGCACCTCATTCCAGTGCACTTCAGTGTCAGTGGCGCCTCATAGAAGCATGGGGTTCAAAATTTACCAGCCTTAAAAGATAATCCTTCTTCAAAAGGATAACTGTAGACAATTAGGTGTTCTGCCTTACACAGAATGAGCAAAAACCAAAACAGTGTGGACACCCAAACCTTTTAGAGAAGTTTGAAGATTGAAAAAAAAAAAAAACCTTCTCAGTGCTTATTTGTATTTTTTGAAAGGTGTGAATTACCTAATATTACATGTGTAAGAGAAGCTGAAATTGAAATGCACACTCTACCAGAGCCAAAGGTGACAAGAAGAGAGTAATTAACATTGACAATTCACATTGCCCTAGGAACCTGAAAGTGAGAATTTAATTTTCTAGCAAGTCAGTTGGAAGTTTTTAATAAGCAAATTGGTCATTCAAATGACTCTGGTGTTACCTATGAAACATAAAAGATTACCTGAAATAATCCCAATTGACTTGATACCAAGGCCTGGTATGGAAAGGAGAGCAGTCTAGTATTTAGTTACCATTATGTATCTAAACCCATGTTTGAATTTTATAGGAAGGGAAGCATGTCATTTGGTGAAACTGAAGGATTGGGATAGTCGTAATAATTAAGGATATAGTGTTATTCCTAAATTTATAGCAAGCACATGATAAAGCAGAACTTTTAAATTATAGGTTTGGATGAAATCTGGAACAAAAGACCTACAATGGCCTCGGCAACAACTGGCATAACAATGTGATAATTATAAACTACACTTTAGCCCTCACACCCTCAAGTGTAATTTAATGAATAGATTAACAGGGAGCAAAAAAGAAAGGGACTAACATTTACAAAGGCCTATTTTGTGCCACGTACTGTGCTGGATATGTAACTATTACTGATTCATTTAATTCTCGTAATCACCCTGGGAAGCAGACATTCCCGTATTTTACATGCTGAATTTCTACAAGATTATAAATGTTCACAGTCACCCACTTAGAACATCCAAATTAGCTCTGACTCAAATATCATGCTATTTCTACTATAATAGGATGACTCTCAAATACAGAATCGGAGAAGGCAGTGGTACCCCACTCCAGTACTCTTGCCTGGAAAATCCCATGGATGGAGGAGCCTGGTGGGCTGCAGTCCATGGGGTCACAAAGAGTCGGACACGACTGAGCGACTTCCCTTTCACTTTGCACTTTGATGCATTGGAGAAGGAAATGGCAACCCACTCCAGTGTTCTTGCCTAGAGAATCCCAGGGATGGGGGAGCCTGTTGGGCTGCTGTCTGTGGGCTCGCACAGAGTCAGACACGACTGAAACGACTTAGCAGCAGCAGCAAATACAGAATATAGGAATACAAACAGGAATATTTTTAAGAAAGAGCAATTATGATAGCTAGTTAAGGGACTATAATTAGAAGCAACAGATGCTGTCCAACCAATCAAATATTATTTGCTGTGGTTGATAGTGATCTAAAGTGAGGCACCCTACTCAATTTTAAACCTCTTTTGATACTGCCTAACCTCTTGGACTGCAAGGAGATCCAACCAGTCCATCCTAAAGGAGAGCAGTCCTGGGTGTTCACTGGAAGGACTGAAGCTGAAACTCCAATACTTTAGCCACCTCATGTGAAGACTTGACTCATTGGAAAAGACTTTGATGCTGGGAAGGATTGGGGGCAGGAGGAGAAGGGGGCGACAGAGGATGAGATGACTTGATGGACATGAGTTTGGGTGATCTCCGGGAGTTGATGATGGACGGGGAGGCCTGGCGTACTGCGATTCATGGGGTCACAAAGAGTCGGACACAAATGAGCAGCTGAACTGAACTGAATGTAAAATTCATTCTTTTATTGTTTTGCTCAACTCACTTTAAGAAATGACCTCTAGAAGTGCCTTGTATTTGCCATGATGACAGCTCTATAAACGTTGCAATTATTTGAGACACTCCAGAAATGGTTTTGAGAAAGAGACACAGGTATAGACATGGAAATTGAAAAATGTCAGAATAAGATTTGGAAACACCAACTAGAGAAATCATATATCATAAATAATAGGGAGCCTGAGATACTTTTGCTGTGGTTAAAAACATCTATTTCAAGAAAATTATATTTAGTTAATACTGTCCATATTTCATATTATGCAAAGATACTAGTAATCTGCACAATAAAATAAAAATTAATGTTAAATTGCATAAGTTGACTAACTTTCCTATGCAGATTTCATGAATTAAATAATGATGATAAAAGCTAATAGGGCTCAGTCACTCAGCACTTACTGCGTGCCATCCACACTGTATTTAATCTTTGCAACAAATCTGTGAAGGGCTCCCCAGGTGCTGCTAGTGGTAAAGAACTCTCCTGCCAGTGCAAGAGGTGAAAGGGACACAGGATGGATCCCTGGGTTGGAAAGATCTCCTGGAGGAGGAAATGGTAGCCCACTCCAGTATTCTTGCCTGGAGAATCCCATGGACAGAGGAGCCTGGTGGGCTATGGTCCATAGGGTCACAAAGAATTGGACATGACTGAAGTGACCTAGCACACAGCACACTGTGAAGTAGGCATTTTTATCTCTGCATTGAGAGCTGAGCTTAATGAAATTAGAGAAATTGCTCAGGGTTACATGCGTGTATGTAAGCATTCAACCTATGTATAGAGCTGGCCAAAGCCCATGAGTTAACTACTGCTCCATACTGTTTGATATTATTTTTCAGAACAGGATTTTATTTTTATTCTTTAAATGAGGAGCTAATATTTGGAAGCCTCTTCCTATTATTGTCTTTTGTTGTTATTACAGGGAACCAAAGTCCTACAGATGTTCATGTGGTACCTGAATCCACGGCAAGTCTTTGACCTTTCTCAGGAAGGACCGAAGGATGCGTAAGTCTGGAAATACCGTCTGTGGTTCTTTCCGCTTTAGGCGAGTGAGAAGATCTTTCTGTTTTGTCCTGCTTTATTATTTGATTACATCGTGAGGCGTTCTCTGTCTTTCATCTACTTGCTCACCTCTACTACTCTCCCTCTATAATTTCACCTGATGTTTCCTCTCTGCACTGGCTAAGTTTCATTCAACACATATCCTGGGTGTTACTGACTCCTCGTGTGTTTGTTGCTTAGACACATGTAACTGTAGATAAGGGGCAAGTCTGAATTGAGAAAGGATCCATCCTTTTTCTACTTCTGCATGTATGGCTTTGGAGATGTACCTTAACAGGAACAAATGTTTCTTTGTGGAGAATGGCCATGATTTGTTTATGAATGTGTTTGTATATTTGATTTAGAGATTGTGTGTATATATATATATATATATATATATATGCGCATCCACGACCACTTGTGAAATGAGTGAATTGATTCTACCTGTAGATTCCATAGCAGAGTGGGGGAGACATTCTTGTTCCTGTTTAATCCCTTGTTTGAGCCTCTGAGAAATTTCATTCTCTATTTTTTGTTGAAAGGGGTGAAAAATAAAGTCTAGTTGTAGGTGGCATGTATCTTATATTTTCCTTTTGGTGGAAGGGTGTATGGTAGGAAAGAGCCAGGGATGTTTCTATTGTCTGGTTCCCTTTTGAAAACTCATCTAATAAGATAGTTCAGATTTCATCTGTTAAACCTTAGAGCTAAAGAGATACTAATTACTTTTCAGTAAGTAATATCAGAGGTAAAGAAGCACTCAGATAATTTCTGAGAATTTGTCAGATATTTTCTAGAAAAATAATATTCCTCTATGAAATAGATAAATTATATATTTTAAGCATGCAATAGAACATTAATTATGAAAATTAATTTCTGTTATCATTCTTCTAATCAATGAACTTCTTTGCCACTAGAGTTTGCTATAAGACTTCTATTTATTTTTTTTTTCTGCATTCAGATGTATTAAATCAAATCTACTATCCTGGGTTTTGCCCTTTTAGGTTTACTTTCCTTAAGATTTTATCATTTTCAGTTAGACTTTGGGTAGATAACTTCATAGATCACCATAAAGAATATGGCTAAGACAGGAACTGTTTTCAGGAAAAAAATGTCATTTGATGTAAATAAGGTGATGTTTCTGGAATAGAGTCATTAGAATCTTCACTTCAGCAGACCGTTTTGTAGGGGAAGTGTCATTGCATTTTCTTCAGAGACAACAGGAAAGATCTATTTTCAAGGAGACAAACTTCGATACATCCTCCCTCTTTGGGCTGAGAAGTATAAGTGGAGGTTTTAGTATTAGCAAGTGAGTGGAATTGTGGGTGCAGTTGTCATAATGCTAGTGGGGTGTCCCATCTCTCTGAAGAAGGTCTTCTGGGGTTAAGAGTGGGAAGTATAAGTCTGAAAAATAGATCTGAGGAAAGCTAATCAAATATAAGGAAGAGACTTATATGGACTATTGATTGATGATGGTTTTCTTTGAGAAAGAGGAGGAGAACGACTGGAAAGAAAAAGAAGGAAGTTGACACTAATGAGGGAAATAATGTGAGCTGACACATTCATAGGAGTTATAGTGCTAGGAAGTTCCAGTACCAGCCACTTAAAAATGGTGTTGGCTGCCAACCTCTCATCTGATTGTTGGAGTCAGTCCTCTTGTGATCACTCAGATCGAGTCACTTTGTAACTAGTTTTGAAGCTATTACCATCCTCATGATTATACATTCTCTACACCTGCCCCCTCCCCCTCTTTTATGCTGTGTGTTGGAATAATGCTCTCTGCCGTGGCCAGGGACAGGATCTTTTGTTAACTTTTTCCTGTTTCCTCCACAGGCTTGAGTTGTATAGGAAGGTACCAAACCTGCGGATTCTGGCCTGTGGTGGGGATGGAACGGTAGGTCCTTGAAAGAGAATCTGGTTCTCTTCCTTGTTTCTTCCGTCTGCCATTTGTTCTCCTGAAAACATGTGTCTTTCTTCATTCCCACCTCACAGTCTTTCCAGTCCCCTAAACAGGGGTCCCCGACCTCTGGGATCTGATGATCTGAGGTGGAACTGGTATAATAAGAATAAGAGTAAAGTGGACAGTAGGTGTAATGCACTCGAACCATCCTCCCCCAACCCTGGTCCTTGGAAAAATTATCTTCCATGCAACCGGTTCCTGGTGCCAAAAGGTTGGGGACCACTGCCCTAAAGCATTTGTCTCTTATGTGAATCCAAGCCCCTAAGGGTTAGGAGGGACTCTTGTTATTGCCCTTAAGGATTCAGTCTTGGTCTTTGTAAATTCTGTTTCCCTTCCTCCTGTCCTGTGTCTCCCTGTTCCACAAAGTAAGGATCACTAGAATGAAGTGATCACTAGGTCACTAGAATGATCTTATGATCACTAGAAGTGATCTTCTAGCCAGATCACTAGAATGAAGATCATAGATGACTAAATGATTTTTAAAACAGAAACTGACCTATTTCCAGATATTCTTAATAGCTGGTCACAATTCTGGAAGAAAAATATGCATATACAATTGAATTATTGCTTTTTTTTTTTCATGTGGAAATAAAAGATTATTGACCAATGTTTTGTCTTAAAGATCACAGTTGGTCCTCTTTGGAGTCATTTTAGGAGAAAAGATGGAATTGGGCTGATGTTTAATATCACTGGTGTATTTCCCCCTGTTTGTCTCATCTGTTTCTCAGTTTGCCCTCTACTTATGTTGCTATATTTAGCAAAGGCAAATAATTGAGAATGATGACATTTAGATTTTGCTGTTCAGTATCTTTTCTTCTGTATTTAGAGTCTGATCTCATAGGATTTTATTATGAACTATCTTTGGCTTTTCTCTAATTTTCCTAATTAGAATGTTTTATTCTCAAAGGTAGCAACAGAATCTTCTAATTTTATCTCTCACAGCATGTGAGCACTTAATGCTGCACTGAATACACATTATATACTAATAAGCACAACCAGAAAGAAATTAAACAGTGATTCCCTAGTCCTTTAAGATTTTCTGCGGAGAGGAAAACAATTTTCAGTTGAGAAAATAGTGTTTACTATTCTTTGAAACTCTGATACACATTATTAGCTTATAAAATTCATTATAAAGTCTTAAAGAAGCCAAACCTATTTTGCTTTGTTTAACCTGGTGCTTTCCAGAATTATTTGACTGTTGGGATAGCCCTGGTATGCTGAGTTCAGGGTCCTTTCTCTCTCTTAAATGACAATTACCTCAAATCCGTGTTGGTTGCCTGTGCCATCTTCATATATCAGGCTTTATCATGGACAGGCTGTCCCACCTTCCAAATTTCCCCTTCTCCCCTGAGTCTCTCATCACCTCTCTCTGCCCACCCCAACCCCCTCACAGCTTTTTTCCCTCTATTCAGCAGGTATGTGTAGAAAGCACTGTTCTAGGTTTTGTGGTATTGAAGTATTCTCTGCAATTAGAGATATGTTTGGAAACATGGAAATTCAAAGCATAAAGGAAAGAGGAAGAAGAGCCTAGTCCAGACACATGTGAAACATTTTAATTATGGAGTCAGCGCTGAATTTCAAAAGAAGAGAAGAAAGATAGAAGGAGAAAGATCACCAGTAGTCTTATCAAGGAAAACAAGCCCCAAAGAAGTTTCAAGACAGTGATTATATTATTAAGAGACTGAAGGATTACTATGGATTTGGAGACTACGAGGTAACTGGTGGTTTTCAGGAGAATAGTTTTAATAGAGTGCCTGACACACTTTAATGACACAACCCAGAATGAGAGATTTATCGTTGTCACTAAGTTGTGTCGACTAAGGTCCGTGTAATCAAGGCTATGGTTTTTCCTGTGGTCATATATGGATGTGAGAGTTGGACTGTGAAGAAGGCTGAGCACCGAAGAATTGATGCTTTTGAACTGTGGTGTTGGAGAAGACTCTTGAGAGTCCCTTGGACTGCAAGGAGATCCAACCAGTCCATTCTGAAGGAGATCAGCCCTGGGATTTCTTTGGAGGGAATGATGCTAAAGCTGAAACTCCAGTCCTTTGGCCACCTCATGCGAAGAGTTGACACATTGGAAAAGACCCTGATGCTGGGAGGGATTGGGGGTAGGAGGAAAAGGGGACGACCGAGGATGAGATGGCTGGATGGCATCACTAACTCGATGGACGTGAGTCTGAGTGAACTCCGGGAGATGGTGATGAACAGGGAGGCCTGGCGTGCTGAGATTCATGGGATCACAAAGAGTCGGTGGGGTTGCAAAAAAACTGATATAACTTAGCGACTGAATAATAACAGAAGCCCCATCAGCCCATCATTCAGTTTAGTTCAGTTCAATTCAGTTCAGTTGCTCAGTCATGTCTGACTCTTTGCGACCCCATGAACCATAGCACACCAGGCCTACCTGTCCATCACCAACTCCCAGAGTTTATCCAACCTCACGTCCATTGAGTCGGTGATGCCATCCTCTGTCGTCCCCTTCTCCTCCTGCCCTCAGTCTTTCCCAGCATCAGGGTCTTTTTCAATGAGTCAGTTCTTCGCATCAGGTGGCCAAAGTATTGGAGTTTCAGCTTCAATATCAGTCCTTCCAATGAACACCCAGGACTGATCTCCTTTAGGATGGACTGGTTGGATCTCCTTGCAGTCCAAGGGACTCCCGATAGTCTTCTCCAAAACCACAGTTCAAAAGCATCAATTCTTTGGTGCTCAGTTTTCTTTAGAGTCCAACTCTCACATCCATACATGACTACTGGAAAAACCACAACCTTGACTAGATGGACCTTTGTTGGCAAAGTAATGTCTCTGGTTTTTAACATGCTGTCTATGTTGGTCATAACTTTCCTTCCAAGGAGTAAGCGTCTTTTAATTTCATGGCTGCAGTCACCNGAAGAAGGCTGAGCACCGAAGAATTGATGCTTTTGAACTGTGGTGTTGGAGAAGACTCTTGAGAGTCCCTTGGACTGCAAGGAGATCCAACCAGTCCATTCTGAAGGAGATCAGCCCTGGGATTTCTTTGGAGGGAATGATGCTAAAGCTGAAACTCCAGTCCTTTGGCCACCTCATGCGAAGAGTTGACACATTGGAAAAGACCCTGATGCTGGGAGGGATTGGGGGTAGGAGGAAAAGGGGACGACCGAGGATGAGATGGCTGGATGGCATCACTAACTCGATGGACGTGAGTCTGAGTGAACTCCGGGAGATGGTGATGAACAGGGAGGCCTGGCGTGCTGAGATTCATGGGATCACAAAGAGTCGGACAGGACTGAGTGACTGAACTGAACTGAAGTTGTGTCTGCCTCTTTGCAAACCCGTGGACTGTAGCAGACTTCCCTGTCCTTCACTATCTCCTGGAGTTTGCTCAAACTCATGTCCATTGAGTCAGTGATGCCATCAATGGGACAAAACCCATAATGAGTGAGATTTGGTACCACCCTAATGATTTCTGAGCTTCCCTGGTGTCTCAGATGGTGAAGAATCCACCTGCAATGAAGGAGACCTGGGTTTGACCCCTGGGTTGGGAAGATCCCCTGAAAATGGGAATGGCCACCCACTCCAGTATTCTTGTCTGGAGAATCCCATGGGCAGAGGAGCCTGGTGGCTACCGTCCATGGGGTTGCAAAGAGTCCGGACACGATTGAGCAACTAATGAGCAGCACACATAAGGAATTCTAATGTGTTGAATTTCTAGAAATACTTTCTGGTGTCATTAATGTCACCTTCTTGACTCGCAGACTTCCCAGTTCTCCTGCTTATCTTTTCTAGCATCTCTTCTTTAAATAGACCATAATTAGGTATCTTTTGGTATCTTCCAGATACCATAATTAGGTATTTGGAAGACCTAGACCATAAGCTAGGTCTTCCAGAAGCCTGGATATAACTTCTCATTTATGTTCTAGGTGCTTTTTCCTCCCTGGTACCTTATCTATGATCCTAGCTTCAGTTTTTACATCCTTCTGCATAGTTCACAACTGCAGTAGACATTTATATCTACAACAGCTATGAAAAGTGGTATATTTCCCTTAGAGTTGATACATTCTTTTGAGCTAATTATTTTTGTCAGTGGTAACCTCTGTAGTCCAATCATGTAGAATCAAAACTTTGCATATCTTCTACCTTAAATAAAACCAGATTTGATTTGATTTTACCTTGTTAAAACAAGTTGTGCTGTGAAAGGTATCTGGGGTTTATGACGTGTTTATCAAGGTACGTGAATAATGTTTTTAATTTGATCAGTTTAGAATGCGAAACTTTTAATTTTGAGTGTTTGTTTGAAGGAGAGGACTGCTGAGGGAATCATGAAGAGAAACTCTTGGCTCTTGGCAAATGAAGGATAATTCCTGAGTGCCCAGTGTATGTTTGACATCAGGTGCTCAGCCTTCATTTAGTGAGTATGTCTCTCACTGCAGAGGTTGTCAGAATTCTAAGTGACAGGGTTCTGGGAGGAATCAGAAATGGAATACTTTGGACTGGTTGGGATGAGGATATGTTAATCCTTAATCACATCAGTTTATATACAAAGTATTATTTAATATACAGACATCTTACATTAATTTGGAAAAAAGTTCTTGGGCTTCAGTATGAGTTACTTTAATTAGATGCTGTTAAAAAGTACAAAGGCATATACTGCACTTGGAAGAGGAAGAGAGCTTGTGCCACCCATTGCTGTGGCTTTCGGCAAGTTCCTTAACCCCTTCTGAGATGTTCTAAGTCAGAAAACAGACACATTTGGATCCCTAAGGGTCTTCACAACTGTAGCATTGTATTAGTATAGACCATTGCTGTTTAGGAGAACTATTATGTAAGCTGCAGTCTTTAATTTTAAGTTTTCTAGAAGACACTTAAAAAACTAAGAAGCAGGTGAAATTGATTTTATAATATATTTTCTTTTACCCAGTATATTCAAGATACTATCATTTTAACACACAGTCAGTGTAAAGTGGGCTATTTTATGCTCAGTTTTTATTGTCTCCAGAACCAGTCTATATTTTAAATTTACAGCTCCTCCAGTTTGGATCAGCCCTGTCTGAGCAGTCTGTGACCACATCTGGCCAGTGGTGGCTGCGGGGGACAGCACCACAGTTTCAGGGTCTTTGTAACTGGTTTACAGGATCCCAAGATGGTCACATAGTTGCAGGCATCCAGTGGGCTGGCCCCATCTTGGATCTCTAGGCGGAGAGAAAAATAACTCAGAATAATCTCAAATCTTCATGTTTTAAACTAGACACATTCTGTCTTTGTTCAGGGGTAGATTTACATTCTGTGCTTTCTGCGGCCACATCTCCACCCATCCCACTCCCCATGGCTGCTGCTTCACTGTCAAGGAGTCTGTGAATAACTGAGACACTAAAGTCACAGGTCCCCTCCCCTCCTGAAGGATCTTTAAGGTGTAATGAGATCTGCCATTACCTGCCCTTGGCCTTCATGAACTGAGCTGGACCCAAAGGTCCACCCTTAACCCTGTTGATGTCTTTCCCAAGGGTTGGAGTTAAATGGACTTGAACTACAGCATGCTTATTTCTGGTTCAGTTGGCATCCCCAGGTGAGGATACATGCTAAACAGAAGGCACGCCCATGCCCTGGCTCACTGCAGCCACAAAACAGGGAAGAAAGGTCTATTTCCCTCTAACTGACAGGAGAAGTAAATTGTTCCACGTGCCTCTTCTCTCTCAACCTCTCCACATCCCAGAGTCTCTTGAGAAGCAGCCCATGGGGTAACCTCAGTTATCTTCATGCCAGTGAGAGAATGGACAGCCTAAAGTCTGCTGCTGCTGCTGCTGAGTCACTTCAGTAGTGTCTGACTCTTTGTGACCCCCTAGGCAGCAGCCCACCAGGCTCCCCCGTCCCTGGGATTCTCCAGGCAAGAACACTGGAGTGGGTTGCCATTTCCTTCTCCAATGCACGAAAGTGAAAAGTCAAAGTGAAGTCGCTCAGTCGTGTCCAACCCTCAGCGACCCCATGGACTGCAGGCTACCAGGCTTCTCCATCCATGGGATTTTCCAGGCAAGAGTACTGGAGTGGGATGCTATTGCCTTCTCCAGCCTAAAGTCTACATTGTATTAAAAAAAAAAAAAAACCCACTCATATTTTGGCTTTTTTCTCAATTCCTTTAGCGCTGATTTTAAACATTTATCTTACCTTAGAGTGACTTTGTAAACTATTAAGTGCAAATATAAAAATATCAAAAGGACAAATGGCAGTGTACATGTTAGAAAGGGAACCTAGATGTCAAATGCTGCCTTTGGATGGTCTTTCAGGGTGCAGAAACGTTCCCCACCTGCAGATAATATGAGGACAGGCAATTGTGCACCCGCTCTGTTAGACGAAAATGTCAATTCACCGTCCTGTTCGCCCGCCCCTCAGTCCGTTCTCAAGCTAGCATATTGCTGAATGAAAATGCTGCTCCACCTGCACTTGGGAAATTATCTGGTGATAGTTATAGCTGGATGTGGCCAGGAGGTGGCAGCATCAGGCAACTGCTGCAGCCTCAGGGCTGAAGCCCGGGACCCTGGCGAGCTAGCTCTGTCAACCCTGCTTTGCCTAACAAGAAGGCAGGAGGAGCTCTGCTACCTGGAACATGACTCTGCCCATTCTTCAGTTGTGATGCGAAATGTGCTAAGTGTCCTCTGTTGCAGTTACTTAAGTTTAATTGAAGAGGTGCTTGTGGAGATGATTTGGGATAATGCAAAATTCCCAGCAAATACAGTCCTGCCCACAAATATGCATCTGGACTTCCAGCAGGAGCAGGGTCCTGGGTCCTGGGAAGGGAGAGCCGCTGATAACAGACTTTAAGACCTTTTATATAGTTTTGTTCTGACAGGGGCAGAGACCCGGACTATTCCTAGAGACCTTCTATGCCTCCTCCTCCTGTAGGTGTATAGTCTCTCCCTGCCACCGCCCTGCCCCCTCCACCCCCATCCCCTGTCTCTTTCACCTTTCTGCTATAGTACAGCTTGGTTTTTACTTTTTTTTTTTTTTTTTTTTTTTTTTTNCAACCCTGCTTTGCCTAACAAGAAGGCAGGAGGAGCTCTGCTACCTGGAACATGACTCTGCCCATTCTTCAGTTGTGATGCGAAATGTGCTAAGTGTCCTCTGTTGCAGTTACTTAAGTTTAATTGAAGAGGTGCTTGTGGAGATGATTTGGGATAATGCAAAATTCCCAGCAAATACAGTCCTGCCCACAAATATGCATCTGGACTTCCAGCAGGAGCAGGGTCCTGGGTCCTGGGAAGGGAGAGCCGCTGATAACGGACTTTAAGACCTTTTATATAGTTTTGTTCTGACAGGGGCAGAGACCCGGACTATTCCTAGAGACCTTCTATGCCTCCTCCTCCTGTAGGTGTATAGTCTCTCCCTGCCACCGCCCTGCCCCCTCCACCCCCATCCCCTGTCTCTTTCACCTTTCTGCTATAGTACAGCTTGGTTTTTACTTTTTTTTTTTTTTTTTTGATAGTCTGTGAAAGACGTTATGACTTGTTGGCAGTCAGCGTTGGGATCGATCTGTGAAATTCAAGGCTTAACTTCGAAGTGGAGAGACAGGAAAAAGGCATTTTGCTTCTAGGAAACTGGACTTTTATGGATGAAGTGAAGAAAAAAGAAAAATATATAGCTTAAGTCAGAGCAGTAAATGTTAATTTTAGGATTTCCTATTTGTCAGGCACCTGCTAATCAATGTCTTTATGTCATTTAATTGATAAATGCCCATAGGAGGCAAGTACTGTTGCCCCTTTTTACATAGGAGGGAACTAGGTTAACTGACTTGCCTAAGCTCACCTGGCCAACGTGTGATGGAGCCAGCAGGTCTCCCCCATCTCTGTGCCTTTCCTAGGTTACGTTGCCTTTTGGGGAAGGTGGTTGTTGGATAGTGATGATGTAGCTCTTGGATGAGAAAAATTATTCAAGAGTTGTGTGAAAGAAAGAGACAGAGCCACGTTAGCCAAAGGACTGTGAGCCAGATATGGACTCAAGACAAGAAAATCTGTGCTGTGAAAGGCAGGAGACGTTTGAAGACTCCAAGGGTTATATAATTGATGATGCCTGCTTGTATTCAGGTGAAAGTTAAATAGTTGATTAACTGGCCATTGGATGGCATCACCAAATCAATGGACATGTGTTTGAGCAAATGCTGGGAAATAGTGAAGGACAGGGAAGCCTGGTGTGCTGCAGTCCATGGGGTGGCAAAGAGTCAGATACGACTTAGTACCTGAACAACAACAAACTGGCTATTGGAACAGGAGAGAGAATCTATTTCTGCAGTTTGTTTGTTTTTTTAAACCAGATCAACTGGTAAGAAAGGGGAAGAGCCTTTACATCCAAATCAACTGCATGTTTTCCTTTTATGCTGAAGCAAAAGTAGCTCAGTCCATGTCCAACTCTTTGCAACCCCATGGACTACCGCCCACCAAGCTCCTTTGTCCAAGGGATTCTCCAGGCAAGAATACTGGAGTGGGTTGCCATTTTCATCTCTGGGAATCTTCCCCACTCAGGAATCAAACCTGAGTCTCCTGTTTTGCAGGCAGATTCCTTACCATCTGAACCACTGGAGAAGCCTATACTTAAGCCAAGTCTAAAACAGAAAGGAGATGGTGACAAGTCAGAGAGTCCAGAGGACTCTTGCCATTTTGTGGAATCATATCACAGTTTCATGTGGAATCTTGGCAGCCTTCCAAGAAAAAGAAAGGAACAATTCTTAACATTTGAATGAGGACAGTTATACTGATCGAAGATCTTTTCAGTTCAGTCGCTCAGTTGTGTCCAACTCTTTGTGACCCCATGAATCACAGCACACCAGGCCTCCCTGTCCATCACCAACTCCCGGAATTCACCCAAACCCATGTCCATTGAGTTGGTGATGCCATCCAGCCATCTCATCCTCTGTCATCCCCTTCTCCTCCTGCCCCCAGTCCCTCCCAGAATCAGGGTCTTTTCCAATGAGTCAACTCTTCTCATGAAGTGGCCAAAGTACTGGAGTTTCAGCTCCAGCATCAATGCTTCCAATGAACATCCAGGACTCATCTCCTTTAGGACTGATTGGTTGGATCTCCATGCAGTCCAAGGGATTATCAAGAGTCTTCTCCAACACCATAGTTCAAAAGCATCAATTCTTTGGCGCTCAGCTTTCTTCACAGTCCAAATCTCACATCCATACATGACCACTGGAAAAACCATAACCTTGACTAGACGGACCTTTGTTGGCAAGTAATGTCTCTGCTTTTTAATATGCTGCTGAGGTTGGTCATAACTTTCCTTCTAAGGAGTAAGCATCTTTTAATCTCATGGCTGTAGTCACCATCTGCAGTGATTCTGGAGCCCCCCCCAAAAAAGTTTGACACAAAAAATAAAGATCTACTAGGAGACATTTTATCAATTCATGGAAGTTATGGGACACTTATTTCAAAGTTACTTGACAATTATTTGTGTTTTATGGGTTGTAAATTATTCTCTGACCTTCTGATCTGTCTTACTCTTAGTGTTCTTTCTGGTATTTAGACTTTCTCTCTGCAGGCTCGACTTCAGAGGAAGTTGTTTTGCTGTGTTTGATTTTTCCCTTTTCTTTCGCTGCACCCTTGTACTAATCTTTTCTAGTAGTTTGAATGGTTTCCAGGATCCTGAGACTTGAGTTGGGTTTTCTATAAGTGGTTAGGGCTCCCATCCTGACCCTGGGTCAGGGGTGTTTCAGGTGTGTCAACAAGCTCATGGGCATTTCAATTCACTAATAGAAGCTTTTTCCCTCCAGCCCTAAGGCATCACAGCTGTCTGTGGATGATGGCCTCAGGCAGTGGCTCCTCACACTCTCTTCTTGGCCTCTTTTCTTCTGANTGTTGGCAAGTAATGTCTCTGCTTTTTAATATGCTGCTGAGGTTGGTCATAACTTTCCTTCTAAGGAGTAAGCATCTTTTAATCTCATGGCTGTAGTCACCATCTGCAGTGATTCTGGAGCCCCCCCCAAAAAAGTTTGACACAAAAAATAAAGATCTACTAGGAGACATTTTATCAATTCATGGAAGTTATGGGACACTTATTTCAAAGTTACTTGACAATTATTTGTGTTTTATGGGTTGTAAATTATTCTCTGACCTTCTGATCTGTCTTACTCTTAGTGTTCTTTCTGGTATTTAGACTTTCTTTCTGCAGGCTCGACTTCAGAGGAAGTTGTTTTGCTGTGTTTGATTTTTCCCTTTTCTTTCGCTGCACCCTTGTACTAATCTTTTCTAGTAGTTTGAATGGTTTCCAGGATCCTGAGACTTGAGTTGGGTTTTCTATAAGTGGTTAGGGCTCCCATCCTGACCCTGGGTCAGGGGTGTTTCAGGTGTGTCAACAAGCTCATGGGCATTTCAATTCACTAATAGAAGCTTTTTCCCTCCAGCCCTAAGGCATCACAGCTGTCTGTGGATGATGGCCTCAGGCAGTGGCTCCTCACACTCTCTTCTTGGCCTCTTTTCTTCTGACCACATAGGGAGTCTGGTTCATACACAGCCTCCTGCCAGCAAGGGGTAAACTTTTATCCCCTGTCATCAGACAGAAGCCAAATGCCTGGCTTCCTCTGCTTGCCCTTCTGTGCTTTCTTTGTTTCTGACCCATGGAGACTTTTTTTTTTCCCCTCTTATTTTTATGTCTACAGGGAAATAGAATGTTCAAAGTGTGAACTCATAGCATTATCTTTATCCAGAAAAGACAGACCTATTTCAAAGGACCGCAAGAAAAATATTTCTAATTTAAATCTACCTAAAAGAACTTTGATTTGACTTGTGAGTATAAATCAGAATAGGGGAGCTGCCAGAGCATGTCTCAGAGAAGTTAAAGAGTCTGTATTCTTTTCCCTGCTGTATGTGGGATATTGAATTAGATTTCCAGTAAGTTCCACCTCCTCTCTCAGAGTCTCTGGTTCTACTCAGGGCTGTTTACAGCTGTAGTCAGGGAGCCCAGATTGTTGGGATTTCTGAATTTTCATGTCCTTTTTCATGACCTTTAAACCTCCTGCTCATCATTTGTTAGAGGCCTCTGCTTTGACTCGATTTTGTGTTTTCAGCGGCCGAAGGAACAACCTCTAACATAGTCATTAGCACTACTTTAGCATCTGGCTTTTTTGTTTTTCTTTTACTTTGATAGCAAGCTTAGTGAGTGTTGTGTCAAAGAAGCACTAAAGAAGCTGAATCTGAGGACTTGTCTAGGGATTCTTTGCTCAGTTTGGGGGAAAGAAGGGGCGTGTGGACCTTCATGTAGATTTGAATTTTTAGTTTCCCACCTTGGGCCAGCATTGTGTTGCCCCTTTCTAAAAGGTAAACACAGTTTTAGGCTTCTTGATGGATGGGCAAGTTTGACATCCTAAAAAGTAGTCACTGTGGAGGAGAAAGGGTTTTAGATAAGGGGTCAGCAGACCTGGTTATGACTCTTGTTTCTTTCACTTCTGATTATTTGGTCTTGAGCGAATAACATAGCCTCTGTGTACCTCAGTTAATAAATCTGCAAATTAACTGAATTTGATTAAGCAGTTTCCAAGGATTCTGCATCATTTCATGGCAAATAGATGGGGAAACAGTGGAAACAGTGGCTGACTTTATTTTTCTGGGCTCCAAAATCACTGCAGATGGTGATTGCAGCCATGAAACTAAAAGATGCTTACTCCTTGGAAGGAAAGTTATGACCAACCTAGACAGTATATTGAAAAGCAGAGACATTCCTTTGTCAACAAATTTCCGTCTAGTCAACGTTATGGTTTTTCCAGTGGTTATGTATGGATATGAGTGTTGGACTGTGAAGAAAGCTGAGTGCCAAAGAATCGATGTTTTGAACTGTGGTGCTGGAGAAGACTCTTGAGAGTCCCTTGCACTGCAAGGAGATCCAACCAGTCCATCCTAAAGGAGATCGGTCCTGGGTGTTCATTGAAGCTGAAACTACAATAGTTTGGCCACCTGTTACGAAGAACTGTCTCACTTGAAAGGATCTTGATGCTGGGAAAGATTGAGGGCAGAGGAGAAGGGGACGACAGAGGATGAGATGGCTGGATGGCATCACCAACTCAATGGACATGGGTTTGGGTGAACTCCGGGAGTTGGTGATGGACAGGGAGGCCTGGTGTGCTGCGGTTCATGGGGTTGCAAAGAGTCAGACACGATTAAGCGATGAATTGAACTGAACTGAAGGATTCCTCAGTGCTCCAAAGATCCCAAAGGTCCATGCTATTGACTCTGGGATGGTCAGGCCACTTGGGAGCGGAGTTTAGTTCTTTACTGGAACATTCCTTGCAGCACAGCGGCTCAGAGGCTGGCCTTTGGTGTGTGGCAAACCTAGCTTTGAATGTCAGCTCTAGCGTATAAATGTTGTGATGTCAAGGCAGTCACTGAACCTTTCAAGCCTGGGTTTCTTTGTCTATGAATTGGGAATGAAAATTATATCTATTGTAGAGAGTCGTTTTGAAGTTTAATAATTCAGTAGAAAGCTTTGCTTAGGGACTAGCACACAGAAAAGACCAGTATGCCCCTCTTTTTGTTAATTGTAAAATGCTTGAGAGCAACCATTCTGCCTTATCTTAGAGTGTCCCACTCATCTTTTTATTTCAATTCCTTCTTTCCATGCTTTATATATAGTAGTGTTCAATAAATGTACTGTTAAAATACAGTGTTAAAAAATTTGAAACATGATTCTCAAACAACTTTAGAAACAATAAATGTGAAAAACGTTATTTAGGTTTGTTATGAAGGAGTTAGCAAGATAATAACACCAGTTTATTGGAGAAGAAGAGGAAAATAATTGTATGGTTTATACCAGAATAATTTTTCTAAATTTGAGACAAAATTGGTTTACGTTCTGATGGGGGAATAGAACCAGAGCATTTAAAGTGATCTTCTCTATGTTTGTAACTCTACAGGACAAAAATTTTCCCAGTAACTTACACTCATAAAGTTCTTAGAGAAGCCTGTGACGCTGCTCTAGAATGACATTGTGAGGATATTCCAGTTTCTTTTTGCTGTTTCCAAGTTTGGGGTAATTTTTCTAAATAGTTATAATAAGGCAAAACACCAAGTATTATTTATCTTAGAAAAAGATTGAACAGGAATGTAATTCTAGTATATAAGTATCCATTTTCTGCCTAAACTTATAATAAGTACTAAGTTCATCCATAATTATGTTTTTTAATGTTTCATTAAGAGGAAGGTAGGGATATTTAGGAAAGCACTACTAATTTCTAAGATGATAACGTACAGAGTAACCATTTAATGAGTACTTCCATAAGCTATGCACCATATCAAGGTTTTTATGTATGTTTTACTTTTAATCTATAAACAGTCTTGTGAGGTAGGTATTATTATCCTCATTTTGAAAATAGAATAAATGAATCTTACTGAGGTTAAATATTTAATCAAGATGACAAAGCCAGTGTGAGCCAGAATTGCGATTTAGTTTGATTTCCTGAAATGCCCTAGGGATAAACCAACCTCCCTAAATTGTAAACTCTCCTGAATTTTAAAGTAGAGCTCTAGTTAAACACAAGAGATGTGGGTTCAATCCCTTGGTCAAGAGGATTCCCTGGAGAAGGAAATGGCAATCCACTCCAATATTCTTACCTGGAAAATGCCATGGGCAGAGGACCTGCATTTGACTCTTTGCAACCCCGTGGCTATAGTCCATGGGGTTGCAAAGAGTCAAATATGACTGAGCACACGCACATACTTTAAACACATGATGAGTGGGTCTAGTTTTGTTTATATGAAATGGTGTATACAAAATGGTTCTTTTTCCCTTTGAAGAGACTTGGAGCATTGAAACTGCTTGCGATAAGTGCCCTTTCTGTTTCCTGGTTGCTGGATTTTTAAAGAAAAATATGCCTATTCTGTTTTGCTCCTTTTAAAGCCTCCTATTTTCAGCTTGTCTTCTTTGTAACTTATTTATCTTTCTTCTATCTCTTCTGGCCCCCAAATGTCTGTAGGTGGGCTGGATCCTCTCCATTCTGGATGAACTGCAGCTGAGCCCTCAGCCTCCCGTCGGGGTCCTTCCTCTGGGGACTGGGAATGACCTGGCGCGGACTCTCAACTGGGGCGGGGTAAGCATGCTCTCAGGGGCTGCCGCGTCATCAATCAGCGGAGTCCCCGGCTCCACAGATGCTCTAGTGGAGGCACATGTGCTACTCTTGTTCAAGCAACAAGTTAGAGTTGAGAATCAAGGTCCCCATGAACCATGGTTTTGTCTTCAGTTTAAATCTATAGTCAGCTAGAGAAGAGGAAGTTTTATTTTTAAAAATGGGTTTTAGTACACAGGTCTGGGTCTTTTTGAGGTATCCACTAAAAGACAGTAGTCACAGGTATCCAGGGGGTGGGTTGGTCCTCATATTAAGCAATTACAGAGACTCAAATTGCTCCTGACACCTAGTCCTGCCCTGATGAATCTGGTTCAGATTTCTGATTCTCACTTTGGAAGAGTCATGGCTTTGTTTGAGCATTTAGTTTTCTGGTCAACGTCATCAGGCTTTTGGCTATACAGGTAACCAATTTTCCTTTTCACCCTGGAATCAACTTCAGGCAAGCTTGTTGAAAGTAGTTTATCTGCTACTAACCAGCCATTTAAAAGGGGCTTCCCAGGTGCCTCAGTGGTAAAGAATCCTCCTGCAATATGAGAGATGCAGGTTTGATCCCTGGGTCAGGAAGATCCCCTGGAAAAGGAAATAGCAAACCAACTCCAGGGTTCTTGCCTGGTAAATCCTACAGACAGAGGAGGCTGGTGGGCTACAGTCTATGGGGTTGCAAAGTGTCGGACATGACTTAGTGACTACACAAAAACAACAGTCATTTAAAAACTATTATATTATCATCATCATTAATATTTTTTACAGTATTAGGAAAATAAGAAAGTACAATATGCTAACATATGCTGCCTCACTGGATTTTTAACTGCTCATATGAAATTATTGCCTTGGCTGGGCTTGATGAGAATTATCTTCAGATATTAACAGGTATTAATCCAGCTTTTGGGTGTATTAACCTCCCATGGGTGATAATTATGTCAGTATATTAGCAGATATTTATTTGGCCTTGGGTGAATTAACTTCCCAGAGGTCTTTTTTTAATTTTAAGTAAGCATAGTATAAATAATATATTCTTATGAGGCAGCTAATGTATTTATCAGTATTAGTTCCTCTTATCTAAATCAATGACTTGATCATCCTTAATAATCATGCTATCAGTCTTGTGTGTTCAAGGAATAAGTAGATAGCTCCCTAGCAGGGCTATTCATCAGTCAGACTTGCCTTAGGTCCTGAAAGGAATGGTGTCTGAGGACAAGGTCAGGGAGAGGTGAGTGAAATGGAGTATTAGAAATCACCTAGCAGATGTCGCTTGATTATTTTCCTGTCTTCGCCAAATACACTTGTTGTGTGTATCCTCCAAATTTCTCTAGAGGGAGACGTGGGGAAATCTGTTTTCACTATGATAAAAACATCCATCCAGCATGGCTCTCAATGACTGCCATTGACTGTTAGTTCTTGGTGCTGACGGAAGTCATTCTTCTGCTCAAACCAACTAGAGATAGTATTTCTGTGCACAGTAACCATGACTATTGTCTTAAGTTCTAAATATCTCAAGGGAAACAGTTTACTCTCAGCCTTGTTGACTGCAAAATAAAGAGAGAGCTGTAGCAGAAGGTCTCTGCCTGCCATGAACTGTCAGTACCTTTGGCTGTTCTGTCCACTGTTTCAGACAGCAGTGTGTTCGTTCTTTGATTCTTTAGGGCTACACTGATGAGCCTGTTTCGAAGATCCTTTGCCAAGTAGAAGATGGGACGATTGTACAGCTGGATCGCTGGAACCTCCACGTGGAAAGAAACCCAGACCTGCCTCCTGAAGAACTGGAAGATGGCGTGTGTAAGGTTAGAGAGTTTTCCCTTCTGCAGAAAGGGAACCCTGGAGTACTTTCTGCCTGAGCCACAGAAAATACATTCCTGGCCGGAGGGTTAATGTCTGATTCCCTCCTATAGAGGTTATGGCTACTAGGGCTGTGAGAATAATGCTATCCAGTGATTCTGCCCCATAGACTTCTAAAGATCAAGATTTCCTAAGTGCTTCCATAGCGCAGGGAGCTATTCTCTGTCCTCAAATTCCACACCAGAAAGAAATATATCAGTTTTCTAATCTTTCAAATTCATTGCAAAATCTTAAACCCATGAGGAGATTAAAAAAAAAAAAAGTTGTATGGCCTGAAACATTAGGCACAAGGTCTTTCAATAGAAAGATACCATCGGAGATTTCTGGTCTTATAGCAAAAATTTGAATTTCATCACTTGTTTAGGATGGGAAGATACACCTAAATAAATGTTTGACTTAGCATTTTTCCTTCAGTGATTAAACTTGTATCTCACAAACAAAGGGATATAATTATAAAAATGCTACTGTGGAGCTTCAGGGGAAAATTCAGTTTTAAGTTCTGGCCTCAATTTCATATAAATCTGATTGGTTTCTGAGTAGCCACTTGCTTTCTATTATTTTGCCTTTTTCATTGTGTAAGAATCTCCAGGCAATGTGCCTCTGAAATGCAGATAGCAAGGCCCTGTTAAGTAGATTCTGATTAAGTAGATGTAGGGTGAAGGCCTAGCATCTGTGTAGCATCCCTGCTCTATTGGATCACACCATTGATTGAAGCCAAGATTTTATGGTGCTTTGGCCTTTGAATCCGGTATCATTTTAGACCAAAGCAGTGCACCTTTCCTTGGAGAAGGAAATGGCAACCCACTCCAGTATTCTTGCCTGGGAAATCCCATGAACAAAGGAGCATGGTGGGCTATAGTCCATGGGGTCACAAAAGAGTCAGATACAACTTAGTGACTAAACAACCACAAATGCACCTTTATTGATGAGCATCAAGATCCCGACCAATTGCGGTAGAAGCTCAAGTTACTTATTTGACTAAAGTTGGTTAAAACATGTTTTGTCTTACCTTCATGGTTTTTTTCACCTAAACTATGATCCAGAAACTAAAGTTTTTCATGGTTATCATGATTGCTTAGTTGACCTTAAGTTCATAACGTCACAGTGTTGTTTAAGCAAGTATCGTCTTGGGATATAATCCTTCTTTGTAATGTATTTGACTTATAAAAACTGGGCATAAAACAGCTAAAGTACAAAGAAATGTATCATATGGAAATGTTAAGGTCCTATCCCCACTCAACTTGGAATGGTTAGGCCCTCAATAGCAATCTCTATTTAATTCTTTTCCCAACAGCTTAGGAAATGGAAAGACTTCTTGATGCAGCCTGGGGACATTAATCCAGATAATTAAAGGGTTTCAAAAGTGGTTTTGTAAGGAGATGTGTAGGAAATTGGGACAATTTTTCCTGGAAAATGTGAATAAGAACTCTTAAAACAGATTAAATTGTGATGTTATTTAGAGGATGGTGACCAGATGTTCTCCTACGTTATCAGCAGATGCTGAGCCATGGGTTAGAATCGTAGCCAAAAGAACATAAATGGTAGAAATGGACATATCTGTGCTTTTGGCAGGATCACCAACCCTTGCTGTCGTTCCTAAGGACTTGTATTTTTGTTTAAGTGCAGGAACTGGACATTCTCAAATGTGAAGCCAGGAGAGTGAGACATGTTTTGGCATTGTTCTGTGTGTTTAGTTTCTCTCCCTGTTCTCCAGTCACTTGTAACCACTTCTAAGGGCTGAGCTGACCTCTGAATCAGTACATGCTCTGAGTCAGCCTTCTGTAGATGGATTCATCCTTTATTTCAATTTCTGTGTTTCTGTATTATTAATAATCTCTCTCTTGCTCTCTCTCTGATTCTCCCTCTCATTTCACAAGATGATTGCTCTAGTCAAAGAGAAAAATCTTACTGATCAAGGGGCATAGGAAACCCAGTAATTTTTGAAATCTTGAGGCTAAACACTTATTTCTAATAGAAGAGGAGTGCATTTCTCTCTGGAGGAGAAACCTGATCATTATCTGGAAACATCATCCAGGCTGAGATAATATTTCCCCTCTGTTTACTTTAACATTTACCTTCCAATCTGAGTTGCAGAAGAAAAAGTGGAAGAACCACCATATGCCTTCTAGCATTTCCCACATGCTTTCCTAATTGTTCTCACGTTAAACCAAAGGCCTTCAGATCATGTCAGCTTCATAGTTTTAATGCAGGACTTCAGGCTACTTAGTTTGTTCTCCCCTTTACTCAACTTGCAGCAGTAACAGCCAGGGACCCGGAGGACTCTGGCAAGGAAAGCTGAGGCTTGTGTATATTTCTATGTGTCTGTGTTTGCATGTTTCATGGTCATATTAAAGATGAAAGAGTTAATAGAGTAAATACAAATCTGAACACTAATAAATACACACACATATATTTTATTTCTAATTGGAGGATAATTGCTTTACTATGTGTTGGTTTCTGCTGTATAACAATGGAATCACCCATGAGTATACATGTGTCCCCTCCCTCGTGAGCCTCCCTCCCATCCCATCCCATCCCCGAGGCCATCACAGCACCGAGCTGAACTCTCCATGCTATACAGCAGCTTCCCACTGGCTGTCTATTTTGCACATGACAGAGTGTGTATGTCAGTGCTACCCTCTTAATTAGCTTTTAGTTTTTCTCTCGGTTGAGAATAGTTAAATGGCTCCCACTTGCTTATTGCTTACATGACTTTTGTCGAAAATATATAGATTTTTAGAAAATAAGGGTAAACAAATTAGGTGGTATTTATTTTCAGTAGCAATATTAGTTTGCTGAACATAAATTCTTCAAAAAATGTGCATCCACTGATTAAGAAGGTTAGACGTGATCCTTACAATTAAACTTATTTGCAGAGTTTGTTTAGTGAATTATCCCTTGTAACTGTTATAAATGTGCATCCCTCAGCCCTTAAGATTCTCATGTTATAATATCCACGAGAATGGTTCTCATTTAATAATTTGTGTTGTGTCTCTTGTTTCCTAAACTATTTAAAGTTCTTGGGAGTATCCTATGAGTTGAGCTTTCCCTAAAGAATTAATTCAAAAACCCCTTGTTCCTTCTATGTAGACACCCCTACGTTGGGTTGTGACTGGTCTTTCTCCCAGGGACTTGCCCCACAGACCAGTATCTGGCTTTCAACTTTACCTCTGTCTTTGTTCATCATTGCAGCTTCCTCTGAATGTTTTCAATAACTACTTCAGCCTTGGATTCGATGCGCACGTCACACTGGAGTTCCATGAATCCAGAGGTGAGGACAACGTCCCGTTTCCATCTCCCAGGGAGGAAGTTTCCAGCAGGTGTTTTGCATGTTCCCTTTTGATCGCACATCACGTAAACGTCCACAGTGTGTCTACTGCTGTTTCTCCATTTGAACTTTCACGGTGACCCTGGGAGCTCGATAAGATAGGAACTTAGTACAGATTTACCCTGAGGGTCTCAAAGACAGTAAAGATCAGGACCAGATGTGTGCTCCAGGACTCAGGACTGCTAATCGTGATGGTTGACTAGAAACTAAAGTCAGTGAACGACCAAGAAGTGATTAAAAAAAAAAAAGGAAAAACAGTGACTAAGAGCTGGTAAGAGAGGAATGATGCTGAGAGTAATGAATGCCATATTCATGGAGAGGATCTAGAGATGGCGGTACACAATATGCATGAAATGTTGAAACAGATTGAAACAGATGGCTGATGTAAGGTGTGGACTTTTTAGTATCTGTTAGTCTATCTTTTTTGCATTAAGTAAAAAAGAAATCATTATTAATGATGAAAGGTATAATTACTCAAGCTATTTTTTTAATGTAATTTATTTTTGGTGATGCTGGACCTCCACCACTCCACAGGCTTTTCTCTAGCTGTGGTGAGCCAGGGCTACTGTCTGGTTGCGGTGTGAGGGGGTTCTCGTTGTGGTGGCTTCTCTTGTTGCCTAGCACGGGCTCTAGGGTATGTAGACGTCAATAGCTGTGGCACTTGGGCTCAGTAGTTACAGCTCCTAGGCTCTAGAGAATAAGGTCAATAGTTGTGGTGCATGGGCTTGGTTGCTCTGTGACATGTGGGATCTTCCCAGATCAGGAATCGAACCAGTGTCTCCTGCATTAGCAGGTGGATTCTTTACCAATGACTCACCAGGGCAGCCCATCAGGCTAATTTTTTTTATTTTGTTTTCTGTTTATCGGGGGTTTCCCCATGTTTTTACCTGGATAGTCAAGAAATCTCAAGCTCCACTGCAGGAGGAGGAGGAAGAAAGTGAGGCTGCATTTTCATTAGGGTCACATGTACTTATTTTTGTTGATAGATAGTGGCTGGAAGCCATGCAAACCACAGTTCAGACTCCAAACTGTTCCTGATGCAGCTGCTCAGGGACTGTGACTTCATCACAAAGCTTGTATCATTTGCATACAATGCCTGCAGAGTGATTCAAAGCCTCATGAGAGCCATTCCAAAAAAAATAACCTTGCATAGAGTAACCTACTAGATATTAGTCAAAACATACAATAAATTGGGAATTATGCCAATCCATTTACATGGACTAGGTAATAAATACAAATCACACTAAAGCAGAATCCTAAAAAATTCAGTTGCAGAAAGTTTTTGGCATAGATATGAAATAGCCCATCAAATTGACATGGGACAGTTGCAGACTTTTATTACTATCTGTATTGTATTTCTTTTAGAAGGGACAATTAAAATGACATTCATTTTGAGACAGTTTATTATTGGTGTTTTCTGTGTAAATGCTTTTAGAATTACCAGTAGAAAAGCAAATAAGGAGTAAAGAAAGGCTGAACATTTTGATTACTTTGTATGTAAATAATGCAAACACTTGAATAATTTGATCAGAAAGAAAGTATATTGGATTTCCCTGCCAGGGGTTAAGACTCCATGCTTCCAATGCAGAGGATGTGGGTTTGGTCCCTGGTCAAGGAAGTCAGATCCAACATGCCGTGTAGTGCAGCCAAAAAATAAGTTTTAAAAAGTGATTTCCAGAGAGACGTTGTGGGGTGGGAGGTTGGGGGGTGGGATTCAGGATGGGAAGCTCGTGCACACCTGTGGTGGATTCGTGTCGATGTATGGCAAAGCCAATGGAGTATTGTTAAGTAAAATAAAGTAAAAAAAAATAAAAGAAGAAGGTATACTTTGTTTGATAGGAAAATAGATGCTGTTTTATTCTTCTCAAAGTGGCTAAGCCATATCTGGCTGAACTGTTGTGTAACAGAACATGTAATCATTTGGAACAAAATTCAGAGATTTAATAGGATTGGTCATTCAATTGTCAGTTGGCGTCTTGCCCAGTACTTTACACTGTTGCATTATGACAGTACTTGAGGAAGTACATTGAAAATACTCTAGTCCACTATTAGCTGAAACTCCAATATTTTGGCCACCTGATGCAAAGAGTTGACTCATTGGAAAAGACCCTGATGCTGGGAGGGATTGGGAGCAGGAGGAGAAGGGGACGACAGAGGGTGAGATGGCTGGATGGCATCACCGACTCAATGAACATGAGTTTGAGTGAACTCTGGGAGTTGGTGATGGACAGGGAGGCCTGGCGTGCTGCGATTCATGGGGTCGCAAAGAGTCGGACACGACTGAGTGACTGAACTGAACAATGATTATGGTTATCAGGTATCAAAGCTAGGTCTCACTTTGCCAGCTATGTGAATTAGATAGTCATCTTTGAGGAACATGAAGGATATTAAACACATTAAACTTTTAGTCTGAGATTGGATACTCAAGTCATACCCTCATTGAAATTGCTTATTATTCAGGGGATTTGAACCTTACACTACAAGGTCAAGGAAATACAATTATGACTCCTGAAAAGGTAGTATTTAACTTTGATATAGGATTTGCTATTTTCTCTGAATATAAAGAGGCAGGCAGATCAGCATGTTTCAAAGGATTATGAATGTTTCATGATTCATATGGTGAACTGACAGATTTCTTTGAAAAGGTGTTATTTTCAGTGGACTGCTAAATTTCACCATCACCATCACTGCAAAGGAACACTGCCAGGCTCTTGCCCAGGTAGTAAGACTCAAGCACAGCTGACCTTTGAGAAACCCTGTCCAAACTTCTGTATCTGTAACCTTCTTTTCCATCTTGAACCTCAGTGTGACATCTATTCATCATTCTAGATTCAAGTGTACTTGCCTCTGGAACACTTTTGATTTTCTCTGTGTGGACCCCACTCCCCCATGCTGCCCCCACTTCATCTTATATGGAGAAGGAAATGGCAACCCACTCCAGTATTCTTGCCTGGAAAATTCCTTGGACAGAGAAGCCTGGCAGGCTACAGTCCTTGAGTCATCTTATACAGCCATCTTTTTATGGCATATACAAAATGACATTTTTCATTTTCATTTTCAGATCTGTCTTCCCCTCTTTAAACAACACAAGGACAAAAGACTCTCTTATTTTTATCCTCCTGTGCCAAGTCCAGTGGCTGTCTCAAATGCCTGCTATAGGGATGGAATGTTAAATTGAAGAATAGGCTCATATATAAAAGATAAAGTAGAGGGAATATATAGTAAGAGGAAGTTGTATAGGCAGTGAGTAATATGAGAGTTTGGTGGGGATTGTTGACAGAAGAAAAGTATCAGGGGAAAGTTTCCAGAAAGGGTAGGAGGGAATATGATGGGAAATAAAGAAGGAATGTGATGTAGACAAGAAGTAAAATGGGTGAGGGCATTTCAGACAGGAAAGAAAAGTACAGAGGGACAAGGGAGCTTGTGATAAAGATGGGTTAGATGACAGGTTAATACAGAGTGAAGATTTTTGCCATGGTGTTAGAAAAATGAAGATGATGCTGGTAAAAATATTTGTACTTAAGGTGCAGTGACTTTGAAAGAAAAGATTTTTATAACACATAGAATTTTATTTTTTTATTTATTTTTTTTAATTAATTTATTTATTTATTTTTAAATTTAACTTTACAATACTCTATTGGGTTTGCCATACAACACATAGAATTTTAATTGAAGATGATACTGTCACTGTAGGCATAGATTTTGAAGTCATTAATGTATACATAACTGATGTCTTAAGATTGGATTAATATCCAATGCAGATAATTTGGAAGATGTGTGAGTTATATGGGCTTCCTAGGTAGCATTAGTGGTAAAGAACCTGCCTGGCAATGCAGGAGAGGTAACAGACGTGGGTTTAATCTCTGGGTTGGGGAGATTCCCTGGAGGAGGGCATGGCAGTCCACTCCGGTATTCTTGCCTGGAGAATCCCATGGACAAAGGAGCCTGGTGGGCTACAGTCCATGGGGTCACAAAGAGTTGGACACGGTTGAAGCAACTTAGCACACACACATGAGTTATATGGCGTTCAAATTGCTTATTGGCTTTTATAAACATAGCATTAAACTTATATTTGCTAATATCTCCCTAATAGGCAAGGCCAATTACAGATAAAAGTAGAGTTTGGGATTCCATTTTAATGGCACATATGTTATTGTGCTGTACACAAAGATGGGATTAATATGTTAAAATAATGGAATGGATTATACCCAGGGTTTTGTCATCATTATAAATGGATTACATTCAGAGCCAAATCATTTAGATGATTTAGATGATGAGATTTGGCAAGTTTGAACTAATGAGATTTAGATGAGGTCTTTGGATTTTGAGTTGATGCTGTAATGGGAATGAGACCTTTTGGGACCTGGGAGGAAGTGAATGAGTTTTTCACACGTGAAGGATGCGAATTATAGGGGCTAGGAGGTAGACTATTATAGGTAAAATTTTGGTTTCTGTGAACTTTGCCATTTGGTGTCATGCTTGCCATTCAAATACAGGGTTGGGATTTGGACACTTTTGGCCAGTCAGCCAGCTGTCTGATGAGAAATGACTTGGAGAAAGATCTATTCCTAAAAAAGGATAGCGAACGAACCAAATAGCAGAAGATGAATGCTGACAGTTGTTCCTTTGGAATGGCTTGGAATTTTATCAGAGTGTAAGGAAATAGTATTTCATTTGGGGATTTTATCATCCCTTGAATTCATGTGACCATTCTCTGATGAAGATTCTTGTTTAATCTATTTATGGTCTTCAACCTATATAACATCCAGGAACAAACACAAAATTAAGCCATTCTCAGTCAGAGCCTTTGCTGTCTTTTGCCGAGTCCATTCTGCAGGTCATCTGTATGTGTCTGTATCTGCCTATATGTGTGTGCTCACGTGTGTCTGACTCTGCAACCATATGGACTATAGCCTCCCAGGCTCCTCTGGGAAGAGGGATTCCAGGCAAGAATGCTGGAGTGGGTTGTCATTTGCTTCTCCAGGGGATCTTCCCAACCTCGGGATCAAACTGCATCTCCTGCATTGGCAAGAAGATTCTTTACCACTGAGCCATCTGGATGCCACATAAATACACACACATATATAATATAATATTTACATATCTTCACTAAATCAAATGGTTTTTCGAGGCCTGTCACAAACAAGAGTGTAGATGGTATTTAGGAGTTTTTGCAAAATGTGACAGCAAATTCTTCATTGATTTTTATCCAGATTCCCTATATTAAATTTGAGCTGCATACATAGTTTATGGAAGCTGTGCTCCATGGAGGTCAAAGCAGACAGTAGACCTTCTCCCTTCTCCCTTCCTTCTTTCTTCTGTCACCCGCTGCCTTGTATTCCAACCAATCCTCTATTTTGAATAGAGTCCAGAGTGTCTCAGCCTTTAATATGCATGGGAATCACCTGGAGAACTTGTTAAACCAGATTCCTAGACCCCAGCCCCCAGACATTCTAATTCAATAGGATTAGGCTGGAGCCTAATCATCTGCATGTCTCAGTTGATACTGCCACTGATGACAGTTTGGGGCTGTATCCCTGGGCTATTGTGCCAACTGCCTATAACTGAGGGAAACACGATAATGAAGCTGTTGGTTCCTTGGGACGGGGAGGGACAGAATGTGGAGGAGCTAATCTAACCCACTACTTCTAATGAAGTCTGTGTAACAAAACCACCTTTTCCCTTTCACAGAAGCAAATCCAGAGAAATTCAACAGTCGTTTTCGAAATAAAATGTTCTATGCAGGGGTAAGTATACATTTCATTTTTTAATGATTACATGTGATTTATACTAATTTACTGATGGTAATAAAGATGCTAATAATTACGTACACATCACAGATGTTTACATGTGTGTCTATGTATGTGTGTGTGTGCTCAGATATGTCCAACTCTTTGCGACCCCATGGACTGTAGCCCTCCAGGCTCCTGTGTCCATGGGATTCTCCAGGCAAGAGTACTGAAATAGGTTGCCATTTCCTTCTTCAGGGGATATTCCCAACCCAGGGATCAAACCCAGGTCTCCTGCATTGCAGGCAAATTTTCTACCACTGCACCACCCGGCAAGCCCTATGTTTATATATAGTTAATGCTTAATGTGTTGGTTGAAGAATAAAAGTAAGGGTATATTTCTTAAGTTGGTTGGCAGAGAGTTCATTATCTTTGAACTCTAAAGGCCTTATGCTGAGTGGGAATGATATTCAAGAAGTGGTGTGAAAAACAAACATCAAAGTCAAGCTAGAGAACTTGAAAATTAGGTAGACTGAAAGATGTATGGCAAGTCTTGGGTAAGAATGTATTTTTCATAAGGGTATGTATCCTATGCGTTGACATTTGGATGCAAAATTAAGAGACCATAGAGAGTTTTTTCAGGGAAGCATATATGAGATAAAGGGGCACCCTTCTTACTTCTTCTCAGGGACATCCCTGGATGTGAATGGCTAGAAAGAGGAAAAAAAAAAAAGAGGGCCTCCAAAATATTGATTTTTAAAGTGTGCTTAAATTTATACCACTGGATAGAGGGGATTAAAGTAAAAAAGAGGTGAAACAAGACAGTTTCAGTGGCGAGTTAAAGATCGATTTTATCAGCATCTCCTGGATAAACAAGAAGGTCAGGAAAGGCTGTCAGATCTCCAAACTGACCCTTGAAATTACCTACATTTTCTCTCTCCTACTGCTATCTTAAATTTTATCATAAATTACATTTTGAAAACAAAGAGATTTCAACTTGACAGCCTCTGCACTACTTTAGAGAATTTGTTTTATGTTTTGTATTTTTGCATAACTCAGAATTCCTAGGATCTATCTATCACATAAAATCAGGGCTTTGTCTAACTGTGTAATGAAGCGTTTTTTTTTTTTTCTTCTTTCTTTCCTTGTGGTATAGGCAGCTTTTTCTGATTTCCTACAGAGAAGCTCTAGAGATTTATCCAAACATGTTAAAGTTGTCGTAAGTATTGCGTGTGTTGACTCATTTCCCTTTGAATGTAAATATCATGTCCTTAACAGAAACCCCAAATACCAGTTTATGAACTTAATCAGTGGGCTGCATAGAACTTGAACTCAATTGAGTATGGTGTGTTCAGCCACCATTTAGGAGCATTCAGTTATGTGTTGGCCACTGAACAGAGGATGAAGTTAAATAAGATGGATGGATTTTGCTCCTGAAAAAACTCACGGTTTGGTCATGCTGAAGGGCACCTAGCTCATGGCAGAACAATAGAGTAAATGTTGTTACTGTTCGACTGTTTGTGTCATGTGCTGGTGGCACCGAAGGAGAACTGCAAACCGCCCCTGGTGTGGTGAGGGAAGCCATCAAAGCAAGGATGTTGAGCTGGGTCTTGAAGTAGAAATAGATGCTCACCAGACAACGAGCTTTGTCCCCAGGCTATCGGAAGAATCTTCATGTTCAGAAAAATACTTTGATTTTCGTATTTTTGTGGCCACTTACTCTCTAGCCTGGTCAAGGTCCCTTACCACTTAGGAGTTTTTTTGGCTGCTGTTTACTTCTGAATCTCTATCCCAAGGTGGGGAGTACTCATCTTGGAGGCAAGGGAGACGGGAAGTCATTTTTTCTCTAAGAGATATATTTAAAAATAGCATATCATTGATTATTAAGAAAGAGAAAGTGTTTCCTTGAAGTGAGTGAGTTGAGAGGGAATGAACATGGCTTTGTTGCACGTCCCTGTATAAGTGAAACAGGAAAGACAGAAAAAAGGTACAGATGAGGAAAGAGAAATGCGAACACAGCAATGCTTGGATTTATTGTGGAATAGATAAGAATAGCATTTGTGACAGAAGGAGGTAGGATAAAAGGTATACACGCAAATAGAGAAAAATATATGACCTTAAACTAATGGATTTATAGAGGAATACAGAGGAGCCTAAGATAAATATTCAATTTTCTTGACACCAATAAACCATATAGGAGACACAAATCTCCTAAATCATTTGAAACAAAGACATTACCACTAACAGCCTTTGGCATCACTTTATAGATGTTTCAGTTCTCATAAAATACTAATGAAAAGCTAGCATCCTTTAGTTGTAGCAACTCTTGAAAACTGGAATATTGCCTTTTTAAATCTAGATATGAGAAAGAGACATAGTCCCTTAAACTGTGAAGATCTTAATTTTGATAAAGCTATGGTTATGTAAGTAGCAGTAGCCTTGCCTGAGACATATCCTGTTTCTTCTGTAGCGGCCTGCAAACAGCCAAAAATAAACTTTCCCTCTTCTCCCAGTGTTTTTTGCATTATTGGGAACACGGTAGCACCTGCCTGGAGAGCCAGCGAGTGGAGGGCAGTGGCTATTTTGAATGGTGTTCACTGTCTAACTCAGCTGGGTGGAAATTAAACTCCACGTGTCTCCACACCACTAGAGAGCTTTTCTCCCCCATCTGGCAGTCTTCCTGTTGAGAAATGTCTCAGGCATGGGTAGCCATAGAGCGGGGATTAAAAAGAGCCTGCAGAGGGGCCAAGGCAGCCAGAAACTTAGAAAAGGTTTGATTTCAGCGGTAGGTATAATATTCCAGGTGGATTGGTCTGTGTAACCATCTTTTATTTATGAAGAGAAAAAAAACCACCCAATAGAAACTAAGTCTTAACAGTTGGGATTCAGTCCTAGGTCTGTCTTTATGAGGTCTGTCTATATGACTAAAAGCACATGCGTTTGAAGCAACAATTACCATTGTGCTATGCCACAGAAATATACAAGGGTGTTTCCACAGTTATGTCACCGAGAGTGAGACTGAAAAGATGGGGAGTCAGAGCGAATGGATGGACACATAAGAGCAAACTATCTTATCTTTGCCACGATGTGAAGTCAGTGTTTCTGATGTAATAGTTAATAATCTAATCTCACAGAAATATAAAAGATGTGCACAAATACTACACACACACACACACACACACACACACCCAGAGGATAGTAACAAAAACCTACATACATCCTTCTTTTGTTCTACTACACATGTGTTCTTCTTGTTTCGATTCACCCACATGGGAGCTTGTACACAGGAAGATTTTTTTTGTATGGAAGTATTTTCCTTTGTGTGTTTGAAGTAGGGAGAAAGTTGAAAACTGCAGTCCTAAAAATTTGTGAAGTTTAAATGCAATAATATATAGGAAAATTTTGTAAAATATTGTAAGGCATGCATCCTCATAGAATTTGCTGAGTTTCTAGAATCACTATGTTTTTTTCAGGTGGAAAAAGTAGAAAATTAAAAGAAAATTAATTCTGTTCTAAATAAAATAATATATAAGATTTTTGCTGTAATGCAACAGTGCTGCTTTGCATACTATTAAGATATCACATGCTGTTTGTTTGTTTAAGTTTAAGTTGCTTACAACACTCAGTTTTGATCATTTAAGACGTCTACATTTTTTTCTTCACTGGTAGAGCCATCTATCAAGTCCTTAAATTGGGAGACCGTATGAGTGTTTAAGATTTTGAAAGTGTTGTGAAAACACCTTCAGTCAATGTTTAGAACTTCATTCCAATCTAAATAACATTTGAGAATACTTTGCTTATTTATGATTATAAGATTTTCCAGAAATAGTATTTGAGAATGTTCATGAAAACTAGTCTGGGTTAAGATCAGCTGGGAGGAGGTGAATGAGACAACCCTGATGGCTAGCAGAGTCATCGTAACCTGGATTGCAAGTCCCTCTGAAGAAAATTTCAGAANCTACTACACATGTGTTCTTCTTGTTTCGATTCACCCACATGGGAGCTTGTACACAGGAAGATTTTTTTTGTATGGAAGTATTTTCCTTTGTGTGTTTGAAGTAGGGAGAAAGTTGAAAACTGCAGTCCTAAAAATTTGTGAAGTTTAAATGCAATAATATATAGGAAAATTTTGTAAAATATTGTAAGGCATGCATCCTCATAGAATTTGCTGAGTTTCTAGAATCACTATGTTTTTTTCAGGTGGAAAAAGTAGAAAATTAAAAGAAAATTAATTCTGTTCTAAATAAAATAATATATAAGATTTTTGCTGTAATGCAACAGTGCTGCTTTGCATACTATTAAGATATCACATGCTGTTTGTTTGTTTAAGTTTAAGTTGCTTACAACACTCAGTTTTGATCATTTAAGACGTCTACATTTTTTTCTTCACTGGTAGAGCCATCTATCAAGTCCTTAAATTGGGAGACCGTATGAGTGTTTAAGATTTTGAAAGTGTTGTGAAAACACCTTCAGTCAATGTTTAGAACTTCATTCCAATCTAAATAACATTTGAGAATACTTTGCTTATTTATGATTATAAGATTTTCCAGAAATAGTATTTGAGAATGTTCATGAAAACTAGTCTGGGTTAAGATCAGCTGGGAGGAGGTGAATGAGACAACCCTGATGGCTAGCAGAGTCATCGTAACCTGGATTGCAAGTCCCTCTGAAGAAAATTTCAGAAACTTGCAAGGATCTTGGGAATGCTTTAACCCTGTCTCCCAAGGAGAAGACGGGGGGTGGGAGTGGGTTGCATTCTGTGATGCGGGTGTGAGGAGAGCAGATAAAAAGCAGGCTTTATACCTTTGACATCAAGAGGCCTAGCGTCCTGACCAGAGAGCTCCTCCTTTGGCCTTTGTCACCCGTGGGACATGAGAAAGGGAGACGAAAGCCCCCTCCTTGATCAGTCCGAGGATGCTCCTGTGGAAAGCGCTAACCAGTCAGGCAAAGTGAGAGTGCTGGTCGCTCAGTCGTGTCTGACTACGGCCCGTGGACTGTAGCCCACCGGGCGGCTCAGTTCATGGAGACCTCCAGGCAGGAATACTGGGGTGGATAGCCATTCCCTTCTCCAGAGGATCTTCCCTATCCAGGGATTGAGCCCAGGTCTCCTGCATCGCAGGCAGATTCTTTACCATCTGAGCCACCAGTGAAGCCCCAAGCAGGTCAGGGAAACCACACACAAAGGTATTGAGGCCAAGCCAGCCTGCGGCCCTTGAAACCCAAAGTCGCATCCAGAACCAATGAAGTGGTTCATATCAGAAGACCAGTCACAGTCTGTAAGAGATTACACTAAGAATAAATCACTAATGGAGATAATGCTAATTTATAATAGATAGTTAGGGGAAAAAAAAAAACATGCAGGATATATTCCTTTCAAACTGCTTTCAAAATATTACACTGAACATTTTCAAAAGACAAATTATCTCAAGAAGCAAGGAAAATAAATGGTCATATGCATGACTATTTTTGAATCAGATGATGGTGGTAGAGATTACTACTGCCTCATCTTGAGGCTTTGGCCTTTTGTTCTTTTAAGCATTCATAAATCTTTTAAGGATTTACTGCATAGCACAGGGAACTATATTCAATATCTTGCAATCCCTGGTGGCTCAGTTGGTAAAGTGTCTGCCTGCAATGCAGGAGACCTGGGTTCGATCCCTGGGTCAGGAAGATCTCCTGGAGAAGAAAATGGCAACCCACTTCAGTATTCCTGCCTGGGAAATCCCATGGATAGAGGAGCCTAGTGGGCTACAGTCCATAGGGTTGCAAAAGTCAGACACGACTTAGCGACTCAACCTACTTACCTACCTAAATCTTTTAATGTTGATACTACAAGCCTAAGGATCTAATCACAGTCCAAGGTTAAGAATAATGAGAGTTCCTTGGATTGTGAGACCAGAGGAAAGCATTTTGGTCAAATGGCAGCTTTGTTTTTACATGAAGTCAAAGCAAAACCAAGCCCTGAACTCTGGAGCTGGGAAAGTTAGAATAAATTTTCAGTCGCAGTAATGGCCATCCATGTCAGCAACAGACAAGGACAAGGGTAAGACTTTGGTACCTGCCCTTGTCAGCTAAGTTGGCTTGTAGACTTACACCTGCTTCAAAACCCTTGCTTTTTCTGCTTTGATTGTTGCAGTGTGATGGGACTGATCTTACCCCAAAGATCCAGGAACTGAAGTTCCAGTGTATAGTGTTTTTAAATATACCCAGGTAAGCCCTGTTCTTATTGTCTTGCTTGGTTTGATGTGAACTCTGTTTGACCTAAGGTTCTCTGCTTTCATGATGGAAAATTTCCAGGTATAAGAGATGAAAAATAGTTCCTTTAATGACTTATTAAGAGTCTCCAGACTTGATCATTTTTTCTCCTACTTGCTTTGTTAATGTTCTCTATGGTATTTTTTCATGTATGTGGTATAGCATGCATGGTGTATACTTACCCACACTTAAGAAGCCCAGGCAGCCCTCTGGACTGAGACATTTTAATGTAATTCTCAATTACTGACCCCTCCACCCTGTCACCCTCCCCAGGAATGATGGACTTGAATAAATACATGTTCTTAGTTTCCCAAAAGCTATTAGGAAACCTTCCAGCCTGATTTCAGCATGGAATTCATTCAAAATCGTTGCCAGATGATTGCTTTGAAAAAATAGGATCAATTAGAGCAGCATTTTCTAGCCAGAATGTCAGCTTTCTTTGGTGCTATTATATACCTCAGGAGAAAGGGGTATTTAAGATTAACTAGTCTCAAAATAAGCACATTTCTCAGTGGGCTTAAATTTAGATTCTAGGCTCCCAAGCCAAGATTTGAAAGGGATGGATCCCTGACTCTTTGTTATTTGCAAACCAGACAACTCAGACACAAAAATCCACAAGTAAGTTCTATTTAGACTGAATTTGGTTGAAATGAGAAGTGTATGCAAATCTATGTCTGGGAAAGCATAGTCTCCTGATGACTTTTGGCCATGCTCAGTTTAGCCCCTTACAATTTATTCCAGAAGTATTTTCATCTTAGTCATTGAAGTAGGGGGCCTAGATTCTCAGGAAACATTGTTCATTAGCTTGCTTTAATTTTCTTTTCTTCTCCTTACTCTTCTTGCTCCTTCCCATCTCCCCTCTGGACTTTGTTCATTCTGCTTTTCAGTTTCCCCGACTTCCCCTTCCCTTTTTGATCTCACATCTTTGTCTCATCCCTTTTTCACTCCTCTGTCTTCAGTTACTGTTCCCCCATCCTGGGGTACTCATTGTCTTAATTATGTGTTTACTGCTGATGCTTACCCAGCTCAATTTTCTTTTCCTCTCTTACTGGCATGTATATGTCTCCCTCCAAGACCAAATTCTGAAACCACCTATTGATGACTCATGGGATGTCACAGAAAGTAGGCCTATGTGAATTATAGAGTGAGAAACACACACACACACACACACACACTATTGATACTATGTATAAAACAGATAACTAATGAGAATCTACTGTACACCACAGGGGACTCTACTTAAAGCTCTATGGTGACCTAAATGGGAAGAAAGTCTAAAAAAAGAAGGGATTGCTGTTGTTGTTCATCACTCAGTCATGTCTGACTCTTTGTAACCCCATGGACTGCAGCACACAGGCTTCCCTGTCCTTCACCATCTCCCAGAGCTTGCTCAAGCTCATGTCCATCGAGGCGGTGATGCCATCCAACCGTCTCATCCTCTGTTGTCCCCTTCTCCTCCTGCCTTCAGTCTTTCCCAGCATCAGGGTCTTTTCCAATGAGTCGACTCTTCCCATCAGGTGGCCCAAGTATTGGAGCTTCAGCATCAGTCCTTTTAATGAGTATTCAGGATTGATTTTCTTTAGGATTGACTGGTTTGATCTCTTTGAAGTCCAAGGGGAAAAAAGAGGGGATGGATGTATACTATAGCTGATTCACTTTGCTGTACAGTAGAAACTAACACAACTATACTCCAATAAAAATTTAAAAATAAAAAGTTGATCAAGAATGGATTAGTAGAAAGTTGGACACCATGGGATGCTTTTGTTGTCGAATTTTGACCCATTTTCATAAATTGATACTTGGAGGGGAAGGGGATAAACCCATTTTCTTTTTTATTGGGAGACATGAACCAAGAGTAGAAAGCCATTCTTTTGTGCAATCAACATCAGATCAAACTATAAATTGTTGCCTGATGATGATCACAAGAAGACTGGCACAAACTCTAATTCTGATTTTACTTTTCTCTTGCAGATATTGTGCTGGCACAATGCCCTGGGGGAACCCAGGAGATCACCATGACTTTGAACCTCAGCGTCATGATGATGGTTATATTGAAGTCATTGGATTCACCATGGCATCTTTGGTGAGCAATACATCTGTTTCTTTGAAGTAAAATGTGTTTTAGTCACAATGAGAGTTTATTCATTTTACAAGATTTTGGTATAATGTTGTCTCCTGGCTTATCAACTTATAAGTGAAAGTGAAGTCGCTCAGTCGTGTCCTACTCTTTGCGACCCCGTGGACGGTAGCCCACCAGGTTCCTCCGTCCATGGGATTCTCCAGGCAGGAATACTGGAGTGTGTTGCCATTTCCTTCTCCAGGGGATCTTCCCGACCCAGGGATCGAACCTAGGTCTCCCACATTGCAGGCAGACGCTTTAACTGTATGCAATGTGGAGTTGCTAGGGGAAGCCAAAAGCAAAAAGTCATTCTTTATGTCACTAAAGAAAGTTGATGCATATTTGTTTGAACTTCAAAGGTAAGTGAATATTATTTGTTACTTTTCCTGATATTTTCTATCAGAACGCAATGCACAGTTTTTGTTAATTACATAACATTATGCCACAAACATATCCCAACATTGATGTAGAAATCTTGCCATTTGATACTTTGTTGGTTCATGGAGGACTCAAGTTTAGATAAAAAAGAACATGGTCATTTGCATTCATCTCCATTTTACCCACTTAAGCATAAGATGGGCATCTACATTATCAGAATATCCGAATATAGAAAGACTTCTCATGACATTAATGAATATTCACTTGCAGTTTTGAGATCGCCTTGCATTTTAATTTTGGTTCCTAGCATTAGACAAGTAAGTGTATAGAATAAGGTCAATTGCAAGCAGGTTTTAGCCTTGCGTTTTAATTTATTATTGAATGATAAAGAAACTAATTAAAAATTTTTGCATGTCATTTTATCAGATATAGATCAGCCATACCATCAGTTTGTAAAGCAAATGAAAATAAAACTTCTTCTTGCACTTGGCTAGCACTTAGTTCATGCTGTTATATCTCAAGGCTAGAAGGTTGTATTTCTTCTTCTAAACAACCTAAAACAACTCTCTCTTTCATCCATCTCATGGATTTCAAGTGACTTTTCCTCCATCACCTTGAATAGGTGAAATTTAACAGAATAAACTCTTGTGATTATGAAAAGAATGTTCATCTCCTGAGATGGTGATGTTGCTCATTACATTTGATGTGTCTAGAATGAAATGGTCATTAGTATAAAAGATTGGTCTGGGAACGATCTAATTTTCAAGATCGTACATAGCTCATATGTAACTCTTTCTTTCCAAAAGTCTTTATGTTAATTATAGATAAAGACTCAGCCAAGAGCGAACAGGAATAAGTCCAGTTAGGGTATGTGCAAGGAAGAATGTTTGGAGGTGCACGAGAAAGTCACAAACCTGGTCGTGTGTTATTTTGCTCATTCATTTATTTACTAATCCAGTGAACATGTATTGAATTTTTTGGCATGAGAGTTTACTAGTCCTGGCTGTGCTGTAGAAGGTTGTCAAGGAGTGGCTAAAAGAAGATGATCCCTTACCTAGGCCTGCAAGGGCAGGGAGAATATGAGACACTTTCCCATTGCTCTGAAGATCACAGACTAAATCTTTACTGCAAAATTGAGTTTCTTTCCAAATCTCCATCCTTTGCCACTGCCCTCTGTGCTTTGTAGCTTGTTGCCTCTCAAGTCAACTATAGCACTAGACATCCTTTGCTTCTTTGTACTACAGGACCATTGCCCATGCTGCCTATCTCAAATGTTCTTTACCTCTTCATCTTATGTAACTTTTCAGTCTATATTCTGTTAGATTCTTTTTATTTTATTTATTTATTTACTTATTTATTTTTAATTTTTTTTTTTACTTTATTTTACTTTACAATACTCTATTGGCTTTGCCATACATCGACATGAATCCACCACAGGTGTAGGGTTGTTTCTGCTTACAGTTATATAATTAAAGTCTGAACAAGAAGGAGAAGGCAGAGTGAAACTGGGTAATTAGAAGAGAATTTAGTGGATGGACTCTTACAAGTAGTGCACTAGGTTATGAGAAGCGACAATGGATGGTGGGGTATTCCTGAGCTGAAGATGCAAAGGCAAGGAAGCAGTCAGCTGTACCAGAAAAAGAATGACTTAGGAAGGACCACCTGGTAGGAGTAGTGTTTGCTAAGTGAAAGCAGTCATTCTGCGCCAGCCTGTCAGGGAGAAAGCTGGAGATATCAGTACAGTTCTTGCTCTCCAGCCATTAAACAGTCTAACTGGGTCAGTTTCACAGGGCAGGGAAGAGGGCATGGAACGGGTGGAGTATCGGGTGGGAATGGCAGGTGACTGGTATCCATCAGTCTAGTGCATCGCTGGTCCACAGCAGAGAACCTGAGACTTGTCTTTGGCAATAAGAAATGTGACAGGATGAATGAATTTTGCTGGGTGAAGAAGAATGGGACTTGACATTCTTGAAAAAGGGAAAAGTACAGACACTTGGTAGTCTAAGAGAGTATAGTCTTCTGTGCAGTCTACAGTCATTTTTATGTAGCTTAAAAATAGGTGAAAAGCGAAAGCGATGCAGATGGTCCTGGAGAGGCAGGCAGGGGTGATATCACAAAGTGCAGTAGAGAACTTACCTAGGAGTTTTGATTTTGGGGCATAAGTAAAGTGTGTTTCAAAATAAATATTTGTTCAGGAAAAGTTCGCTGGAGAAACTGACAGCACATTGAACTCTCATTCACTATCACCTAGCCTCATGCATGCGTGCGTGGAAAGTCGCTTCAGTTGTGTCCGACTCTGCGACCACATGGACTGTAGCCCTCCAGGCTCCTCTGCCCATGGGATTCTCCAGGCAAGAATACTGGAATGGGTTGCCGTGCCCTTCTCCAGGGGATCTTCCCAACCCAGGAATCGAACCCGTGGCTCTTATGTCTCCTGCATTGGCAGGTGTCACTTAACCTATGATCAATTCATGCACAATCTTATTTCTGTCTCCAACTAGGGTCTCCTCTCTTACATTATTTTGAACTAAATATGACATTATATAATTTTACCCATAAATATCTGAGTATGTTTTTTAAAAAATAAGACTTCCTTTAATGAATACAATCATACCATCTCAAAAACAATAGCATCTTAATGTTACTAAATATCTACTCAGTACTCCATTGCTAATTGTCTTGCAGATGTCATCTGTTTTCTCTCGCTCTGTTCATTTGCATCAGGATTCAAATAAAGTACCTTCATGGTGATTAGTTGTTATGACTCTTAAGTCTTGGTAGCACCCATCTCTCTCTCTTCTTTTTTTCATTTATCTATTAAAGAGACCAGGCTGTTTGTCCTGTGAAGTTTCCCTGAGTCTGAACTGTGCTGATAATGTCCACAGAGTCTCAGTAATGTGCTCTTCTCTTTTACCTGTTTTTGCTAAGTTGATAGTTGGATATAGATTCATCAGACACATATTTCTCCACATCTCTTTTGTAAGTAGTGTTTTATTCCAAAGGAGGGTATGTAACGTCTGGTTCTCTCTCTCTCTCCATAATAGTCTTTGATGATCAATGTCAGGATCTAGGAATCATCAGGGATTGCACAGCAGTGATATTCTGACTCCTTTCTTCATTTGTTAACTGGGGTGTTTCTATAAGGAGAAGTTTTTCCTACACCTGCTGCTTGCCTGGGGCTTCCCTGGTGGCTCAGTGGTTAAGAATCTGCCTGTCGATGAAGGAGACACAGAGTTGATCCCTGATCTGGGATGATCTCACATGTCTCCGAGCAGCTAAGCCATGTGCCCCAACTTTGGGGGTTTCCCAGGTGGCAGAGTGGTAAAGAATCCTCTTGCTAGTAAAGGAGACACAAGAAATGTGAGTTCGATCCTTAGGTTGAGAAGATCCCCTGGAGTAGGAAATGGCAACCTGCTCCAGTATTCTTGCCTGGAAAATTCCATGGACAGAAGAGGCTAGCAGTCTCCAGTTCATGGGGCGGCAAGAGTTAGAGATGGCTGAGCACATGCTCTTTGATTACTTAGTTACACAGTTTGTTTCAGAGAAACAGGACAAGCAAGTCTTTCATTTATATATTTTCAAAGTAATTTAGTTCATTAGTGTCCTTCGGTGACTGTGGGTTTAAACTGGCATCAGATTTTGGGGACTTCTCCCATCAAGGGTTGAAGTCTGTATAACCTCCCCTTGACTCTATGTGGACTTACAAATACTTAGAGAATAGAGTACAGTGGAATTGATGCTATGTAACTTCTGAGGTTGGATTGTTAAAGGCCATGCAGCATTTCGGAAATATGGGCAATATGGATTGGTCTCTAATTAATAGGGATTTTGTAAATACTGCTGCTGCTGCTAAGTCGCTTCAGTCGTGTCCAACTCTGTGCGACCCCATAGACGGCAGCCCACCAAGCTGCCCTGTCCCTGGGATTCTCCAGGCAAGAATACTGGAGTGGGTTGCCATTTCCTTCTCCAATGTGTGAAAGTGAAAAGTGAAAGTGAAGTCCCTCAGTCTTTGCAACCCCATGGACTACAGCCTACCAGGCTCCTCCGTCCAAGGGATTTTCCAGGCAAGAGTACTGGAGTGGGGTGCCATTGCCTTCTCCATTGTAAATGCTAGGCAATATTTATTTAAAATATCTCACTGCTTTCATTCACTTAGTGTCACTCATAAATATTTATTGAATAGTGGTTGAAACCACAAATACCTATCGAATCCATAAGTAACACTTGTTAGATAAAACNTTGTAAATGCTAGGCAATATTTATTTAAAATATCTCACTGCTTTCATTCACTTAGTGTCACTCATAAATATTTATTGAATAGTGGTTGAAACCACAAATACCTATCGAATCCATAAGTAACACTTGTTAGATAAAACAGGTACAAAATGAATCAATAGATAAGCAATGTCTTCAGGGTGCCCACAGTCCAGTGTTGGGAGGGAGGTGAGGAAGGAAACGAGCAATCACAGGCTGAGATAATAAATTCTGGGGGAAAGGGATGTGGAATGAGGATAGAAAGAACCATGTTTACAGATTAGAGTCTTTTTGGGTGAGATTGCCAAGTGGCCACTCTCATAGAGGCATCAGTTTAAGAGAACATGGAAGCCAGGAGGACCAGTGGTGGCTTAGAGTGGTGATGCAGATGGTGAATGAAGGGCAGAGTTAGATTTTTTTTTTTTTAATTGTTGTTTTAACTATTATGGGGAGTTTGCAACGAATGGCCTGAGACAGAATGGGATTAGTTGCTCAGAAAAGTTATCTGGATGTCAGTGTGAAAGTGACGAGAATCTCCACTTCTGCAGACAGATGGACAAATCAGGATTTTGGTACCAAAGTCCAGGTGAAGAGATGAGAATATCTGAAAGCCTGGTGAAAGTGGTGATGAAGACAGAAGGGGTTGATGAATGGATAGGGACTTATCTTGAGAATGAGAAAGGGGTGGGTGGCCAGCGTAGGCCATTGAGTAAAGGTGACAATATTATATGAGAGAGAAAATATAAAAGAAGGATAAAAGTGTCAAAATTGAACCCTGTTTCATGTAGGTCATAATTGAAATCCCTGTGAGACATCTAAGAAGATATACAAATGTGCAGTTTGAAATGTATACTTGGAACTCAGGAGAACTTACTAGGTTGGGAGAGAGTGTTTAATATTCTATCTGTATTTATCTTCCTATCTTTCTCTCCCATCCTGTCATGAGTAGGTAAAGGAGAAAAAGAATAGAAAGGAGTTGGTGTAGAGAACATGAAATTGTAAAATTATTAAATGTAGATTAAACTGCACAGTTTTTCACATCCCATGTAATTTAAATAACGTTACTCGAGCTCCAACACTTTGGCCACCTGATGCGAAGAGTCAACTCATTGGAAAATACCCTGATGCTGAGAAAGATTGAGGGTAGGAGGAGAAGCGGGTGGCAGAGGATGAGATGGTTAGGTGGCATCACTGACTCAAAGACATGAGTTTGAGCAAACTCCAGGAGATGGTGAAGGACAGGGAAGCCTGGCGTGCAGTAGTCCACAGGGTCGCAAAGAGTCAGATATGACTTAGCAACTGAGCAACAAAAACCACAACTCAATACTCACATACATCTTACTATTGACATATATGAGTANTGAGTTTGAGCAAACTCCAGGAGATGGTGAAGGACAGGGAAGCCTGGCGTGCAGTAGTCCACAGGGTCGCAAAGAGTCAGATATGACTTAGCAACTGAGCAACAAAAACCACAACTCAATACTCACATACATCTTACTATTGACATATATGAGTATCAATTTGTTGCTGTTACTATCCATATAACATGGGCTTCCCTGGTGGCTCAGATGGTAAAGAATCTGACTGCAGTGCAGGAGACCTGGGTTGGATCACTGGGTTGGGAAGATCCCTTGGGGAAGGGACTGGCAATTCACTCCATCGTCAACCTGATGGACAGAGGGGCCTGGAGGGCTACAGCCTATGGGATCACAAAGAGTCAGACACAACTGAGCGACTAATACTTACTTATCCATAGGGCAGACATCATGTATTTTTTTCACTGAATAATGAAAATGATTTATTTTCAGTCCTTAAATTTCACATTCCTTGAAATTATATTGATTACATTTGTAACCAATATTATATTGATTACATTTCTGAGAAGGTTAATTATTTGAAAATGCACATCTGTGTAAGATGATTACGTAAAGAGAACAGTGTAGTTATTTGGGTAGAAGAACATCTGTTTTTGTGTATATAAAGTATTCAGAGTGATCCTTTAAGAGAAATTTGAAATAGAATTACTAGAATGGGATAAAAGATTATTTCTTTTAGACTCTATCTTATAAATGAACATTTCAAGAGAGAAGTATTCAGTTCATTTTACTGGTTGAATTGCATTTCTATTAATTAAGATGATTCTTCATTGGGTGCTTGGTAACCACATTACATTTTTAGATTTCATTCAGACCATAATCAGCCATTGTAAGATGTATTATTTCTAGAAGGAGAAGCTCTATACAATCAGCAAAAACAAGACTGAGAGCTGACTGTGGCTCAGATCATGAACTCCTTATTGCCAAATTCAGACTTAAATTGTAGAAAGTAGGGAAAACCACTAGACAATTCAGGTATGACCTAAATCAAATCCCTTAACAATTATACACTACTAGTGCCAAATAGATTCNCCCATCTATCTGCCATGAAGTGATGGGACCAGATGCCATGATCTTAGTTTTCTGAATGTTGAGTTTTAATCTAACTTTTTCACTCTCCTTGATAGTTAATCTACCTCAACCGAACAAAAATAGAGAAATACATAAGTATACCAGGAGGCTTCCCTAGTGGCTCAGACAGTAAAGAATCTGCCTGCAATGCAGGAGATTGAGGTTCAATCCCTGAGTTAGGAAGATCCCCAGTCCATGGAGATGCAAAGAGTTGGACACAACTGAGAAACTAAGAATAATAAATAATACAAGTAAACCACATTGAGAAGGAGTACTTAGGTTTCTACGTTATAAGACTCTTACCTGTTTCACAAAAACATTCTTGACCCATCAGTTCAGTTTGATCGTTCAGTTGTATCTGACTCTTTGCGACCCCATGGACTGCAGCATGCCAGGCCTCCCCGTCTATCACCAACTCCCGGAGTTTACTGAAACTTACATCCATTGAGTCAGTGATGCCATCCAACTATCNAAAAACATTCTTGACCCATCAGTTCAGTTTGATCGTTCAGTTGTATCTGACTCTTTGCGACCCCATGGACTGCAGCATGCCAGGCCTCCCCGTCTATCACCAACTCCCGGAGTTTACTGAAACTTACATCCATTGAGTCAGTGATGCCATCCAACTATCTCATCCTCTGTCGTCCCCTTCTCCTCCCACCTTCAATCATTCCCAGCATCAGGGTCTTTTCAAATGAGTCAGTTCTCTGTATCAGATGGCCAAAGGATTGGAGTTTCAGCTTCAGCATCAGTCCTTCCAATAAATATTCAGGACTGATTTTCTTTAGTATGGACTGGTTGGATCTCCTTGCAGTCCAAGTAACTCTCAAGAGTCTTCTTCAACACCACAGTTAGTAAGTATTCAATAATGCCCAGATTAATTTTAATGAGCAGAAGGCAAGTTTTTCAAATAAAGCCCTTTCTTTTTCGCCATCTTCCGCTTCATACTGGCCATGCATTAGTCCTATGGCTAATACTGTCAAAGTAAGGCAGGGGACTCTAGATGGTATGTGGTAGAATTTGGGAACATGAAATTATTTCCTAGCATCATAAAATGCTAGTGTGAAAACAGGCCATAATAGCCTACCAAAAACTCATCACTTAACATATACAGACACTGAATCTACGGAGCTATTTTTGCTGTAAATAGTGACTCATATGGACAGTAATGAAGTGAATTGCAGTACAATTGCTGATTGTATATAGACCGCTTACAGCATGCATTGAAGTAGGATTTTGAAACATACCCATATCCTGAAATCTTAATATTTGATAAAATGGAAAACAATAAAACTTAATGGCATTGCTTCATGGCAATAAAACAGCATGTAGAAACTTGTATAGATAAATGTGGAGTGGATGATAATAGTGCCACTGCAAATTACTTATAATTTCTCATTTTGGTGACTAAGGTTGTGTGTCAGACAGGGAAAATAACCCACGTGAGGTAGTTCAATTGAGGAAATTTAATTCGGGGGGCTAATTATGGGATATTAGAAGAAGAACTGGAAGGAAGTAACCTGTATGTAGCGATCCATGGATTGGCAACTGCAGAAATTCTCTGCAGCCTCCAAGGCTGGAGGGATAAAGGGANGTGACTAAGGTTGTGTGTCAGACAGGGAAAATAACCCACGTGAGGTAGTTCAATTGAGGAAATTTAATTCGGGGGGCTAATTATGGGATGTTAGAAGAAGAACTGGAAGGAAGTAACCTGTATGTAGCGATCCATGGATTGGCAACTGCAGAAATTCTCTGCAGCCTCCAAGGCTGGACGGATGGATAAAAGGAAGAGACGATATTACCAGCACTCAGGAGCCAGGGCCACTAGGCAGGGGTGGAACCCTGGAGAAGAGGCATTGATGTGTTCTGCAGCAAGGGTCATCAGGCGGGAGCTGGGACTCCAAAGGAATCAGGCCACGAGAGCTGGGCTCACTGCTGTAGTTTGTTGCCTGTCTGGGCTGGACCAGAGAGTCAGGGGTGGCTGGGCGAGAGTGCTTGCCTGTGGGAAATGGAAGCACAGAGAAGAATCAGCCACAGTCAGCTACTGCTTGAGAAAAAGAGAGCTAAGGAGAAAGATTTGCTCTCCCCTCTCTTTCTCCCAGCTAATTTGTATATTTATATTTTTGTTTCTTGTTCCTAGTCCTTTAATACATCTGAGTTGATAATGTGTATGATGTGAGCTAGAATACTAATTTTTCTCTATTATAGGAAGAAGTATTCCCAGCACCACTTACTAAATTATCTATGATTTCTCCAGTAATTTATAATCCCATATTCAAATATTCTCTATCCTCATGCATATGGGTTTATTCTGTGCTTTCAGTTCATTTCCTTTGACCTTTATGTCTTGTCTTGTGCAAACACCTCTATTTGAATTACATCTCAATATTTAATAAGGATCATCTATTTTTCTTTATGTTTGCAGAAGGTTCTCAGTCATTTGTGGACCTTATTCTTTGAAATTAATTATAAAATTGGTTTGACAAGATTCTTCACAATAGTATTTCTCATATTCACTTGGAATTACATTGAATTTATTATTTTGGAGGCAATTAATATTATTAGAATATTAAATTGTCCCATCCATGAGTATGGCATGATTTTCCATTTCTTTAAGTTTTCTTTTGTGTCTCCAATAGTTTAAAATTTTTCTGCCTAAAAGTCTCATGCATTGCTTTGTGGTGTTTGTTGATATTATATGAAATCCTATTTTTTTATGTTTTTTATTATGATTTTGCTTAGTTATGGCCAAGAAAGGGGAACACTATTGGATATTTTTATGTGATAGCGTACCTTTCTTATGAGGTTTAATTCTTGGCCTGTGAATTTTCTTGGAATTTCTATGTATGGGATGATACCTGTGGGAATATTACCGGGTTTCCTTTTTTTTTTTTCTTCCAAGCCTTTTTCTTCCAGTTTTATTTTCTTGACTTACTATGTTGTTCAAGAACCTCCACTACTATGCTGAAAACTTTCATTACTGGTGGAGCATTTTGTCCCTTGAAAGGAATGCTTTCATATTTTCTTAATTCCAAATAATGTTTTCTCTAGTTTTGGTAGGTGACTTTCATGAGTTAAATAAGTTATGTCCTATTCCTAGTTTTCTAACAATTAATTCTAAAAGGCACTAACTTTATTTTTTTCTGCATCTTTTGGGATGATAATGATTTTCACTTAAAATGTAATGTCGTGAAATTATATTTCCTTTTTTTGCTTTATTCTTATTAAAGTATAATTAATTTACAATGTTGTATTAGTTTTAGGTGTACAGCAAAGTGATTCGGATATATGTGTGTGTATATATATATTCTTAGATTCTTTTCCACTTTACAAGATGTTCCCTGTGAAGTCCTCATTGTTTACCTGTTTTGTACATAGCAGTGTATGTATGTATGTTAATCTCAAATTCCCCATTTATTTCTCCCCCATCATCCCCCACATTTTGCTTTCCCCTTTGGTCACCATAAGTTTGGTTGGTATGTCTATGAGTTTGTTTCTGTTTTGTAAATAAGTTCATCTGTATCATTTAAAACATTTCCACAAACTAGTGCTATCACATGATATTTAAAATTATATTGGTATGTGATATTGGTATAAAATTTAGTTAAAATTTTGTTTTCTGCTGCTGCCCTTATCTGGTTTTGTTATCTCAGCCATAGCATCATTTTCTAAAACAAGTTTTATTAGACACTGTCTTTAAAATTTGGATAAACTTGTAAAACATCTAAGTCCACGTAGCACATTTTGGTATGGGGTTGGAATGAGAAACATTTTTGATAACTTTCAATTGAAACATGTATACTGTAATGTAAGAAATGAAGCACCAGTCTATGTTCGATATAGGATACAGGATGCTTGAGGCTGGTGGCACGGGGATGATCCAGAGAGATGATATGGGGTGGGAGGTGGGAGGGGGGTTCAGGATTGGAAGCTCCTATACACTTGAGGCGGATTCATGTCAATGTATAGCAAAACCAATACAGTATTGTAAAGTAAAATAATTAAAAAAAAAAAACAGTTTAAGCTATCCAGTTTCTGTATTTAGTATACCAAGTTTGGCAGTTATATTTTCCCAGAAATTTATCTAGAGTTTCCAGTTTAACATATAGATCTTCATAGCGTAACTTCTAAACTTAGTTCATGTTATCTAGAGTTTCCAGTTTATCTTCCAGTAGATCTTCCAGTAGATCTTCATAACATAACTTCTAAACTTAGTTCATATAAACTATGCAGATACACTCACAGCTTACAGTTTCCAGAACAGTAACTGCACATTTAATTGATTAAAACTGCAGTGTTCATAACATATTCTGGGAGAAGAATTACAAATTTCCCAATGTAATATATGTCTTGATTTGAGTAGCTGCCCACAATATTCTTATGTAGAAAGACATTCATGATAGTTATATGTGGGGCTTCCATTAAAAATGTATTTATGTTGATTTCAAACTATAGACTATTCAGCTGCTCTGTTGATAAAGCTAAAGAGGAAGGAAGATACTTATTTCTGTTTATCATGCACATTAATGTCCTGTCTTATTTGGTTAGTATTTGATATCATGTACAATCACGTAATATATTTATCTTCTTTTGTTTTATTTTTTAATAAAACAAATTTTCCCTTTTTTGTTATTTGATGTTATAAGATTACAAGATATTATTACAAGATTTGTTCATCTTTATTAAAAAAAAAACATTTTCGTGTTGCCGATTGTCTCCCGTGTTTCTTATCCACGTCACTGACTGCTGCCTTGGGCATTTCCTTTCAGGGACTGGGTCTGGGAGTGAGGCTCTCCCAGTCTCTCCCAGTTGGTGGGGAGAAGGAAAAGGTGGAGGACTTGCCCTTGTTTCTCTTCTCATCTCCCAACCCAGAGTTGTCCATCCTGTCATCTGGCAGCCCGTGGAATAAGGACTTGAGTAGTAAGAAGGAGGATGAGATTTGAAGAGAGATGAAGAATAGTATTCTGGGGAGGAGCATATTGTGGAAAGACAGAAGATCTCATGCTATTCCTGTGGACTTAAACTTGTTAGTGACTGTGGGACAGTGAATGGCAACAGATGTACTTAGCTTTGCTTTCCTCCAAATTCATATACTACCAAAAAGGCAATATTTGACATTTTCACAACAATATAACACATGTTAGGTTGAACAGACAATTGAATATCTGTCTTTAATATACCAACAGATTTTTTATTGGTGGATTCAAAAATCCTGGACATTATTATGGTTGTTAGAGCCTGTGCCTTATAGGATGTGAAACCTACACCCATCTGAATGATGAAAAATACCTATTTCTAGCAAGTCTTTTAAAAATTACTTTTAGTCTAGCTTCTTCCAAAAACAAATTACTGTGGTTGTGCTAACACTAATAGAGCTGTCTTTATTCTGAGAAGCTAATTACTATAATTCCTCTTGGGCCTGTGCAGCGGTCTCTGATTGATTCTGAAATGCCAGTGGAACTGCCATTGACAGCTATTTACCTCTGTTTGTTGCACTTGCTATTGATCTACCATTGAAGATGAAATATGGTTTAAACATGCTCTATGGTACTGTGGAAACCTTCTGATACCAAGGGGTTGGAAAGTATTTAAGTAGTTTAAAGTCCTGTCAAACCCAAGGAGTAACTTCTTACTTACTTGGCTGCTTCTGCATTTTTTTTTTTTACTTTTTTTATTAAATTTATTTTTTTAATTTTACTTTACAATACTCTATTGGCTTTGCCATACATCGACATGAATCCACCACAGGTGTATACAAGCTCCCAATCCTGAATCCCCCTCCCACCTCCCACCCCACAACGTCTCTCTGGATCATCCCCGTACACCAGCCCCAAGCATCCTGCATCCTGCATTGAGCATAGACTGGCACCTCATTTCTTACATGATAGTATACATGCTTCAATGCCTTTCTCCCAAATCATCCCACCCTCTCCTACTCCCTCAGAGGCCAAAAGCCCGTTCTCTATGTCTGTGTCTCTTTTGTTGTCTCACATACAGGGTCATCATTACTATCTTTCTAAATTCCATATATATGTGTCAGTATGCTGTATTGGTGTTTTTCTTTCTGGCTTACTTCACTCTGTATAATAGGCTCCAGTTTCATCCATCTCATTAGAACTGATTCAAATTTATTCTTTTTAATGGCAGAGTAATACTCCATTGTGTATATATGCCACAGCTTGCTTATCCATTCATCTGTTGATGGACATCTAGGTTGTTTCCATGTCCTGGCTATTATAAACAGTGCTGCGATGAACATTGGGGTACATGTGTCTCTTTCAATTCTGGTTTCCTTGGTGTGTATGCCCAGCAGTGGGATTGCTGGGTCATAAGGCAGTTCTATTTGCAATTTTTTAAGGAATCTCCACACTGTTTTCCACAGTGGCTGTACTAGTTTACATTCCCACCAACAGTGTAAGAGGGTTCCCCTTTCTCCACACCCCCTCCAGCATTTATTGCTTGCAGACTTTTGGATCGCAGCCATTCTGACTGGTGTGAAATGGTACCTCATTGTGGTTTTGATTTGCATTTCTCTGATGATGAGTGATGTTGAGCATCTTTTCATGTGTTTGTTAGCCATCCGTATGTCTTCTTTGGAGAAATGTCTATTGAGTTCTTTGGCCCATTTTTTGATTAGGTCGTTTATTTTTCTGGAGTTGAACTGCATAAGTTGCTTGTATATTTTTGAGATTAGTTGTTTGTCAGTTGCTTCATTTGCTATTGTTTTCTCCCTTTAAGAAGGCTGTCTTTTCACCTTGCTTATAGTTTCCTTTGTTGTGCAGAAGCTTTTAATTTTAATTAGATCCCATTTGTTTATTTTTGCTTTTATTTCCAGTATTCTGGGAGGTGGATCATTGAGGATCCTACTGTGATTTTTGTCGGAGAGTGTTTTGCCTATGTTCTCTTCTAAGAGTTTTATAGTTTCTGATATTATGTTTAGATCTTTAATCCATTTTGAGTTTATTTTTGTGTGTGGTGTTAGAAACTGATCTAGAATCATTTTTTTTACAAGTGGTTGGCCAGTTTTCGCAGCACCACTTGTTAAAGAGATTGTCTTTACTCCATTGTATATTCTTGCCTCCTGTGTTTAAGATAAGGTGTCCATAGGTGTGTGGATTTATCTCTGGGCTTTCTATTTTGTTCCACTGATCTATATTTCTGCCTTTGTGCCAGTACCATACTGTCTTAATGACTGTGGCTTTGTTGAAGAGCCTGAAGTCAGGCAAGTTGATTCCTCCAGTTCCATTTTTCTTTCTCAAGATTGCTTTGGCTATTCGAAGTTTTTTGTATTTCCATACTAATCTTGAAATTATTTGTTCTAGTTCTGTGAAAAATACCGCTGGTAGCCTGATAGGGGTTGCATTGAATCTGTAGATTGCTTTGGGTAGCATACTCATTTTCACTATATTGATTCTCCTGATCCATGAACATGGTATATTTCTCCATCTATTAGTGTCCTGTTTGATTTCTTTCATCAGTGTTTTCGATGTATAGGTCTTTAATTTTTTTACATAGGTATATTCCTAAGTACTTTATTCTTTCCGTTGCAATGGTGAATGGAATTGTTTCCTTAATTTCTTTTTCTACTTTCTCATTATTAGTGTATAGGAATGCAAGGGATTTCTGAGTGTTGATTTTATATCCTGCAACATTACTATATTCATTGATTCGTTCTAGTAGTTTTCTGGTGGAGTTTTTAGGATTTTATATGTAGAGGATCTTGTCATCTGCAAACAGTGATAATTTTACTTCTTCTTTTCCAATTTGGATTCCTTTTATTTCTTTTTCTGCTCTGATTGTTGTGGCCAAAACTTCCAGAACTATATTGAATAGTAGCGGTGAATGTGGGCACCCTTGTCTTGTTCCTGACNTAGCATCCTCTTGCATCTGTTCTATTCTAATAATTATTGTACTTTGAAAGGAGAGAATGTGCTCTTGTTGCAATGTTCTAAATGTATGGAAGAACAGAACAAGTCCTGAAGTGGGACACTTCTGTTTTGAAAGAGATCTCTGTGAATGAATGAAGTGGTAACACTTAAACAGGAGGTCGCTTTTCCGACTTTAAAGCTCTGGGGCTTGGAATCTAGAAAGATAAATCATCTGCCCACTTTGTGATACTAAATTTAAATTGACAGGTATGTTTTGTTTATCTTGCTCGATATTACAAAGCGTTTTCCTCCTTTGATTTTAGTATATCCCTCCTGAAATATTTGCTCTGGTAAGAAAAGCAAATATTGGGTTTTATGCCCCCACTTCATGAAGTAAGAATGATGATGTTATAACATCGGAGAACCAAATATTCCAGGCTTATTTTTCTGAGAAAAAATTTCCTTGCAGATAGATTGTCCTCCATAGATCATCCATTTTTCACCCCTCAATTCATTCATATTTCTTGAATTGGGGGGGAAAAGAGAACACACAAAATACAAAAATACTTTCATAAAGCTTAGCTTATGATTAACTTCAGCCTTTTCCACTCATGAGGGAAAACTTTCCTGCCTCATTAAATCTTTAATGCAATGTGCTGCCTGCACACTACATTATTATGTGTGACATGAGGTTATATATTGCATAGTAACTATAATGTTACTTGCAATCAAGCTGTTTCTTTCCCCTGAAGGCAGAATTAAGACAGGTACTCGTGGAAAACAGCTACTTGTGTTGCTCTATTCTAAATGGGGTGAAATTGAGGATCAGGAGAGTGAAGGGCTTAGCACTGAACCATCTCCAGGAAGGGATGGGAGTTGCGGCTTTGTCTTGCAGTGCCTTTGGAACTTGAAATCTGAATGTCCCCAAAGATAATTTTACTTAATAGGTAAGTGAAAAGTGAAAATGTTAGTTGCTCAGTCATGTCCAACACTCAGCAACCCCATGGACTGTGGTCCACCAGACTCCTCTCTCCACAGAATTTTCCAGGTAAGTATACTGAAGTGGGCAGCCATTCCCTTCTCCAGGGGATCTTCCCCACCTAGGGAGGGATTGAACTGGGGTCTCCCGCATTGCAATCATATTCTTTACCCTCTAAGCCACCAGAGAAGCATAATTAAGGGGAAAGGTAAAAGGCTAGGTCTTTGGAGACTCCTATGGAATGAAATATCTTCATTAAATTCACTTTCTCTTTGAATTGAAAAGGGATACACAATTCATCTCTGGTAAATATAGTCTAATCCAGTAAAGATAATAATTGCCCTAAACCAAACTGGAATTGCACTTATTTCTATTTGTGGGAAAGCAAATATTTCT